>VZTU01000771.1:14703-62171 GCA_013400835.1 Zapornia atra
CATCTTTCTTGTATTGGGGGCCCCAGATCTGGACACAGTACTCCAGATGGGGCCTCACGAGGGCAGAGTAGAGAGGGACAATCACCTTCCTGTCCCTGCTGGCCACCCCTCTTCTAATGGAGCCCAAGAAAAACAACCCCAAGACAGTGCCCATGTTTTTCTGTTCACTTTGGCCACCTACGAGGTGTAATTTTTCAAGCTTTTGACTCAGTTAAGAAAAAAAGAAAAGCAAACGTTAACATAAAACAGGGAAGGGAAAAATACTTTAAAATTAGTTACGACCAGAAACAAATAAGCAAATATCAGACAGTATCATTGAAACAACATCAGTCTTCCTTAGAGATTTTCTCTTACAGAAAAAAAAAACCCAACCCACAACTGAATGAAGTCTGAGAGAGTTTTCTGAGTAGGACTTGATGGACTGGCCCATAAAAAATTGGTTGAATGACCTAAAAGGGTTGTGTTATCATTCCACAACTGTATCAGGAAGCACTGTTGACAAGAAGGAAAATAATGTAAGAAATTCGACTTACAAACATTCTTCTCATGCTGGCACCTGGATTATTTAAGGCACTTAGAAAATGAAAAGATGACAGCTGGTTGATCCAAAGGGGAAAAATGTTCTTTAAATAGGGGAGAGCATGAGAAAATTCAAGCAAAAATTAACTGGGATCTCATGTCAGGAAATTACTCAAGAATACAAATTCAGTTTCCTGAATTAGTATATGATTTTGGATGTCTCTCTAAAATTCATGGCTGTCAGAGTTGGCCTGAATTTGGATCATACACAGTCCAGGAGAGTGCACTGTCTGGCCCTTTCTGGCTGCATGTCCTCCTTCTTCTTTTGCTTCATCAAATCAACATATATCCACAAAGAAGGAGGGGGGACGTGGGAGGGGAAACACCAAACAAACCCCACTGGTCAGCTCTGTTCAAACTTTATGCTTTTTTTACTTGAAGAACTTCTGTGCCCTACAAAACCTTTCCCTGGATTTCAACGCCAGTGAAAGTACCCTGTCCAAACTCATCACATTTGCATATTCAGAGAGAATCCCCACACAATACCACCACACAGCTACAGAGATATAAAGAAAAATAAAATCATCTTTCCTGTTCTCCATTCCCAGAAGTACAGAGTGCTTCTCCAGAATAGTGAAAGGTTTGCAGACCTGATGATACCCATCTTTGAAATGCCACTCCCCAGCAGCCAGTTCCCAAAGGAACACATAGGAATCTTTACGGATAAATGGACTGCAAGGAAAGGAATGAATACACAGGTCCTGGTTGACACTTCAGTCCCTCTCTGGCATAGCAGGATTACACGGGCTCTACTCACAGCTGTACTGCTACATTCAGTGTCTTAAAATAGCACTTTGGTTATTATTTTCACATGAAATCATGGGTAACACTGATGACACATAAGGATTCAGTCTGAACATATTTTCTTAGGCCAGCCAAAATTCGCCTCACCTATTACCCAGGAAAGGATTCTTAGACCTTATTATCACTTCCAAAAAACCACTGAAAACCTGTAAGCTGACCTCCCACCTCGGATGGAGGAAGAAAAGGAAGTAAGGGAATTACAAAAAGGAAATTTGCATAGGTCATTACCTGGACCTTGGCGCTGACTTGGACTTCCATAATCCATTTGGCTTTCTATCTGTTAGCCGATTCTGTTTCTCTCAAAAAAATAACAATTTTAGCTGATTCTGCTCCCCTCAAAACCAAGACCCACAGACAAGAAAAGAAAAAAAAAATCCCATTGATGTTAAAACATTTAGGACAGGACCAAAGGAACTTAACAGGTGAAGCAGTTTATTTTCTAGAGGAACTTCTTTTCTTTATCCTAAAATTCATTAGTGAGGAAATCAAAGGTTTCAGTGACTGGAGACAGCAAAACCTTAAATTGCAATCCTTAGTAGACCCGTCAGTCTAAAGTTTATAAGAGCCTTAAGTGTTTTACTCAACATTTAATCCCATTCTTCAAGCTCACAAACTAGTTGCCAAACTGACACCTTTGGGACTTAAAAGGAAAAATAAGTCTCACGTTAGCATCTCATACTTGGTATTAGTGGCCCTGAGATGTAATAATCAATTCTTGTCTGCTTTTGCTTCTGGAAACTATCATTGTGACACCAGATTCCTAAGCAACAGTGCACTTTTCCTCAGGCTTTACAAAAGCAAAGCTATTAGAGGCTGAATAATAAATATCACAAAACACTAAAATGCAAGGGAGTAAAATGCAAGCTCTTACATCTCCATGGCAGTAGGCATTGCTACGTGTAGGGTGTTTTTTTGTTGAACACTGCCAGAAGCTAAATAATGTACCCAAATTGTCTGTTTTACTAGGATTAAAGAAGTATGACCTAAACGCTGTCCTTGGTAAAGAACTAATAAAGGCCCTGTGTTTTGTGAAACATTACTTTTCATGTTCTATTTCCTGAGCTTCTGAAATTGCTTTTACGACGGGCAGCCACAGGTCTTTTCATGAGGCAAACACTGAAACCCCTTTTGACACTCCGCCAGAATAAAAACATCCATTTCATGTGCACTGAATTCAATGATGTGACAGAAGTTATTTGAAAATACTACACATAACTAGAGTAAATTTCACTCATTTTAGGAGAAAGGTTTTTCCCTTACCATGATTTACTGATGTAGCATCTAAAGTCTCCTAATTCTTATTTTGCTGGTTGCTCCACAGACATTCCCAAAGCCACAGAATAAGTTAGAAAGGACTCTTATCTATACCTTTACGATTGCCATTTGTCCAACACAGGCCTTCTGTGATCATTAATTAACTTGCCTCAGCATAGGTTTCATTCTGAGATACTTTACAGTGAATTTTCCCATTATAACCATTCATCATCTCAATTTCCAAAGTAAGCAGGTCAATCTTTGGCTCAGATCATAAAGAGACAAATCCAAACTGCCTGCCCTATGCATGACCGTTGAGCACCCTGGTGGGCCCCAGTGGGATGATCTGCCTCGCCAAGACTACCTGCAGCAACCCTTTACCCAGGCCCTGCGATGCCCCAGTGTGAGTCAGAGCCAGGGAGACATAATGCTCTTTATGAACCAGAAACTTATTTTAATTACACCTCTACATTTATTATCTTTTAGGTGTCCTTAAGATCATCTAACTTCAGAGAGTAGAAACTGGCTGTGTAGGTGCATTCAGGGACCTAGACAGGCTGGATTGATGAGCCCAAGCCAGTTGTATGAGTTTCAACAAAGCCAAGTGCTTGGTCCTGCACTTCAGCCACAACAACCCCTGGCAGCTCTATGGGGTTGGGGAAGGGTGGCTGGAGAGTTGGCCAGCAGAGAGGGACCTGGAGCTGTTGATTGACAGCAGAACACAAGCCAGCAGTGTGCCCAGGTGGCCAAGAAGGCAAACTGCATCCTGGCCTGTATCAGGAAGAGTGTGACAAGCAGGGCCAGGGAGGTGATCTTACCCCTGTCCTCAGCCCTGATGAGGCTGCACCTCGAGTACTGTGTGCAGTTTTAGGCCCCACTGTGTGTAGTTTTAGGAAGGACACCGAGGTGCTGGAGAAGGTACAGAGAGGGGCAACAAGGCTGATTAGGAGTCTGCAGAACAGGTCTTATGAGCAGAGGCTGAGAGAGCTGGGGCTGTTCAGCCTGGAGAAGAGGAGGCTCAGGGGAGACCTTGCTCTCTACAGCTACCTGAAAGGAGGTTGCAGTGAGGCAGGTGTTGGCCTCTTCTCTCAAGTGACTAGTGACAAGAGAAAATGGCCTCAAGTTGTACCAGGGGAAGTTCAGATTGGATATCAGGAAAAATTTCTTCAACAAAAGAGTGGTGAAGCATTGGAACAGGCTGCCCAGGGAAGTGGTGGAATCACTGTTCCTGGAACTGTTAAAAAAGTGGGCAGATGTGGCACTTCAGGAGATAGTTTAGTGGGTATGGTGGTGTATGACTGATGGTCAGACTTGATCTTGAACATCTTTTCCAGCCATGATGATTCTATGTTTGAGCACCTGCCAAGATCTCTAAATATCTCATCAATCCGTTCTTGAGAGGGCATTATAGACTCCTTGCTAAAGCTTTCATATGCACACATTTTAGGCAACAGGAAATTTCTGTTCACCAGCGGATTCCATTCCATTCCTTTGACACCTCTATTTGAACCCTTTTACTTTTAGATAGAGGAAAATGAGCAAGGGAAGGATGTGGATGCATCTGTGTGTTAACGCGATGTGCAGGAATCAGGATGTGAAAACTGGTGTCTAGGGAACAAGCACTGCAAGTGTTTCCAGTCCTGAAGTCCAGACACTGGGCAATAACTTGGGAGAAATACATAAACATATCATCAAATTAAAATCACAAACTTAGAGGAGCTTAGTATGATTAAGTCTATAATGTTAAAAACTTCATTTCTAAATTATTCTTTTACTTTTAATCGCAACTCAAAGAACAACAAATTCCTTACCATGTCTTCTTTTGATTTTGTTAAATGTTCTTGATAGAACTGAAGAAACTCATCTTTAATAACTTCCCTTTGAATGGCTGTGGAATTTTTGAAGGGCTGTTTGGATGCCAGCAACTCTGCCTAGAAGGACCAAATATAGTACTCATGCTGTTACACAGCTGATTTCAACACACCTGAGCAGAAAGCCTCAAGCATTTCCAAGTACTCCCTGACAGGACTCACACTCATGTTTCTCATACTAATGAGATCTGGAGGGAGCTCTTTTGCCAAGCATGCTCTCTGCCGTCGTATACAGTCTACATTACTACACTACATCTTTCTGACTCAAGCTGCACAAGAAATCCACTAGTATGAAACACACTGTCTGTCAGTACGGTGTAGATTTCTTTAAAAAAAATGAAACATTAGTCATTCAGCACAGTGGAAAATAATGTATCTTCTTTTAATGAAGTATACTCATGTTGACACCAGAACTGACTTGGAAAATGAGATAATATGTAATCATACCCATTATGTGTGACACAATCAGATGGGATTGATTTGACTAAATATAGACGTACACAATGCAGACATCTGCAACTGAGCTAGGCACCCCAAACCACCACCACAGTTGATGGACAGAAATAAGCCCTTCCACAGAATGATTCATCGCCCCAAGTAAATCTCTAAATTGAATTGCATATCAGAAGTGTCTATTTATCTCCACTGAATATAAAATGAGTTAAGCATGCCTACATATACTTTGCTGAAGTTTAAAGCTATCTGAGAAGATTAAGACTATTTCATGTTCTGACTCAAGTCTGCACTAACTGGCCCAAGAACCTCTATCCACAAACCTTACCTGGCCAATGTCCTTCAATCATTCTAACTATAACAACATTGCCTTGGGAACCTGAAGGATATTAGTTTTGCAATCTGTGCCACTATCTATAACATAGAATATATAGAACTAGGCTTGAAGTAGTAGCAGTAATTAGATTTAAAACATGGATCCCAAAGGTTTATATAAGAACCAATGCCCTCTTAAAACATAGTTTTCTGATACTCAGTCTAAGCTTTTGTAAAAGGTCAAATAATGATGTGAAAATTCCCCAGGCAGTTGCATTTGTACCATGTCAGCATAAGCTAGATAAAGCCAAACATCTCTTTGGATCTGATCCAAGTGTTACTGACTTGTGTGGGAACTGGCCTGGACCATTAATGCTCAAAAAGGGTCTGAAAAGTCCTGTGATGAGATGAAGTAATACTATCTGTTTGGAACAGATGAATCACTATTAAAATAAGCAGCCATCTTACTTTAGATTCCATACTGTATTAGAACATCAACATCAAAAGAAAACAAAAAACCCAAAAGGGAGAACAAAAAACAGGGATAAAACTTACTCCATCAAAGACAAAAGTTCAAAATGTTTTGCTGCTTACTTTAATGAGGATGGAATTTCACTGTATGACTTAGCAATAATCAAATTGCAACTCTTAGAAGACAAAAGTATTCTGTTTTGCTGCACTATGTAAAACATAAGTCAATCTGTGTAAATTTAAGAAAAAAAATGTATATCGCAATTTTGGAAGAGGTCTTAACTTTATAATTAAGATACAAATGTTCACAGATAACTGGAATTTCAAGTTTTACTGACTTCCAAAAACTTATAGGAATATGTTTTCTTGTATTTCTGCAGGAGACAAAGACAACAGATAAATTATAGATTAATTCCTAAACCAAAATTTTAAAGGTGATTAGTAATGCAAATTGGCAAGAGAATAAACTTCGTCAATGAAACATTCTATCACTACTTATACCCTTTTTCAAACCCTGTAAAGAGATTCAAATACTTCATGAAATATTTTTATCTCATTTTAAAAATTTTCAATTTCAAACCATAGATTTCAAAAGCAGGGTTTTTTATTACTATTTTTTATTTACAGTGTTCACAGGCATTTGTAGTTTACTATCTTAAGACTCTTGTTTCAACAGAGAAGTATAAAGAACTTCAATCAGAAAGTTGTTCAAGACTCATCTTTTCATATAAATAACTTTTATTACATGAGGCTGGATTTGAATGAGTATGTCCAGTGTTTCATGGTAACCTAAGAACAAGCAGCGCTGCAATAGAGTATGAGACTGAGGCAATGAAAAAGTTAAGACTCTTTTCCTCCTTCAGTAAATTCACAGCTGAAAAGTGAAGGCACTTGAACCTTCCTGAAAACCATTCCCTGAGGACTGCATAGCATCAGTGAGATTCTGTAGTGACAGGATACAAGGATTTATACTTCTGTATAACCACTTCAAATGCTATCAAAAAATGTGGGCAAGACCCTTGTCCAGCTGAAAATGCCATACTTGATGGAACTTCAAGAATCTAAGTTCTCAATTTTTAGTAGCATCTTGGTTTGTTTTTGTAAGAAGTTACTTGGCATGCTCATTTTAATTCCACTGTTATTATTAGCATATATGCACCTAATGTCTGTCTACCGAATTAGGCATATCATTATGCATAGATGGCTTACTGCTCCCCCAGAGAACCTCTGTATGGGTATGCATGCACAGTCCTTCACACGTGGATGCCAGCTTGGCCTGGACTCGCTCTTATCTTGTAAATGCCACTGGTGTGGTGCAGCATTTGGGTTATGAGCTCAGCTGGCAGGCAGATGGCTCAGACTGAACTTCTGGGTTAGCTGTGATTACTCAGCTTTGCAGTTGGTGGAGGTTCACATCAGGCCAGCTTAGAAAGTCAGCAGAACGAACACTCGCCTGCAGGCAAGGATTATACAGATGCCAGAGTGTAATTTTTTACATCCATTAATGTGTCTGCCCAGGAACTTCAATGTGGCTGTTTCTACTACTGGAGAATCTCCAGTGATTAAAGGTACATGATCCATTGTTTTTTCTACCACTACATCAATTTAATTAAAGCACTGCACTGTCACTTATCAATAATGTATTATTATAAACTTTTGCTCCCACCAAACCATTCCTTTCCTTAACGTTTGGTTTGATTTCATGTTTAAGAATATTTTCAAACCTGTTGTTTCTTCTTACTGTGCTATTTTTCCATTCAGCCAGTGGTTACCTACCTAAACAGGTTAAAAGTTGCAAATTGCCTACATAGCAGGATTCAAAAGACCCAAAGGATCTTGACATGGCCACTAGTTATGTCACAATTACTGTGCTGTCCTTTTTGGGTGACTTCCTCATTTTCTGTTTCATTTTCTAGAAAATATCTTAACATGATATTTAATAATTATAATCCTGGAGACATCACTGTTGGGTGAAGCTTCAACTTCTTTCAATTGTTTTAATTTTCCATTCTTCAAACTCACTCCTGTTTACAGAATCCACACGTTACCTGTATAAATTACTGCAGACACTTTCCTTCTTTTATTAGGTTGCAAACTATCTTTTAATTGTAAAACAATATTTACATTTTCACCCTGCAAACAGGATATCCAGAAAAAAACAGATGGCTAGTTTTTTTTTCTAATAGCTGTAAAACTGTATTGTTTTCAAAGGAATTAAAGACTAGAAAAAAGCTGTTTCTAACCCTGGTAGAATGGATTTTACTATTTAATTTTTTTAGGAATATTATATATTTGTAATAGTTGTGAGACCTCGGGCTTTTTTGACTCACTCTCCTCTCAAATCCATCAATAACAGCACAGCATTCTTTCCTCCTCTTTTTTTTCGTTCCATTGCTTGTCTTTGGAAATATATAGGGGAAAAATAAAAATCTTGTCTTTCAGTTAGCCATGTTTCCTGGGATATGCAAGGTTTATTATTTGTTTTGGAAACACAGGAGCTTTATTAGGGTTATTTTGGGCATCTGCTCTCTCCACATTTTTCTTTCAGGACCCAATGTGCCTTTTTCAACTTTTTGTGAGTACCCAGGAGTTTCACAGAACACCTGCAAACAGCATCAGTAGGTACTGGGAATCAAAACAGAATTTATATTTTTGTCTCCCTCATAAGTCTGTTGATAACAAAGGTACTGTGTTTTCTAACATCTGGACAGCATCTCACACTAAGAGTTCCTGCTCAGTGACTGGAGTCCTTAGGCTATGTCTGTACTAATAAATGAGTAAGTGCCAGGGAATGTTCCTGGGCAGCAGAACTCGGTCGTCTGTACAGCTGAATTGTTAGCATGGTCCCTGTTATGTTTTTGGGCTTAGCCAAATAGCGCTCCCAAATATTCCCACGCACTGGTCAAGAGTTAACCCAGGCCGTAGAAAATTTCCATTAGGTAGTATGAACTGTGCCACCCTGTTTTGGTAACTAACAGAGATTAAGAAATGGTCATGGGACATTCAGCATCAGCTTGCATGAGCGGCCCCTGCATATTTCCTTTTTTTTAGTGAAGATGATAAGATAAAAGGTAAGATAAGATAAACCTTAGAGCTCTTCCCAGTTCCCAGTCATACATCTCACTGATACTCCAGGTCAGAACAAGACCAAAGAATGCAGAATTTTCTTCAGATTTCATGCCCATGTGAAAGAAAGGAAATGAGTCTGCTAGCTGGAAGGCAATCACAGCATGCTCCAGACAGGTCCGCAGTCTAGACAGAGACAGCAATCAGGATGTTGGAGGACACAGCAGAAAGCACCTGCCATTCTCCTTCTCTATAGCCTTACATAATGTGTCCCACTCTGAGGACAAAACAAGTATTTCGGCTCTTGCTTCCTCCACCAAAAGTGAGGAGTCTGCATCTTCTTGGGAAATTACTTACTTTATTCCTTCAGAATATTTTCTGCTTTATTTGTTTTTAGCAAGGGTGATATCCATACTACACAGAAAAATAAGATTAAAATAATAATAGTGGGAAACTTTTGCACGGCACAAAGAAAGGGTTTATGAACCCCAGATTTGTCTTGACCTGTGGATGATACTTCTTTCAGTCATGATCTGGCTGCTCCTTAGATCTTCAGGAAATCTTCCACAATCCCTTGCACAGTAGCAATTTCCGTTTCCTGCAACCAAGTATTTCTACATAGTACAGCCAACCTCCCATCAGCGCTCTGAGATGACGCAGATAATGAAAAAGCCGTGACAACATGCACAGTGGGAGTGTGCTGCAGAGGCATACAGCAGCTTGCGCTGCACAAAGCCAACCTAGAGCTACTATGATGACTCAATAACAGAAGTTACTGAGTCCACAGGACTCCTGGAGTGTTCCAGCACTCTGGACAGATGAGAAATAGCTGACTCCAACAGTGGAATAAACATGGGCCAGTACCCATGTATCACGCAGTATCCAGCTACTGTGTCCCTCTGACAATGCTGACTGGTGCTGAGAAGGCCATTCTGCAGGAGCCAGCTTTGATCTCTCCCAGGTTATGGCTCCCATTCAGTACAAGACATGGCAGAGGAGAATACCTGATCCAGACTGAGGTGCCTATCACTCCAGAACTACATCAATACACAGATTTAAACCTCATCCCTACAAATGCAAAAACTTCATTAGTAGTTTCAGTAAACTTACAGAGAGGGTACCATTTGGAGGGGTACTGTTTAAGAAGTACCATATAGAGAAGTTAATGGAAGTAAAACACCCATTGACTATACTGCAAAAAATTTTTAAAAAAAAATCATAAACTCTACCTACAACACTGTGAATAACTTTTCAATGAAACACTACCATACCATAAATTCCTAAGTGTTCCTCAGGGCTTTTTTTTGTTTGTTTTACCATGACATCTTTTGATTTTATTAGAAGGAATCAAGAACACATTTACACTTGTATTGTACAAATATAAATACATTCTCTTTCAGTGCATTGTCAGAGATTATTTTTTTTTCAAAGGTTATATTGTGGCTACAATATGAAGCTAAATTAAACTGTCATAGATGTATTTATTAAGACTAAGTCAAAACAGAGTTCAGAGAAAAGTCGAGACAGTTATGGCTCCCTCCCAATCTCTATATGAGTTTCTCTCCTATAAAACCAAATGGAAACAGGAAGGGTGTGGGAAAAGTGGAGGTGGGGGGAGGACACTATGGTCCTGGAAGCTTCCAGGACACATTTTACATGCAAGGCTTTGCAAGTTTGCACTGACCAGTTTAGACAGAGTAAAAGAGTATGAGCTACTTCTTCATGATTTACTTTTCGAATCAGCATGGAGCAAACTTAAGCTTAATGGAAAACTTTTGGAGGAAGGAAACCCAGAAGAGCAACAAAAGAGTTCAGAGGATCAGGCAGACCCCTTGTTTCTTACCAGCAAAAAACTCTCTCTTTACAGCTTTCCCAGGTCAGAGAACTTTCCCAGGTTTTGACTGGCTAAGTGCTTGGAGGAGCATAAGGAATGTATGCACACAATCTAAAACAATTAAACTTCTCTTATCATGTGTTCTGTACCTTCCCTTTTTTAGAACTAAGGAAAGGCTGCTTTTGCAGAACAAAGAAACAGGTTCTTTTCATTGGCACTACCTGCTACAAAACATTTTGCATTTTTTGTCAACTATTTGCATCGCAGGCTGTGAGGCTGACTACATCCACATCTAGTAAAAATGCCCACAAATGTTTCAGGTCACTCAGGCTGGTTGGCATCTAGTAGTCAACAAGTACAGCCACTGTTCTCCATTCCAGCCAGCTCTCTCACTGTTGAAAACATGATGGTTGCATGAAAACCAACAACTGGGAACAGTTCCAACAACACTCTTAATTCGCAAACTCTGAAGGGAATTGTTTGTGACACTGTAGATGGCTAAGGCAAAAAGCATGCCAAGGAACTTTCCAACTTGTGGGACAGAAAGATTGGCAGGATATGGTTTGAAGAAGGACATGATAATGTGAGCAGAAAATTGACAGGATGTTTGTTCTCAAAGGGTAATGATAAGCACTACAAAGTGCAACTGCAGCTGGCTATGACTGGCATCCCTCAAGGAATGATGTCAATAGCGTTTAATGTAGGATACGGATGATGAGACAGAGTGCACCTTTAGCAAGTTCTTGGATGATACCAAGATACTGGGGAGTGTTTGACAACATTGGAGGATAGGGCTGCTATTCAAAGGGTAGACTAGAAAAATGGGCCAAATGGACTTTATGTTCAACAAAGCAACTATAAAGTGTTTTGTATCTGGAATGGATTAACCCCGTGCAACAGGCTGGAGAACTGGGTAGAAAGCAACTTTCCAGGAAGAACCTGCATGTCCTCACAATGAAAAGGACTCAGCAATGTGCCCTTGTGGCAAAGACAAATCAACCATGTATGACACTCTATCATCAAGAGTGCTATCAGCAGGTCAAGGTAAGTGAACCTCTACTCGGCACTGGTGAGATTCTACTGGGCATATCTGGAGTTCTGTGCCAGTTCTGGAATCCCCAGGACCAAAAAAAAAAAAAAACCTGAACATACTGGGACAAGTTCAGCAAATACTCAACTGTGTTAGAACACAAGAAATGAAAGCAGAAATTGATAAAATTAGATTTGGCCAGCCTAAAGAAGAGAAGGCTGAGGTGGAGATCTTACTGTTTTCTACAAAGACTTCCCGGAAGATATAAAAAGGATAGAAAGATAACTGAGCTGTGGTTATCTCAAGAGTGCACAGTGGATGGATGATGCAACTGGCAGAAACTGCAACACAGGAAATTCACATTCAGTACTAAGACAGAGCTCTTCCCTGTGGCACAGGCTGGCCAGAGAATCATGGAATCTCCAACTGCTGGAAACTGAAACTGTTCAAAATTAGTTGAATAACGCCATGGGCAACACAGTGTAGTTGGACCTTCTCTGAGCACGAGTTTAGTCCAAATGACCTTGAATTCTACAGGTAGGCTTCTCTTCTACCTAGAAAATTAATAACTGATTATATTTTGGAATCATGGAAACATAAGAAACAGGAACTGATTCCAAGAGGCAACTTCCTTTTCAAATGATTGGGACCCAACCACCCCAGGTAAATGTGTGGCAATAAATTATCAGAGGTTGAAAAAAGACCTCTTGAGAAATGATTGAAGGAACTGGATTATTTGTTCTCAAATGGAGAAGACTTTCATTATACAAACCAGTTTTCAGATAGGTAATGGTTCAAAGAGGAAAGAAATTATTATTCCCTGGGACTAGGCAAAGAGTTACATCAAGAACAACTATAAAATTTAGAAAGTTAGATATCTGGAAACCACAAATCTACGTTCTATTGTATTCCATTAAACCAATTCCTTCAACTACAACATTTTCAACTTAACAAATAATGTTCTATATCAAATGCTTTACTGAGCTCTCATAAATTATTTTCCTTCCTATCATATAAAATTAGTCTTGTGCTAGCCTGCAATTCGTTTTATTTCATTTTATCTGTTCTGGCAACAGAAGTGGCAGTTTACTAAGAAAGAATACAAACGTAGAAAGAGAAAACAGAAGTAGAATGCATGGGGGGAAAAATGAAATTCAGGCTTGAAGGTGCCTGAAGAGTAGCCGAGCAGTCAGAGATTATTCCAAAAACACACTAACGGAAACCGAGGAACCAAGGAACCAAGGAACCAAGACAGAGAGCTACAGTGGATGTTAAGAATCCTAAAATAGTTGATGTACTGCTTAGATCAGTCTTCACTGACCTTTAATTAAAGATACTTGCAATTGGGATTCTATCACAATTCATAGTATTAAAAAAGAGACTAATTTGGTCGGCAAAGATTCACATCAAAACATAAAGATACATATATAAAAATAAAAAAAGGTTTTGAAGGGGTTATTTTGGAACTGACATTGTTCCATCTGTCAAATTTAACTGACATAATGGAGTAAAATATGGCAGAGCCGAGCCTTTCATAGGTCTTGTTCTACTTGTGGAATGTACAGAAGATGTTCAAGGTTACTTCAAGATGAAAGAGCTTCTAATTTTAATGGACTGCCTAGTTGGGTGTTCTACATCACCTTTGACATTCCAATATGCATATGAAAATGCATATTGCATTTCAGAACTTTTCTACTGTGAAGCAGGAATAAATTCAGAGGTATGATACTCCACTCAATGTGCCTGAAAGATGAAAGAAAATTACTGTGTACATTTGAGTGTTACAACCCTATGGAGATAGGCTGTGCTTTGCTCTTCTGTAGAGTTATCTAAATAACATATCCATAGTAAGTACAATGTGGAAAGGACCACATGCTCACATTGCAACTGACAGAACAGAAACCCCTGGGGTACAGCTCACCTACTTTGCACTATTTTAGACAGATTGGAGTTTTACATTTAGGCTGATGTAAACAGTGCACTAAAAATAACTACCTCTCTACTGATTATGCAGGAACCTTAGGGTAACTCCAGTGGTCAAATTAATTATATCAATGATATTATGCACAATACATTGCAAGCTGTTATTCTTTGAGGGAAGTGATGACAAAAGTCAGATCCTGTGATGATGAAAGTTTGATCTAGATCAGAGAAAAGCTCTTTGAAGACACGTGTTAATTTTATAACAATTTAGCTCTGCTAATTATTACTGTACTACTGTTTAAACCACTATAACTACCTGATACTTGTAGTTTGAATAATGTGTCACTCTTCTAAAAAATTTTTGGGGACTCCTCAATGTAGCGCTTCAGTATCTTTGAGTAGTTTGCCAAATGATATGATGAACACTGCCAGACATACTCCACTCTTTCACCTTTGTTCACAGTCAAGTTATTTGAGAATTGTTGCAGATCTGTGAAGTTTCATGCATGAAGCATGATATTCACACCCTGACTCCGCTCTCAGGCTTCTCCCAGGAACTGGCCTAGGAGTTCACTGACCTCAGAGGTCAGCGGGGGCTCTGCTCCTTCCAAAGCAGATCAGAATCAGCCTTGTGAATGAGAAGTAGGACCTATTTTAATTGAAAGCTGCCCCAGTTTCTGTAAATATTGTAAGCTTTAAATGAATGCTGTATGTGGAAAGTATACAATTAACTGTTCTATGTCTAATTACCATGTCAAGTAAGATGATGCCTTCAGGCCCTAACAAAAAATTTGATCAAACTGAAAAGTACATTTTTTAATAAAGAAAGCATAGATAATATCTCCCTCACTAAATCCACCTTAGGATAAAGGTGTACAGAGTATCAATATGCCCTGAGTTGAAAAACTTCACCTACTGTGAGGAAAAAAAAAAAACCACCAACAAACCTAAACCAACCCAGTAATAATATCTACTCATAGTATAGAAATCCTGAATGAAAGCTCACAGCTGGCAAGTGAATTATACATCTTAACATGCAACTTCAAAATAAAGTTTCAGTGTTGTTCACACCTGAAAGTCACTACAAACTGTCCTTGAAGTATTACACTGGTAGCAGAATAAATGTAGCTGAGTACTGAACTGCTGACACATCAGTACATATAATTTTCAGATTCAGTATAAATTTTGACAGAACACATATAAAAAATATTGCCATGGTCACACAGAGGCAACATTATCAAAACTTGAGGCTGTTTAGCAAACTAATGTATAATTCTCAAAACTGGAAATCTCATAAATCCAATTACATCAGACACAAATATCAAAGACATTTAGTTTCACAGTAGTTACAGCTAGCAATACCATATGTTCCTTGTTCTAAAAGGGATGTTACAAAACGAACATCCATAATCAGAAAGACTGATCTTTGTAATTTTAAAACAACTGTCTTATTTGGAGGGGTTACATGTTTGAAAAAACACTGATTTTTAATAATAATTTGGTGTTCAAATACAATATTTTTAATGTTGCCCGTTCATATAAAATTTGTTCAAACACTGCTGTCTTTCCCCAACCAATGTCACAAATTTGGGTGGTCTCCTGATGGTGTAAGTTGCCAGAAAACTGCTGATCTTTCCCTGGTTATGTTGATGGGCACACAGCCCCCATTATCACCATTTATCTGCATCTCAATTGCATTTCTGACATGGCCTGTACCACTATCATAAAGAACTGGTTTTGTAAAGTCACAGGAACTGTAAAAATGTCTGACCTGTCACTGAAGAAAGTGGATCACAGTGAAGTTACTTTTCGTAGTTTCACAAATTACAAGTCATCCAGTCATACTGACTAAAAATGCAAACTGTCAAGGTTCTCAATCAAAACAAAACACTCCCCACCATGCACACATGCACACAGAACAGTTTATTTTGGAAGAATGAAAGTCATCCAGGTAATCAGCAAGCTACTCAGACATTCAGCCTACACAACAACAAGAGAACTGGTACGTATCTGGAGCAGTGCAGAAAACGTACCACGTGTTTTACAATCAGAAAAGAAAGTCTTACGTGATACTTGGTCAAATCCAGTTCAGCTGTGATAAGTACAGTGGAGAGATGCTAGATGGATAATTTAAGCTGAAACTTACTTCTCTATAATATAAAACACAAATTTCAGGGCTACTTCAGGAGAGCTATAAAACTACAGCACTGGTGTTCCCACCTTCACTGTCTTCTGTCAGAACAGTTCAAGTTCTGGCATCAGATTCTTCAACAACTTGACTACAGCCAAGGTAAACTCTATGTTTTTAAACATATTTTAAAATAAATCTGCCTCAGATTTATTATGGCTCAGGTTTTAGTGCTTAGGTACTCTGATCTGCTCTTTCAAATTAATAGTGGCTGGTTTTTAACTCGTAGTCAGTAGTGACCGTTTTCAAATACTTGTTCTTCAACTAGGCACGAAACGTGGTGACTCTGCTGTCAGTTAACACCACTACTCAGTGCTGACACGTTTAAATCATCTCAGGTAGTGAAAAGAAAGCATCAGTGTTAAACCAGTTCTCATTCCAATACCTTACAGTTGATGACAGAAACTCTTTGCAGATAAAGTCCTACTGAACATCTATGACAGATTTAGGCAAATTAACTCATGAGTGGTTTTTATCCCCGTTTAAATTTGCAAAACTTTTAAGTGCTTTGAAGTCTTACACCATGCTTTATAAAATTGACATACAGAAAGAGGTCAGTTCAATGTGTGTATCTATGCCTATACATCCTTCTAACATTATCATATGAACATCTCTCGCTAATGTTAAATATCAGAACTTTTTTTTTTATGTCTCATGTGGAATCATTATCAATTCCATTAAATGATGGATTAATATTCAAATAAATGCCATAGAAAAATTAATTCATTGCATCCCAATCTAATAAATCATTAAAGAAAAATAAATATCAGCATAATTTAAAAGATTTAAAAACACAGAATACCAGAGTTGTGCTCAGGAATGTGATGTAAAGTACACAGTATGAAAACTAAAAGAGTTGTTTTAATATATTTAAAACTATATTTTTCTTTCAGCTCTGTACAATGAAAGTACCACATATGTGAAACTAGAAAAAATATTTTATAGGACCATAAGAGGAGTAAAATATCAGAATGGGTTCTTTCTATTTCATCTTCTGTAGGTAGTCTAAGGTCATAAATGCAGCTCTGTGGTTTTCACTTAAGAATACACTTTAGTTCCATTGAAACTATTAAGACTTAATGACAAGCTCAAGCACTTTATGAATCAGAGGAATCTTAAATACGTGTTCAACCTTACAGTAGGCTTAGATAATTTCCATTTTCTTATTACTTCCACTACTCCCTACACTTTTCATGTACGGATGAATTCAAAAGCAAAAGAAGATTCTACAGAGCTGCAATTTACGCACATATAACCACATCTGTCAAAACAAACTAGTAGTTTTCAAGTGCCTTATAGTCCTCTCACATTTTTAAAGTACTAGAAAAAATCCTTTCATGCTTTCCTAGTCAGAAGTTCATTACTATTTTGTTTGCACAGAGCCCCCATACTCACAGCCAACATCAGAAGAAGCAGAAGCTTCTGCAACACCACCTGCCCCTTTCCCAGACCTGAGTTTTTGCCTCCTCAGGCACAAAAAATTTCCTTCTGGCATCTCTGATTAAGCAGAATAAAGGAAGTAGACAAATCAGACAGACAACTGTGGCACTCTCCATTTTTAACATTTGCATTATAAAGCTACTGTTGGTTTTGTCAAACTGGATTTTATGGCATTGTGCTGGATTGCATCTTCAGCACTGCAGAACCAAGATTAGCAGGTTTTTCTTATAAAAAAGTTCACAAGCTGCATCACTTACGCTTTTGTTTATTTTCCAATACTTAAACAGCATTTAACTGCTCCCATTATTAATGTCATAATCTACCAGTAGTAGGTGAGTTCTCCATAGTACTCTCTTTTCCTAGACATTACAGCCTGGGGAGTCATACAGATAGCATCTTATTTTTGGCAACAGAAACTGAGTATAAAAACATTAGCCGGTAAACATTGGCCAGTATACACTGAAACAGAGGAAATACAACCAATTTCAGGCTTGCAAACCAGACCCAACGGTGACAGTGCTTGCTAGGACTCTTAGCATCTCCCTCCCCAACTTTATGACTGGTCAACATAAAAATCCAAGTGTCTTCTCTTCTTTCCAGATAATGGGGTTAAGCGCAAGCAGGAAGTGTTTCTGTCTTTAGCTCTGCAGGGGCTTGTGTGAAAATGCCATGTTCCTGACTCAACTGCTTTGCTTATGTTCAGTCACCTGCCAATGGTAGAGCAAGGCGCCTAGCCGTATTACTGCAATAGCAAGGGGGTGCTCCAGCACTGCAGAGGCTTCCTGCTTCAGGCCTTCTTGTCCAGAAGGCCTTCAGACCTAGCTCCTATTTAAAAGGTGTGATGCTAGGACATGTCAACTCCCCCTAAACTCATGTTCAAACTGTCCAAGCCTTTAAATGATGCAAATTGGCATGTAATGGTTAACATCCCATTTCAAAAACGAACCCAGATAAAACAGTTCTGTGTGTCCAGTTACAAAATAACCCTTGCTCTGCATCCCAAAAGGCTGAGTACCTTGGCCACCCGTCCTGTGTACCTGTGGGACAGACATGATCCTTGGGGTCCCTTCCAACCCAGACCATTCTATGATTCTATGATCCTATTTTCTCCCTTTCTCCATATCTTCCAGTAGCCCTACAAAGTAGCTCCTGGCAGCAGTGCCATACATTTCCTTAACTCAGAAGCTGCAATTCCCCTCAGAGGTGTCGTGTGATAGGGAGGGAGAAGAAACTTCAGACTGCCTTTACATAATTCATAACCATGTAAGGTCCAGCCACCATCTACTCACACAGCTCTTCAGCAGACGAGGAGGAACATGATGCTATGTTGACAGGATCACACAAGTCTGTGCTGCTGTTGCCAAGAGCTTGGTTGAGTTCACACAGCCTCGATCATTTAATGACAAGGGGGAATTTCCTTTAATTATGTTTAAAACCATCTTTTGAAAAAGGGGAGAAACAAGGAACATGTATGAGTTACAGATATATTATATATATGTGTTTATAAACTGAAGGAAATCAAATATGTATCCCATACAGTGTGAAACACTGGTACGGAATTCAGACGCAACTCACTAGGTCACCTTTTCCTCCCTTTCCCTGTTCTCCTAGTGATGTGAATTACAGCTTGCATGGGTCAGACACAATTTTCACCATTGCCATTTACTGCAGTTTATTATACAGAGTTGTAGTTCTGAGCAATAGGGTACAGTGTCAGCAAAAAGGGCCAGAGAAAAACAAAAATCATCTCCAACAGAAGAGCTTAAGAGGATTAGAAAAAAGGATGATAAAAGTAATGTAAAATGCCTTAGCAAGACAGCATTTCATAGAATCAGAGACTGTGTTAGGTTGGAAGGGATCTTTAGAGGTCATCTAGTCCAACCCCCCTGCAGTAAGCAGGGACATCTTCACTAGAGCAGGTCGCTCAGAGCCCCATCAAGCCTGACTTTGAATATCTCCAGGGATGGGGCCTCCACTGCCTCTCTGGGCAACCTGTTCCAGTGATCAACTGAAGAATTTTTTCCTAATATCCAACATAAATCTACCTTTCTCTAGTTTAAAATCACTACCCCTTGTCCCACTGCTACATACCCTCAGGAACAGTTCTTCCCCAGCTTTCTTATAGGCACCTTTCAGGTACTAGAAGGTCGCTATAAGGTCCCCCTGGAGCCTTCTCTTCTCCAGGCTGAACAAGCCCAACACTCTCAGCCTATCTTCACAGGAGAGGTGCTAGAGCCCTTTGATCATTTTTGTAGCCCTCCTCTGGACATGCTCCAACAGGTCCATGTCCTTCTTGTGCTGAGAGCTCCGGAACTGGACANGGATGCAGCTGGCCTTCTGGGCTGCAGATGCACATTGGTGACTCATGTCCAGCTTCTCATCCACAAGTACTCCCAAGCCCTTTTTCCTAGGGCTGCTTTCAAGCACATCATCTCCTAACCTGTATGGATAACTGGGGTTGTCCTGACCCAGGTGCAGAACCCTGCACTTGGCTTTGTTGAACCTCATGAGGTTCACCTGGGCCCACTTCTCCAGCCTGTCCAGGTCCCTCTGGATGGTATCCCATCCTTCCAGCACATCAACTTCAGCACTCAGCTTGGCGTCATCAGAAAATTTGCTGAACGTGCACTCAATGCCACTGTCAATATCATTAGAAAGATACTAAACCACACCAGTCCCAGCAGAGATACTTGAGGAACTTCGCTTGTCACCGTCTTCCATCTGGACTTGGAGCCATTGACCACCATCCTCTGGATGCAACCATCCAGCCAATTCCTTATCCACTGAACAATCCACTCATCAAATCCACATCTCTCCACCTTAGAGAGAAAGATGTTGTGAGGGACTGTGTCAAAGGCCTTGCAGAAATCTATTTCAGCTGGCTGTGTCCTGTGCTACTTCGTCAGAGAAATGCTGCCAGAGGTGAGAAGTCTAAATATGATACTTTCACTTGATTTTTTTAAAGCGTTATTAATTTAGCTATTCAAACTTTTTATTGCTTGTTCTAAACGGAGACTACTGGGCAACTTTTAAGAAAAGCACGCACAAAAATTAGACGTCTCAGTAGACTAGTTCTTATCCTCTATAGCAGGCTTGACAATATAAACCCATCAAGTTGCAAAGTATGAATTCTAGACACGAAACAGTGTGGCAGCTAAAATCACCCCAGTATTTCCATATGCAATGCAAGTAAAGAAAGAAGATAGTGGAAGAAAATAAAAAACTATTAACTGAATATAGGGAAATACACGTGCAGGCTTTATCCATAAAACCTATCGTGTACAACTCAACCCAGCAAGCCTGTAATGGACAGACCAGCATGCCCTCTAGACAGCACTGAACTTACACTCCAACAGAGGAATAAATTGTGCTTTAATCATATTTGTCAGCTTCTGGATTGTAACCAAAACCTGAGTAATTCTATTACCCTCAGGAGATCTATTCAGGCTCTATTTATTTCTCGAAAACCTGACTATCAACATCAAATGTAGCTCAAATCAATCCAACCCACTCATCACTACCATTGATGATAAGTCTATCTGATTTTGTCAGAGAGCTGCAGATATGAAATAAAACAATCCTAAGATCTTATCAAATAGCATCAATTTCTAAGCATATCCCTAAATTCAGAATTCTTCATGCTGAAACATTTTTAAGATCCTGTTCTTTTTTAAAAAATGTAGTACCTTCCCAGATATCCTCCTTTGTATCTCTCATGGATCTTGACCTGTCATGGGTGAGGGCTCTGAACTAGAGAAAATTGCCAATAAAAAAGGATGGGAGAAAAATACCGACTTTAACATCATGGATCCTCCATGCCAAATAGAAATATCCCATGGGATTGAAGGAGAAAAAGATTAATATAGTAAGTTATGAGTGGATGCAAGTGTGGTAAAAGGGACTGATACAAAAAAAAGACGTGAACTACTGATTAGTAAAAAGACAACTGACAACCTCAGGACTGCTTAGAGTAAGGGAAAAAGTACCAACAGTCTTTTAAATGTCTGAAAAAGTGATTGTAATAGGAGAACCTGCTGGAATTACACAAGTGACTTGGGTTTGGTGACTCCCAATTCCCTTCTGAAGAAGAAGCACATACACATTCTGCTCAGGACCTGAGGAAGCAGGGACAGTAAGTTGTCCACACTTGGCAAAAAAAACAGAACAGGCTGTAACTGTACTAATGACAGCAATTAGCCCAGAGAGAACTGTGTTTCCCATAAAGCAGAAACACAATAATACATCAAATAAAATTCCAAAAAGGTGGCAATTTTGTGAGTCACATTTGATGTTTTTAAGCACCTTAAAATATTCAATCACTTGTTAGTTCATGTCTGTAACAGAACAAAACGTGTCCACCAGCTAATAATGCTTGTCTAACCAAGGGTTTCTACAAAATGAGAATTTCCCAGAGAAGCATCATTTGTGTCTTAACCAATGACAAAATGCTGACACTAACTAGCAACTCTATTTTTAAACAAGTTCAGAGAAAACAATAAATCTAAATAATTTTTTCCTTCTTTGATAAAGCAAAGATTTCCACACTAATTCTAGTTCCACTCCAGGAGACTTCTTTTACCTCCTTTACTCATGGGAAAAGAATTAAATGTGCCGAATCTATACTCTTCCTACATCTATTTATGAAGAAGTCATTTTCATTATGTAAATGTTATGTATAACTAGTTAAATGGAAGGAGAAAGGCAGCATGATAAAATTTACCTTAAAAGTGCTTAAAAAACAAAGCAGTATTCAACAGAAAAAACAGCTGAGTGGTGTTACCCAGAAGAAAACTAAAACACAGTGAAACTGAATTCCTTGAAAACAAGGCAAAAGCAGAGTTGTTTCTGTAGATGTTACCCACTCTGCTGCAAAAAAAAGGTGAAGAAATGTGTTCTTCAAAAAACCTGTCCCAAAAAAATGAGAATTCCACTAAAAATCAGCACATTAAACCTTCAGGATAGAGAAGAGTCACTGCTGAAGTGTAAGGCATTTAAATGTGTGCTTATTCAAAAGAGAAAACAATGTAAAAAATTACTTTGGTTTACTTCTAATATCTATAATTATCATTATTAAAAAGTAATTACTTTATAAGAATAAAGAAACAATGTTGTTTATTGTTACTGGCTATACCTAAATAAAGTACTTGCTATATTGACCTTGGGGACCTCAGGGACACTTCTAGTGAAAACAGAATTGGTGGCAAGTCACACATAGGATTCCAGAAGGAAAAGACTATTTCCCTTTCTCCAGCCTGAGATGTAATAATGATTCCAATACATTCTACCTCCTCCATACCTCAAAAGAGTAAAAATCCCAGGCATCCCTGAAACACCACATTGCCTTTGATCCCACAGAAGAAATCTCTGAGCGAGTATACTTCACAATATCAATAGTTATCCTAGCTGTCCAGTTAGGTGATGACAACAGAGTAACATAGAGAAGCTTTTACAACCACTTGACAAAGACTGTTCTTAGATCTACATGGACTTTTCTGCCTCAGTCTTCATTGCCAAATGCTCTAGCCACACCATACAAGCCTCAGACAGCAAAGGTAAGGACTGTGACAATGAATGGCCAATGGTAGAAGATCAGGTTTGAAACTATCTAAGGAACCTGAAGGACAATCTATGGGACCTGATGAGATGTCATACTGATATACCATCTTCATATTACAGATTTTTTTCCTAATATCCTATATATAAAGCTAGTCTGGTCAACATACTGTTTCTCCAGATGCTGCATATGAAAAGTATCACAAAAATAGTTTCACGGTCCCTCCCCCACAGCCCACAACATCCAGTTCCAGGGCATGAGAACATACAGCAGCTTCAGCTGGCTTTGTTGTTTCCTGGAATTGACCTTGAATTTTTAGGAAGATGTTGACTGATGATTGGAAACAGGTGGCAAAAAAGGTCATTCTTATTTTGTACATTCCTATCCTTCCTTCAAAACATTCCTTCCAGTTACATAATTTGTAGTACTGTGCCTTTTTTTGCTTTGTTTTGGTTTCTTTAAGGTATTTAGCAGTTATAATTTGGTACTTGGTCCCTCTTACATTCTCAGAACTGATATGTTCAGGTATCCATAGCAGAAATAGATGCTTTCTTGTTCTCTTCCACTTTGTGTCTCAGTTTTGAGCTCAGAGGTTACTAAGCAGGGCAAGAGCTAAGGTGATCCTACTCTTCAGCCAAGACTATAAATAGACTCCCAAGTTGGGCCAAATGGGATCATGCTAATTTGTTCAGAACTTCTATGGGAACTCTAATTTTCAGTTTCCCATAAGATACCAAGTGATAAAATAACAACTCACTACATTGATGCTAACAGTTCAGAAGTATAAAACCCCATCCCTCACAAGTGAAAGGCTCAATCCCCAAGGGCAAAGTCTGGTCAGTTACACTGCTGAACATACCCAAATGTTGCAGTGGGTATCCCTGAACACATTTGACTAAAGACCCACTGCCTATGCTCAGGACAAACACTCTAAGTATAGCAAAGCGTGAACATGCCCAAGGGACAGCACAGAAAAATCTGCTTACTTAGCACAAACAGGAGGGATACTACGCTGATAAAGCCAGAACAATCTTGGCTGTTATCAGCACAGAGTGCGGCAGTACAACCCCAAAAGGCACAGAGGCAGGATCCAACACAGCCATCCCCAGGCCCCTTACAAACCACAGTGCAGCAGCAGCAGCCTGCAGCCGGGTCCAGCTGTGAGCTTGCAAAGAAGGATGTGCTTGAATTTTCAGCAGCATTCAGCACTCCAAATCTTGTTCTGTATTCCTTAAAATAAAAAGCAGACAGTCGTACTACACCACTGTCCTGGGGCTGGTTTGGCTAGTAATTTATATTTGGGACAACATACCTCTGCTCCCAATATAATGTTGATATATTAAATCAACTATTCCAGATAAAGCAATAAATATTTAGAAATTACCTTCTGCTCAGAAAAGACATTTTGCTGATGCATCTTTTGTGCAATTGTGATGCTCCAATCTGTCCTCATGTCTCTAATGAGGCTTTTACCTTTGGTGTCTTTCAGCTCTGAGAAGAAAACGACATGCTACCCTACCATTAGCAGTGGGCAGGATCCTTCCTTAATCCCCAGGGAGTTACCTGTATACATGTAAACAATTTGTGAATGGAGGAAAATAATTTTGGCCGAACACTCAGGTCACCAAGATACTGAAAATGAGGACTTTCATTCATTCTTGCGCAGAAAACGTTCTGGTTTTCCATGTAAACTTTATGCAAATTTTATGCAATTACTATTTTATCATTTTAAATAATCACTGAACAAAACCTTGTTTACGGCTGAGGCACATTCTCAACTTCAGTCTGTATGAGCTTGCATGCAGACTGTAGAAGCATTAAACTAATTAAAGGTTATGCCAGTGAGCCATGTGTGTAACTCAAGAGGGAAGAATGCAATCTGACATCACAGAATGTTAGTAAACAGACTTCGTTGTAAGAAATTCTGTTTTGAGACAAAGTTAACCCACCGCTAATAATACCACTTTACCCATGTCAGCCAACCAAAAAGTCAGGAAAGAGAAACAGAAATTCTGTAAAATCATTTGCAATGCATATGGAATCTATCCTTAGGATTTATTTTTACAATAATCAGGTTTAATACTTTCAATTTGCAAGTGAAGCTTTTAATGAAGATAAAGGATTACACTCTGAGTCACTCAAATTTTAATTTAGGATTTGAAACAAATTTTCTTTTGTTAGAAAATAAAGCTGTCAGGATCTATATGCCATGTTGTTCTCCCTGCCTCTGTTTGTTAATGCAGTGTAGATGAGTAACATGTAAAATATCCCTCTTTATTCTCTCAAAATTTTCTCTCAAAAAAATTAAGCCAATCTAAATTTTGTCTAGCTCAGTAGCCAAAGGTCAGAAAATCCATCTATCTCCCTATAAATGTCAGAATTTAGCCTTAGTCAAAGAACTGCATGGGGTTTTTTCACTCTATATCACATATTTCTCATTTTCATAGTCTGTTCCTGAAACACATTGTCTTTTCTTCCATATTTAAATGATCATTTTTACACACTACAACACAAACAGGGAAACACAAGACAAAATAGATATTTGAGGATACTGAAGACTGAGGATAATGTTCTCCACAGGTATATGAACACAAATCCCACCGAAGTCAGTGCCAGCACATCTGCGTGTCACAGCATATAGATTTGCTATTCATCAATAATCCTTCCACAGTCTTTTAGTCACCAGCACGATTCACCCAGTCCTGCAACAGATTCGATGAACCGGCCTCTTGAAAGGCCCCGTCTCTTTCAGGAACCACAGGAGGAGCCCAAACCTCGAGGTCAGGTTGGATGCTTCATTTCAGACAAACCCCTCAGCCTCTCCTGCATTTGTTCCCATGCCCACCATGCCAGCAGCAGTCTTCAACTAAGGGAAAATCCCAAAAGCCACCTCAGAGATGACAGCAGGTATTAACAGGATTTCCACCTTCCAACTTCAAATCCCACATCTAAATCAAAAGCAAAAGAATATGGTAAAATTCCTCACCTTTTTACTATGGGATACAGCATTTGAAAACAAATCATGGATGGACACGGAGTTTCTGTCAGTCCTACTATGCTTGATCCACAGTATGCAATACCAAGGACATGTTCTGGCAGTTCAGGACTCATGAAATCTGCTTCCAAGAAAGGTAAAACCCAGGAACATGAAGCAGTCGGAAGTTGCTCATAAATTACGAACACCGGGAATGCTTCCATGTTTCTGCAGGCTCCTGTGCAGATGCATGCTGTCTTTGGGGTGGTACATGCACCACCCCTCCTATCCCATACTGAAGTTTCAATGAAGAGGAAATCTGGGTAGGAACTGCAGCGCCAGTTCCCATATCTCCCCTCCTCCTTGCTTGTACCTCCACACCTTGTCAGATACACTGGAGATAGCAAGACCTGCATGATGGAGTAAGTGAGTCTTGTTACAGCCAGAGGTCAGCTGGACACCCAGTAGCACTTCTACGCCATACCAGCACCCTCCTCACTGACTCAGGGAGACATGACACAAATCCTGTACGAACTGAAGCTGGTTAATCCACAGAGGTTATTCTTTCCCTTCAAGGCCCTATCAGTGCTCTCACCGACAACCAGGGATATTTCTGCCGATTTTCAGATTTGATGCAAAAATAAGTAACACAGAAATCTCAGGACATTAAAGATCTTCAGACAGCTTTGTAAGACCAGAGGCATTAGCCTTGCTGTCTCTGAAGCCCTGGCTAGATTACTTTTTTAAGTTTCCCTTCCTGTAATGTATTAAACACTGTTGCTGATTTTAGGCTGGAAGTGGCTGTGGGGTAAGAAATCCCAGTGTATATTTTATATATCAACTTGTTAGGTAAGATCATTATTATTTTAACATAAAAAGCAGAGCTGAAATTTCACTATCACATCAGTTGCTGTTTACCTACCAACTTGCTCACATCATACGTTGCTAAATGATTAAATAGCTTTCTGTCTTAAACCTCTAAAATTCTTTCCTGAAGAAAAGTGGAGAACATTAACTTCCACTGCTTCATACTGCATGCAGTGCCATTCTGAGGACCTTCTGGAGATACTGCTATTGCTGGCTTTTTTGTTAGCAATGCTGTACAAAATGTTTTAAGTAATATAGACCATATCTTCAGAAACTGATGTTCCTCTCCCACTCTAAATTTTGCTTGTTTTATTTGTTGCTTAGATATCAGTTCTACTCTTCCTCCACAGTATCTGCCACGCTGCCATAACACTTTTGCCCTTCCTGGCCAGCAAGAGGCTGTTTCTCAGCCTCACCAACCCTCTACAGGATTCACTTACACCCACTGCAGCCCAAACTTTCCACCAGTTTTGCTGTTGTGTGGTTTTAAGAGCCTGAAGTAAGAATACTAAAGTGAGGCCATACAAAATATCTAGCATCCTTGAAAAATTCCATCCCATCCTCGCTACCTGCAAATTAATCAGGTTTAACTAACTTTTGTTAGCATTACTGCACTCAATCCATTTTTTGTTAATTTTAATAATCAGATTTCTGTGCTTAAGAGAGACACAGGAAAATGCAGTAGTACATTTTAAGGGGAGAAGTAAGGTTCTAAGATTCGCTTGAGAAAGTATGAAAGCAGCAGCCTTCAAAAACTGGCTTGAGAAATTAACAGGAAACTTGTTCATACAGGGAGAGGAAAAGAAGAGCTAGAAAAGAGGAAGAGTCATTGCTGTCATCCAGCAACCTGCTCTCTTCATCTGTTTTTTCACATAATCTAGTCAGAGCAGGACTTAAATGTCTCGGTGGAAATTTTAGTAGTTCTGCTGCAAATACCCTCAAGTAACCCGCTGCACTAGAGTTAATTTGACTTCACCTCCCTGGTACAAGGGAATATACTGATCCTTTACAGAGCCCGAAGCCTCTGAGCAACCATCATAGTCCATGTGGTTCTACCATGACAAAGAAAAGCAAAAGCCAGGCAGCAGACATGGTGCAGGCAGATCCATACAGATTCACACTTCAGTCTGAAGAAGCTAAGAGGAGCTTGACAGTTTGCCATGAAAAGGACCTCCCTTTGAGTAAACGCCACCAGTACTATATACATTTATATTAACCTATGGAAAGACATCTTCAAAATCCATCTCCACTTAAAAAACCCAAAAAAAATCAACTCTTTTATAATCCATCAAAAAGAAGGTAAAGATAATATAACTAGAAATTTCTAATACATTTGATATTTCATTGATAAATTTTTAAAAACACTTGAAAATTGAAAGTAATTTAAAATTAGCTTAAGGAAATAATGCATAAAAACAAAGCTTAGCAGAGTAGAACTAAGCTAATATAGGGAATCAATTATTGCTTTGCAAAACAGAAGGGAAAATTGGTTTATCATTTTCAATCACGAAAAATGGCTAGGAACAATGCTCAGAGGCTCACAGTGTTTCCTGAAAGGATTGCAAAAAATAATAATCAATACAATGATTCTGCTCCCACATAAATCACTAAACATGGTTAGAAAATTATAGAATGTGACCACTGGACACATGTTTATGGTGGACCATTCCTCACACCCTTCCCCTGCTCCAGCGTGGGGTTCCACCCATGTGAGACAATCCTCCATAAAATTCTCCAAGGTGAGTCCTTTCCCACAGGGCTTCAGCTCTTCACCATCTGCCCCGATGTGGGTCACTGCTATGGGGTGCAGTCATAAATCACAGAATGTCTCTCAGTCTCTCAGGCCCAGACTGCTCCAGCCTGGTACCCCCCAGAGTCACAAGCCTTCCCCCTCAGCAAACCTGCTCCGGTGTGGGTTTCTCTCTCTCTCACTCATCTTTGTGTCTCTATCTCTCTCTCCACGGGCCGCAAGTGCTGGCAGAGGTTTGATCCAACGCAGGTCACAGCATCTCCTGTATGTCTCTACCTGCTCCAGCGTGGGGCCTCTCCACAGGCTACAGGTGGGGTCTCAGGCTTTTCCATGGGCTGCATGGGGACACCCGCTCCACCATGGGTTTCTCCACAGGCTGCAGGGGAATCTTTCTCTCCCACGCCTGGAGTGCTCCTCCCGCTCCTTCCCTGGCCTTGGTGCCTGCAGAGTTTCTTACATCTTCTCACTCCCCTGTCTGGTGGGAAAAAGCAGCTGCTTGCATTTTCTTCTTCTTAAATGTGATTCCCAGAGGCACTGTGACTATTGCTGATGGGCTCAGCAATGACTCTGGCCTTGAGCTGACTGGTGTTTGCTCTGTCAGGCCTGTAGAGAGCTTCTGGCTGCTTCTTGCAGAAGCCATCCCTGCAGGCCCCCCTTCTTCACCAGAACCCGGCCACACAAAACTACAACACATGGCACTAAGCTCCCTTTGTGTTGGTGCTTGTAAGCCAACACACATCTCTCTTAAGCTCAGCTGCTTCATGTGGGATGGATGTGGGAGCCCACTGCTAAGCAATCAGACTTATCAGACACCATCCCCATCACAAGTCCCACTCATAAGCGTGCTTCTGCTACACATGACTCTGCGTGTCCTGGGCACGCGGGAAAGGGAGGGCACTTTCCCACACCATGATTAGAGAAATGGTAATTGTGACATTTGGGACACAAGCCTCGATGCCGCAGACCTTCTGAGCTCTGTGATGCCAGTTTCCAAAGCATCATCCCACAGCCTGCCCGTGAGTTAAAAGCCTCTCCTGGATTCACACTGGTGTCAGCACTGTTACATTCTCCTGCGATGTGCCAGGTGCTGTAGAGGTGTTCAATTGACGCAATCTGTGATTTAAGTCACTGCTGTTGTAAGAACTGCTGCCAAGCACCCAGAGGCTGGAAGGCTGACAGCTGGACTGTGTGCAGCGCCTGTGTGCAATGCACTTCAGGAGCCTTGCAAAAATGGCCAAGTATTGGATTATTACCACTTGGCAGGCCTAGGATGTGTACACAGAGCAGGACTAACAAAGTTTAGCAGGCTGATCTGGCTACCTGCTCTAAAAAGGAAAGAAAAATCAAGTCTAGAACAGCTGAAAGATGTACACTGCAGGCAAAAATCTTACGGAAGAGGAAGAAAATATAAACCACTCCTCAAAGATGAACGAATCTTTCCTTTTAGTCATCATTCCTAAATTCAGTTAATATGCACAACAGAAGCCCAGACTGCATCAGGAGGAAAATCAGCACAACCAAATGTCTCTGAACTAACACCAGAGTTCACAGAAGATGGGAGGCAACGGACCACCACTGTAGCCTACCCTGTCAGCAGGCTGAGCACATACCTATTTGCTAGTTAAGCTGACCAGGAGGCATAAAAATAGCATTTCAGGAGGAACCAGATCAACTGTGGCTGCCAAGACTTTTCCAAACCTCCTCAATCTCAGGCTAGTTACTGTCCAGCTCCAAGTTAGACGCTGCCCACTTGCACATGGTGGGTGTCATGGTGAAATCAAGGTCCTCTCTCTTCAAAGCAACAAGTCAACTGGCTCCATAGCAGTCTGCCTTATTAGCAGCAATTAACCAGTATCTGATTAGAAATACATGAGGTTTCCTGTGAAGCTCTGGGATTCCACATAGCAATCAGCATACCACAGAGCCAAGCCCAAATCTGTTGGAAGAACTCTGTGTACACAGTCAGGAGATGCTGCTGCTGCTGCTGCTCATTTAGTACTGAGGTCAATCTATAATATAAATCCCTTAAACATCTGGACTATCCAGCAAAATTCCCACTACCTTCAATAAACCAAAAATTAGAGGAATATGATGTGTCACTTGTAGAGATGCAGTGTTTCATTCAGGAGTTTGTAAGAGCAGCAAAGTTTCACGGAAATTCTCCAGCCTGACTGTTCTATCAAATTGCTAGTGCTGCATCATACAGACCTTGTGATCTCTACTCTGTAATCTGGGATATTTTTAAATCAAATTTGCATCAACCGTGATCTTTTGATTTTTGATCCTTCTTTCTACCTTCATGGGAAGGCCTCACAGATACCAAACAATTTTTAAAACCCCTAATTTCTTTAATCTCTTCACCAAGGTAAATAGTGACATCAAACCCAGTATTTAATCAATTTCTAAGTGAAAAAAAGAACACCAGTCACATTCTTCTGAGCTGGCAGTGGGCAAGGTTTTGGTTTTAATTAATGATGTATAAGGGAGAACATTAAGAGCGGTATGAGTAAGGACACTACTGAAGGACTGTTTGAGCGAAGAGGCGGACATCACAACTACTTCTTGATGACTCACAATTACTCTTATTTATTTATTTACTTATCACGACTTGTCATTTTTATTTCATCCCTAATTCCACATTAGAAGATGGTCCATCCCCAACAAAGGTTTCACCCAGAAAATCTACATCCACAACACAGCCATCTTCTTCAAATTAGTAACTTTTTAAAACAAAAGGAAATAACATCCAGCTCTTGCAGAAAACAACCTGTCCACACTTCCCACGTAGCTTTGAGAACACACACAAAATGACTGTTGAGACGCAGTTTCTCTGCTACTCCACTTACTTGGGGTTCTTGTACCCAATCTCACATTTCATCCCTAGTGCCAAAGCTTGCACTTTTTGCTTTGTTTTAAACACTGACAAACATTTATTTAGATATATTAGCTTGGGGGGACACACAATAGAGCTGTGCTGTCAATTGGACTAATGGTATGAAAAAGTGTAATTGTATAGGAATGGGTATAGAAAATAAACCCTGACTTCAATTAGTCATCTTCACATTATATTCCATAACTCTATTTCATTAAAAATAGTCTACTTGATTATGTATTTAAGGTGTCACTGCTAAACAAATATTAACTAATCTACTGCAAGTTAAAAATGTTAATCCGTTCCAGGGAAAACTGCATGTAATTTAATTATCACTAAGCTTTTTGTCCACTTTTGATTATCAAAACTTACATTGAAATAACTGCTTATCAACCCAAATCCTTTAAGCCTCTGGTTGAGTAGACTCTGTGAGCATCTACCCTCACAAGTATGTGCACAAACACGTACGTAAGACTCACTTTACACACTTTAAGATCGAAGCCCTTTGCCAAGTCATTGCCTTACACTGCATCACAGCCTGAGGTAGGCAAGCAAGTTATAAAGAACTTGATGAATAAAGTTTAACTGCCAAAATTTTCTTTTGCTCATGTTTGCAGAGCTGAAAAGTCTAAACACAGCTTGATGACGTCAACTCACCACGCCAAGTCACCTTTATTTGGGGATGCTGATAGTTGTCAGGTACTCTTCAAGTAGCCAGTTATTATAACCTCCAGCTTCCGCAGCAGCTAATGCTGCTGGGAGGGTGTTTGACAAAGAACACACTTGTTATTAACATTTACAGTGCGAAGTATGCTATATGTATCCCACACATTTCTTAATCACTTCTCCACCTTCCTCATGCAAATGTAACAAATGGCTTACATTTCTGTGGAAATCTTCCAGTTTTACAAAATTAGGTCCCACAGGGAATCGCCTTTCGTTTGTTCGGTAACTACAGAAGAGTGATCCACAAATACACCCTTTTCTTAAGAGCAGGTATAAAGAAACCTACAGAAACACTGCTACAGGTCAAGCAAAATAGATTATGAAGTCTTACCACGGGAAATGATGCAGGAATGGCTGTCCTAAAGAAGTTCACTGTTGAATTAGTGAGTATATGCACCAAATACAAAAGCAGCTAACAATTAAATCGAACAAAACCTGCAAGTCTTTACCAAACAAATGTTGTTTAAAGCACCTTTCAGAAGTAATTTTCAGGCTGTGTACCAGCTTCTGAAGAAACTAATTTTTTCAACCAGCTTCAAAGCATAAAATGATTTGGTAGAAAATGTGATTCATATAATACAGCGTCTGCTGCAGTGATGTGCTGGAAGGAAGCATGTTGACGACCAGCACACCAGCATCTATCCTTGGCCAGCTCCACGCACTCTATGGTCTGAGCTGCAGGGGTAAGCTAGGGGAGAACTCACCAGCAGCAGACCTTGACTCTCCAAGGTGAAATAAATATTGTCTATCTGCTCCACCTCTCTTTTGAAAGAAACCTTTAGTGAATGTTTTACCCCCTCAAAACACAGCTATGGTGGGGTTTTTCCTCGTTTCTGACAAGGTGGGAAACATCAGATTGTGTCAATGATTTTTTTTTTTTACTAATTAACCTCTCAAACTGAAACATCAAAATAAGCACATTTCCTTTTGATTTAAAACATTTAGTTATTATTCTTCACTCAGATAAAAAAAATCACACTTAAGTTAAAAAAAAAAAAGCAGAACTCAACATACAGCATATCTTTAGTTTCAAGTGAAACATTCTTTTATAGATACTTGTAGGAAGTGCAGAGAAAACTAAAAGCTTGGTTTGCTGAGGCTTGGTAATAATGGTGATGTCCTTTTACCCAAGACTTGGGGGATTAAATTCAGTCACCCAGCATACAAGAGATCCAGGCATGAATTTTTTCCTGTGCCCAGTAGGAAGTAGATCCATTAGTTCTAATCCATAGGAAAGTGTTCCATTCACTAGGCTATAAAAGGAAATGACACCCCTCCATACTACCTTTTTGCTGTCAACAAAAATATTACAACATATTTTCAGAGGATATAGCATCTCAGCAAAGAGCCTAGCAATCTGAAACACAGCTGCCACATTGCACAGTGCTCCCTGAAGAGATTAGGTCTAATGAAGAGCCTGGAAGATAATTTTACAGGTCATTTCAAGCAAGATAGTTGAGGCTGGAGATAAAAATGATGGTATTCCAACAGCAGAAACTATTATATTGCAGGCAGGAAAGAAATTATTAAACGTATTATTTAACAAAGAAAAGGGTCTGAAGTATACACTGGGTTTGATAGCGCCGAGAAACACTTGATCTGAAAACCACAAAAGCAAAGGAGTAATGTACACCCCAAGGCAGCTACACACATCAGAACCCCTTTTTCCCTTGTTTTCATCTGATAATTTGTGTGCCTCATTTAGTTTACAACTGATATTTGAATGTACAATTGTCCTTCCTTACGTGTATAAGAAAATTTATTTCTTAGCCACAATGCAAAATATTTCAAAGCATAAATAAGCAATGTAACCAGATGTCTGACTGCATTAGTGCATTCTCAGTAGCTTCATATGCTGGCAATCTGTTCTTCAGTAAGGTTTTTAAGCAGGAAAGTTTACATACAAATACTTTCAGTTTCAAATCCTATTAGAGATCAGCACTCAGATTTGGGGTTTAGACCTTAAAACACTTTCTGTTGGGCTTTCTGCCAAGGGAATAACTGCACAAGAGGAAGGGGGGAAAAAAGTATCCACATTTCTGTATTTCAAGAGACAATCTTCTGACACGCATGTCACAATGTATTTCTAGATACATTAGAGGCCAGACTTGATGACTAGATGGAAGAAGACTACTATAAAGAAACTATGTACTTGCATATAATTTCTAATATAACATTATTAAATTATTAAAATGTAGCCTCATCTTTTGGAAACCATTTGATTTGAATTCTGCAGATAGCCTGAAGTGTGTTTTTCCTGCCAAAGGTTCTGAATTCAAAAAAATCCCAAGATTTTTCAATATAAGATTTCATTTTGAATCAGACCGCCAGCAGAGGTAAGAGTCTTCCATCCTGCGTGAAAGACTGCATGACCCTGCCTGGCATAGCTGCTGAGCCCAAGGAACCTTGCTGAAGTCCTGTTTGCAGGTAAGGCAGCAGCTATCTTAGACACAGTACGGCTGTTCCGCCCAAAGACCTGTGCTCAATTCATACTCATTCAATACGATCCACGCTGTTAAGCACGAGTACTGAAACTCAAATATCTAAGTCTGTCAGGTCTCTTGCTGCTCACAAGTGACAGGTCAGTATTTCAAATATTCTTCAAGTTTACAGGTGATTTAATATTTAAATGTAACAAAGCCTAAATGTAACAAAATAGCCCAATCAGCACTGCTGATGACACAACATCAAACAAGCTTGGATCACTGATAATTATTCTGATTTTTAATGTGACCATGCTATTTTACAATTAATGAATCATCTGAAAAATCATCTGGGGAAAAAAAAACCCTGCAACCTCACTGTCTTTTATTAAATAATTGTTTGGTGTTATAAAGGGACTGTATATCAAGGCTCAGGAGTAACACCACTGAACATAGTACTTTGATGGATTAGGACTTCAGCTACCACCAATACAAGAAATAGTATTCTTAAAATGGCTATTTTAGAGTCCAGCCACTACACCGCTTAAAGGCAGTCACAAAACAACACATGAAAAACATGTTCTACAAACAACACACAGAGTAATGTCAGCATTAGCACTAAATCACCACTTGAGGAAAACTGTTCCTCCATATCAGACTACTCTCCAAGCAACAGTCACGTGCTGTATTACTCCAGTAAGCATGTTACCCTCTCAGTAATGTTTAAAAGGAGGCACACTTCAGATTTTTTTGGACATCAGCTGTACTCCATATTACTGTTCTGCATTAATCTCCATCACACAAGATGTTCTTGGGGCATTACTGCACATGCAAACAATGCTTATCATTTCCAGCTAGTTTGAAAAAAAAATTACCCTTAGCAGTTGGATATCCCAAGAAGCACTCTAAGCAAAATGTAGGTAGCTTTACTTCAAACATTTTAATACAACAGCTAATGTAATCTAGAGGTTTATTTTCTTGGGCTTGTGTTTAAACAGACATACCATTTGATGTCAAGGGATGCATAGCTCTATCTCAGTTATTATGGACAGACCCATGGTTTAGGCTCATAATCAAATAGTCATCAAAAACTCATACAACAACTTTTAAGGGAAAAGATGGCTCCTGACAAGATGACCAACTCCCTGAACTGCCACGTTTCTGGAGGAGTAGCTAAAGAATAAGCACTAACAGCTTGGACAGACTTGATAAGGTACACACACTGAGTCTAAGAACATTCACAGCACGTGAAATACTGATTTTGCATATTTTATCTGTCCAAGTAATACAGGCCCTTCATCAGCAGTATTCTTGGGATCTCCAGAGACCTTATGATTCTAGATACAATGTAAGATTCATATGATACTCTCTACCATAACAACATTGGGAAATCCTGGTTATTTGACAATTTTCAAATAAGGTAGAGAAAAATATTCTTACTGCATGTAGATGACAGAGATTATAAATGGTATATCCCAAGCAAAGACTATACATGGTATATCCTAAGTATGGGCCATCAGATTATGTTCTTGGCCATACAAAGGCCACTAGTAAAAGTAATGATTTTTGGCTGAAAAGACAGGTCCATAAAAATGTACCTAAATGTGATGTAGGTGAAATTTAGCCTTGAAAATTTAAAGCCTCTGCTTAGTAATCACAATGTCCTGGGGGAGCCTATGCTCACTGCAGTCACTACCGCCAGCCCAGGAAGTTCTCGTAAGCAGTGGTGTGTAGGCATTGCCTACAGGTGCCTGTGCAGTATCTCCCTGTGCAGACAAGCACCCTTATTATTGGCAATTACATAAAATTCGAGAAGGGGAACATTCCTCAAATTTATACCCATCACTCAGATTCGTTTTCTGTCAAAGACTTATGGAAGCACCTGTCATCAGAGAGGGACAACTGGGTCCTGAACCTACCTGTGACACTGAATCAGTCATCTAAAGCCTTGACTTGGCATAATTTGAGATAAATTCCTGCATTTAGTGTTACCCTACCAAAGCAACTTGGTTGCTTACGTACGCTTTCCTCATCACCACTCTGAGATGATAAAAGGCACTCTCTACACTTGTGTGTTGGACCAAGAGCCATTAGGATAGGCTTACACTGATGAAGTTAAAATATCAGAACCCCACAGACCCTGCAGATTTTGTTTTAGGAGATGCTTTTAGAATGATGCTTTGTCACAGCAAGATATATCCTCTCACAGCTGCACAACCATTCGGAATAAGTGCATGGAAAAGGAACTTCAGAATTGCTGTATTAGTTCCGAGCTGAAGTCCACCAGTCAGAACCAGTCTACGAACTAATCATCACAAAGTTTCTCTTTGGAAAGCATTCGACTCAAGAATTCATGTATTTAGAGTTGGAGTTAAAGTCTGGTGTGTAACACTGTATGCTCGTATAGCTGTGTGAGTATTCACAAATGACACTTAGGAATACAGCAGTGAATTCAGAAAACTCTGATTGTTCTTAGCTGAGTTTATAAATAATCAAGCACCATGAGCATTGCCTGTTTCATTGCAGTAACTCCCCTCCTGTATCCAGGTAGTTGGTAAGTCCCTCATAGATAAAACAGCAAAAACTCAAAGTAGATAACTGCAGGTTACCAATAAAGCAATAAAATATAATTTGTACAAAGGAAAATTCACACCTCCTGGCAATCACCAAAGACTTTAGGACTCATCTTGCATGGCTTAATACCCATTTCCCCCTCTGTGGGATAGCTTCTCTTCAGCAGGATTAACAAGTGGTAATTACAGGAGTCACGCTGACAGCACACGTAACCACAGGGACACTGTCAACACCGAATGTCAGCCGCCCTGGCCACCTAACATCGCCGTTCCTGGAACTTTCATAATTCGTGTTTCATTTAGTTTTTAGTGCTGATGCTCTTACATCCTATTTAAATGATAACTCTCCACCAAAACTTAAGAGCATTAAATTTCACGAGGCTATAAGATTCTGGCAAGCTGCAGTAAGGACAGGACTATGCATTAAGGAGCACGCCTGGAAAGCACACTGTGGGAGCAACTGCCCGTAGGAGTTAAGTTCTGTAACTGCACTGAAGCCTTTCGATACCGATAGCTTTAGTAAAACCGACGTCTCCGCAGCAACCTGAAGCCACCCTTCGCCTCCCCTTCAGCGGGGCAGCTATCACGGTCCGTGTCTAGGAAGGAGACCTGTGTCGGCGGGCACGGGGGTCCCCGTGCTGCCCCTCCGCCTTCGGCAGACACAGTGACCCCGCTCCTCCACCGAGAGTGACGAGGAAAGGTGACCAAATCCCCACCGCAGCTGCCCGGGAGCGGGTCGCGCCCCGGCCGGAGTGCAGCGGGAGGGCAGCGGCATCCAGCCCCCACCCGCCGGCCCCTGTCCCGCCGCCTCCTCAGCTGCCCCAGCGGGAGTTAGCGCGCAGCCCGGCGCCCCGGACCGCTCCGCGCCCGCGCAGAGAAGGAGGAGCCCCCGGCCCGGCCGGCGGGACTTACACGGGGTAGAAAGCGTAGGGCGGCAGGGCGCTCTCCTCGCACGGCTCCGCGTCGAGCAGCAGGTAGTCCTGGCTGTCGTTCCGACGGGCGCCGACCGCCGGGGAACCGCTCTTCCGCGGGGCGTAGGGCTGCGCCTGGCTCATGTTGTCCCGCGGCTGAAGGCGCCCGAAGGCGCGGCGGCTCCCTCAGGGCGCCGCGGAAGCAGCGCGGAACCGGCCGGCGCGCGGCACTGCGGCTCTGCCTCCTCACAGCGCCGCGGCCCCCAGCGGAGAGAGGGGAGGGGAGAGCAAGGCAGCGCTGCGCGACGGGACGGCTGCCTCCGCGCCCCGCCGAGCCCGGCGAGGGGTTACTATGTCAACCGGTGGTGCCGCCGCCGCCGCCCGCAGCGCTGGAGGCGAAGCGCAGCTCGGCACGGGGGCAATAAAGTTAGCGGCGCGTCAGCGGGCGCGGCTGTCCCCGGCCGGCGGGAAGGGGCGGGAGGTGGGAGGGCGGCGGCGGACTCCGTTCGCTTCTCCGCAGGGGTTGCGGTGCCCCCTCCGCGCCGCCCTCGCGGCCCCGCTGGCTCCGAGGCGATCCTGCCCCGCCCGGCTCCGCACCGGAGCTGGTGGTCAGCGGCCGCCGCGGTGACTCCCCCGCCGCCGTGACATCGTCTCACCTGCACGGTGCAACCTTCCGAGGAGAGGCGTGCGCGCCCGTGCTCCAAAACAGCCCGGGAACAAGAGGGGCTCCGTCCTCGGGACGGCGCTCACCTCCAGCCGCTCCGTGCGGAGCAGCCCGCGGTGCGTTGAGAGAACCACGCGAAATTCTCCGCTGGGCGCTGCCGGGTCGCCACCGCGCAGCCGGGCGCTCTCTCCCGCGGGGAAGCGGGAGTAGGTTCTCCCCCGGTTCTGCTCGTCCCTCAGCGGGTGTTGTACTCGTGCCCCTTTACAGACCCCCGTGCCTGTTTCACAGCGGAGTGAGTTTGTAGCAATCTCAGCCGAGAGCCGCGGAAAAATGCCTTCTTTCTTGGCCAGAAAACCGGTAGCTCCGCAGGAATAACACTCTAGCGAAGCTCAGGCACCTTGTGTTTCTCAGTTCTACTTCGATGGTGGCACTTTGATGATGTTTTACTCATGTAGACTGTAATAGCTTTAATATATTAAAATAATTACAGATTTTTCTAGGAAAAACTGGAAGGCTCTGAGGAAATAACGTATGGCCTGTGGGTGTCTTTCGTACCCAGCGCAATGGGCTGTTTCCCAAGGGAGTATTCATAACTAAATGTTGTAAATGTGGGGTTAAAATAAGTGCATCCAAGTAAAATCTCTCCCTCATCCCCAGCCATGTCCATATACTGAAACTATTGCCAGGGTTTGTGTTTGAGTAGCACGCAGCCCGTCACTCTTCAGGCCTGCACATCCAATTCCCGAGGCACAATCTGGGCAAAGCCCAGCACAACCCCTTCCAGGGCAGGCAGGCAGGCTGACACGGCTGGGGCTCCCCACCGGCCTTTGCCAGACCTGAGGTTTAGCGACTGCCTCAGCCACTGAGACTCTGTGCACTGACTGAACTGCCAGAGGAGGAGGTATATACAGAGATCCACACTCACTGCAGTTACGACAGTCTTTACATGGTCCTTAGATGAGGTTCAGAAACACTCGAACACTCGTCGTCACTGGTAATTGCGCAGTTGCTCACAGCTTCTGAAATGTCTTTGTCCTTATAGTTATGGCTGTTAAAATTAGACTCTAATGGGTTCTAGAAATCTTCCTTTCTTTGCAAAATAGTACTTCCTTTTCTTCTGTTAAAGAACTTTTAAGTAGGAGGTTTACTAGCAACATTACCATGCGTATTTTATGGTTCTCATGCTAGTTCGTATTTCTGTAAAAACAGATACTGTAAAGTGATGTGCAGGCTTTGCATTTGAGAAATATGCTGTAGATATTACCTCATGTTTTTGTTGTGAGACAATTGTTTGCCAGTGACAGAGCGCTTTGTGATGGGGGGAATTTTAATGTGTACCACTGCCCTTGTCCATACCTTTTCATTTCACTTGTCCTACTCCGTTACAAAGATGTAGTGCTTCTCTGCTTGGTCTTTTCTGTATAGTCTCCAAATATTTGCAGATTTTTTTATTTCTCCATTTTATTTCAATTGCTCTATTTGATACTAGTCTGGTGCCTCAAATTCCCTCTTCTAGGTCTTTTTTTTTTCTCTGTTCTTTCTTGCTCATCCTGTGGTATATTTATTTAAAAAAAACAACGAAACAAAACAACAAAAAAGAACCAAAACCACACCTCATACCATATAACTTTAGCATAAATAAAATAAAATATTTGCAACTGGAAGGGACCTACAAGGACCATCTAGTCCAACTGGCTGACCACTTCAGGGCTAACCAAAAGTTTAAGTATTTTTTAATGGCATTGTTCAAATGCCTCTTAAACACTGACTGACTGTGCTGATGGGTTTTCAGATCCTTTGATTTCAGACCCTGCTGAGCCACTTTCTCTGTTTTCTTCTGTTGCTTCATTCAAACTTTTACTTACTTACAGTTTGAATGCCCCTAGGACTATTTCACATCTTCCCCTGATACTCTTGCATCTCTCTCAGCTTCCAGGTGACATTTGTCATTTTCTCAGGTGCTTCCCTCCCTAGATATCAAGCCTTCCTTGGTCGTCATTCTTATTTCAGGCTCATAAGCTCTGACATCACACCAGGCACTCTTACTTTCTCACCTCTCCCAAATCTTCCACAAATTCTGAAGCCATGCTCATAGGTTGTGGTGATGACTCTCATGGTTTCTTTCAGATCATATCACAGTAGTGGCACTAATGAAAAGTGAAATAAAACAACATGGTGCTTTATTTGTGCACACTGCAGAACTGATAACACTCTACCATGAGAATATCAACCAACTTCAACAGGGAAGCCTACATCAGTGTTTTTAGTGAGTGCTTACTGAAAGTTAACCCAAAACAGTGGCTTCTCAGTATCTGATAGCTCAGAGCCATGGCAGCATTGTGAACTCTTCTAGTTCTTGGCCATCTCATTACAAGCGTTTTCACTGTTTGAGATTAACAGCATGTGATGGTCATGGTCATTTTTTCTGTAATACAAGTCGGTTGATTCGGTCCTTTGTGTTTCATAGCACTCCTATCAAGATGAGCTACAGAAAGAAATCTTTACAGGGAGACAACTGCAAAGCAGTGGACAATACAGAACAACAGAGAAAGTACCTGTTATCTTGGGAACAGTGAAAAAAACTTGTACTTATATTGGATTTTTTTAATCCACTCCACTGATAAATGAAATATCTCTGCTTTTTCATCCCTGCATGCTTTTCAAGTACAAATTATCTCTAGGAAGCCATCTTGGTGTGGCACTGCTTTCATTTGTTTCATCAAGGACTGGTAGGACTTCCTAAGTTAAACAATTTTATAATAGGTCACAATTTTCATAAGCATTAGCCAGATCAAGTCAGAGGAACAACTTTGGAGGTCACAGGATTTTCCAAGAATCACAAGTTGATGGAAAAACAGGTCAAACTATGTGTCCTCTTGCACTTACGCATTTGTAACTGAATGACTGAGGATATAGGAGTGAACTTTCAGCTGTTTCTTCTTTGAGTAATAGTCTAGGGATGATGGTCTGCTTGGTAACTATCTGAAAGCAGAGAATTGTTTTGGATGGCAAGATGGTGGGAAGAAGAAACAAGAAGTGCGTTGCTGCAGGAGAGAGAAGAGATCATTTTAACTGTTCTTTATAGTTATAGATCTTTCCAACCACATGAAATTTATATATTCCTGTGGCTTTGCTAATGCCTTGGTGTTTCTGTTGCAAAGATAAAGAACATGTTGTTGTAATTAATTTATCATTATTAGTATTTATTCAGTGTTTTATTAGATATTTAAACTGCAAATCAAATTACAATTAAATCACTGTACGTGTTCTATAGAAAGTTATCAGATCATCATCTCAGTCTTTCCCATACAGATACATATTTTAAATCAGAGTGAATGCAGAACTAGAAGAAAGAGCAGGGTTTTATTCTGAGTCTTTATCTTACTTGGGCACATATTAACCTTTTGTTCTTTTGAAATAAAAAAGATCTATAACCCTGACTGATGAGAAAAAAATCGCGATATTTCTCTGCTTAATATTTCTTTATGTTCACCTTTTTTATTACATAATCCAAAAATATATCTGACTTCTCTGATCAAAGGTATTGATGTATTTTAGTGTGAAACAGAAGTGTTAGTTTAGAGCTGGCTCAGTTGGTTTTATTACAGCAAGTTACAATCTTCATCATTCACTTAAATATAGTGACTGAGGTATTTTGCGCAGAAAGATGAAAAACAGACTGAAAGCTCCTGTTGTCTGTTGGGGAAAGGATGAGAGACAAAGTGAACTTGCCTGATGCGTGACAGGCTGTCCTGGTTTTGGCTGGGATAGAGATAAATTTTCTTCTTCATTGCTGCTGTGGTTTGGTTTAGGATGAGACTCATGTTGATAACACACTGATGTTTTAGCTGTTGCCCAGCAGTGAGGAACTTCTCAGTTTCTCACACTGCCAATGAGAAGGCGGGAGGAGACAGCAAGGGCAGCTGATCCAGGCTGGCCAAGGGGATAGATAGTCCATACCGTATGATGTCAGTATATACCTGGGAGGAGTTGGCCAGGAGGTGACATGGCTCATGAACTGGCTGAACGTTGCTTCCAGATGGTGAGCAGTTGTGTTGTGCATCACTTCTTTTGTGCATTATTGTTGGGGTTTTTTTATTATTAAAATTATTATTATCTACATTTTCTGACCTATTAAACTGTTCTTATCTCAACACATTACTTTTCTCACTTTTTTTCAGTTCTCTCCCCCATCCTGCAGGGGAGGGGTCAGTAAGGGAATGGCTGTGTGGTCATTTTAGCTGCCTGCTGGGTTAAACCACAACACACGCACATAGCTTAATGCACTACTAGAAGTCACTTGGGTACCATGGCAATGAAAGCTGCAAAAGAAGTCATGCAAAATAGCACAGTACTGTGATTCAGCCTCACTGAATAACTTACATAAAGGTTATCTCTATACAGCAAAATATAGGTGCAATTATATTGCTCGCTTGCAGACTAATCTAAACCTGTTCGTGAACAAAAGGAAATGGCAACTGCAACCTGTACTTGTAGCCAGAAAACTTTCAAGGATTCATAGAATGATGTGTAGTTACTTGTATTTAACCAGTCTTGTTATGTGAACAGGTTAGATCACACTACCAAAGGTACTCCAGCACTGTGATGCCACAGTCACCTTTTCCTGGCTCTCTGTTCTGCACTGGGAAGGCTGTCAGAGATTGCCTTGTGTAAAGCAGGAAAGGGACGAGTCACTGTTGTGCCATGGCTAAGCAGTGTCACTGCTGCGGGTGTGAGCATCACTTGGAAAGGAGTGTGCTGTACAGTGAAGAAATGCTTGGTTTCTTTGAGGTGTGAAAGATGTGTAACCTGCCTGCTGGAATTCCTTCCTGCTGCACAGTACTGGACTCAAGACTCGCTTTTAAAAAGCTGCAAAGTGCATCATTGCTACTTGATAATTTTGTTAGTTCTCTCCATAAAAAATTGAATAACCATTGTCAAGTACTAATTATAATCACAGCTAAATTCTGCCTTTGCCTAAATGTGAATGAGGCCAAGATCCTGTTGTGCCACCAAGAAGCCTTCCCCATGTCTAAAAATCTTCCCTGGTATAGCCTCTTCTGGCTGTGATCCAACTACTGCTTTACATGTAGTTCTCATACCTGTATTTCTTCCTACAGAATGCTGCCAGGATACATTTATGAAACAAGTGCAAATTTTAGTCACTGTCAGAAATTATAGCTGGACTTTTTTTCTGTAAAGGAGAGCTCGATGAAGAGGTGGGCTCAAATGGGTATTGGATATTGGCACCCAGATGAGAGCACTGGGACTGGATCACAGAAACAGAAGAAGCATTTTCAAAAGCTGCCCGAATTTTCTTGGCTAAGAAGCCTTCGGGATATTCAGGGGCAGGAGATGAGTTGGAAGGGACCTCAAAAGATCATCTAGCCCAACCTCCCTGTGAGAGCAGGATCACCTAGACTAAATCACACAGGAACGCATCCAGGCAGGTTTTGAATGTCTCCAGAGAAGGAGACTCCACAACCTCTCTGGGCAGTCTGTCCCAGTGCTCCGTCATCCTCACAGTGAAAGTTTCTCTTCATATTCTTTATATTCCCTTATACTCAGGACTCTAGTTTCTGGGGAGACAGAGGTTTCTAGGAGCGTCATTATTGATGGACTGCCAGGAATGCTCCTATCTCCATCACATACTTGTGTACACACACAGGACTTACAGGATCCCACTCAGCCCTTATCCTATTTTTTGCTGTCAGAAACATACACTTCTCTACACACTTAAACATGAGGTCTGTCATGCTCTATTAGTCTTGATTTCCATGGTATAATTAATTACTGTCAATTAATTTTAAAGATCCAAAATGCACTAACACCCACTGTGAAGTCAGTGCAACTGTAATATTGTCATTAAATCCATTGCAGTTTCATTACACAGAATTTTGTAGGTTTTGGATAAATAGTAAGTTTCCAACTCAGTAGTCTGAGGCATACTGCTCAAAGATAAAGAACACTACTAGTCATCAAGCCCCTATCCCCATTGCAGATAATAAGATACTCCTTCTGTATTATAAGTGAGTAGGAGGATATGTGAAGTCAAAACTAGATAGAATTCAGTGGGAAATATCTTGCAAGTTTCCAAGTGTAAAAGTATTAACCTTTCAGAATGAGTGTGTATGTAAAGGGATCCTGGACCAGAGATCAGGTATGTTGTGAAAAGCAAGAGTAATCTGACAGAAATCAATAGAATTACAGCATTATTAAATCAGGATAAGTGAGATCAAAACTAGGGGTTTTTTTTTCTTTTGTCTATCTTGTGTGGTTACATCAAGAAATAAAATATTTTCAATAAATCTTTGTCCTTTTAATTACTAACATAAGAGCTTTTCTATATGGGTTCCATGTGCACTCAAGATACTATATTAACCCCTGTGTCCTGCCTAAGTCATAAGTCATTCAAACCATCCCCACTTGTTGCCTAATTTTATCACGGGAGTGAAGAACATGATAGATCGAAGCCTTTCATGTGAACACAGAATCAGTATGTGGCACTCATATTGGAGATTTGATATTTAGGCCTACAAATATATAAAGGATAAAAAGGTATCATAAATAAAGACAAAATACAGAGCTTTAGCAAAAAGAGGTTCAACTATTGCTATTCAAATAGCTATTGCTGACATTTAACCTTATTGGCAAAGAGGTGTGTACAAATGAGATGTTAGCGTGGCATGAACACATATTGCCATATAAATGATGTGGTTCATAACAGTTGCAACACTTTCTATTTACTTTCCAGTTTACTTTAAATGATCTTTTTAAGTTGAAGGTGTGAAACTTCTAATAATGAGAAAAGAATGGTCATTTTTTTCTGGTGAGTTCTAGAAATCTCTAGTTTGTTCAACATTCAGGTATTAAGCGATGACACCAGTAGTTACGCTAGTTCCCAAACCAAATATCATGCATAGGAATATTAATTTATGGTTTGGGGAGGGATGTTCCCCATGCTTCTTGATGATAGTCATGTAACAGCTATCAATTACCTGCCCAGCATAACACTGGAAATTTTCTGCCTCCTTTGAGAAGCAGATAAATACACAAAACGTGAAAAATATGTTGACAGGATACCAATAGGAGAGACTTATTATATTGAAAAGCAGACTAACTGTAATGAGTACCCCCTGAGCACATCTCACTACTGTGTTGACTTTATCATTTAGAGTTCCTGACGTGATGGATATTAGTGTTGTAATGCTGCCTTCAAGTTGGAGTCTATAATTGTTGTAATCCCACTGTTTTTATCCTGCTGCATTTAAAAAAAAACCCCTCAGAACAGATATCTGTCTAAGACATATTTCCTATGTTATCCACAAATGATTTCTTATTTATGTTTTTTTCTGGATTACATATGTGCCTTGTGTTCCTTTACAGTAAATCAGTTTCTACTCCAAGTTTCTTGCTAGTAATACTACAAGAAATAAAATAATTCAGTCTAGAATTATTTCCCATTTTGCATTTCTGTTTCCTTTGCTACAAATAGATGCTGCCCATCTTATTCAGTGACTTCAGTCATAGAGGGCTTTAATGCTTCTTGCCTCTAATTTAGGAGATTCCACCTCCTAAGGCATAAGATACTGTGTTGTTTTCTTGTAATTCTAAGTATCTTGTAATTCTAAGATTCTAAGTATCAACTGGCATAAAGCAGAGAATGTCTTTGAACTCAGACATGTCCTTCTGTTTGTTGGTGCTGTATATCTGCCAATGATCAGGGAGGCCTTCCCTGCTGGCTCCTGTCAGGAGGTCTCTATTCTATGTGTTTGCAGTGTAGTTCTGTCACCCTATCTTCTCTGTCTTCGTGCTGTGGATGATTGGTCTGTTCTGTTTTGTTTGGAAGGTAGGAATAGGATGTTGTGTTGCATAAAGGGATGCATCACCTAAAACAGCTCTGCAGGCTCCCCTCCATATTGTGGTGCACCATCAGTCTTCCCTTCTGAGTGACTCTCTGGTTCCTCTACGTTCATAGCTTCCATTATTTGGCATCCTCATATTTGATTATGAGCAAGAGTTTGTTTGAATCACTGAAGCACAGAATGGTAGGGGATGGAAGGAACCTCTGGAGATCATCTGTTTTGAGAGAAAATTCATGTCTGTAATCACACATCAGCAATTACATGTGGCTAAGTGTTCACAAAAAGATAGTTACCAGCCTTCATTTGCTGTTATTTTACCTTAAAAAAAAATCCAGCATGCATTCATATATAAGAAATAATCTCATAAATTGGATAATTATTTGCTGCTTATAATTTTAGAAAAAAAACACAAAACCAGATTTCTAGGATTAAGCTTCTTTATCTACATCAATTGTTGAATTCTATGAGCTAAATCATAAAATATAGGAGAATACTGCCCCCAGAGCCCTGGGACAGGCTGCCCAAAGAGATTGTGAAGTCTCCTCTGGAGATACTCAAAACTCACCTGTGTGTTCCTGTGTGACCTAATCTAGGTGATCCCGCTCTGGCAGGAGGGTTGGACTAGATCTTTTGAGGTGCCTTCCAAGCCCTAACATTCTGTGATTCTGTGAAATACACCACCATATGGATTTGGTTTACTTGGAGTCATGACAGCTATTTGGAATATTTCTCTACTCCTGGGATGATAGATCTTGCCATGGGTGCACCTGTGGGAGGGAAATTCATCTGCCTTGTTCCATGAGCGCCAGCCTCACTGTTTTGGGCATTCTTGAGATGGTGTAAGTGCTAGTGAATGAGCAGTGTAGGCCTGCCACATGGTGAAACCTCAGTCTTCATAATCAGAGAACATTGCTCTACTGACAGAGGAACCTTTAGTTAAATGCATTAATACCAATTTTCACTTAGCAAAAGAGTATTAATTCTGACTCCAGAAAGGTTTCTGAGACACAACTCACTAGGGTTTTAGAAGGAAAAAAAAAGGCGGGGAGGGGGGGGGGCAG
>VZTU01000771.1:62186-81620 GCA_013400835.1 Zapornia atra
GGCAGTGTGGTGGTGTAGTTGTTTGCTTTATTTTACACTGTCTTTAGGCATCTCTTATAGTCAGATGCAGAACACTAGGTTTGACAGATTGCTTGATCTTGTCAAACATGATCATTCTTGAAACATTAAATTATTATCCCCTTTAGAGGTTACATTGTTGACATACTTAGGCAAGATGCCGGTTCGTTGTGTCTGCTATGCCACCAGAGTGTCACAAAATACTTTAAACTGTTGTTGACTACACTATTTTTGTAATTCACAGATGTCACAGGCCTCTGGTTTAACTACACCACGATGCATAACATTTTCCTACTACTTGTACATCATGGCACTTCAGGAACGATGGTCACTACTTACAAAACTTGTAAAATTTCTTTGATCCAGGCCAAATCACTTAGTTAAAAAAATTACAAAGACTCATACTCTTCTGTTACAGTGAAGCTGCTTTTACCATTGTGTATGCCCTACGCAACAGTATCATTGGCTCAGCTATGGATAGATTTAAGTTTGCTACTTCCAGTGTTGATAGAACTGTGATGTTATAAGCAATGGTAAATTCCAATGGTTTGAGGGTTTTCTTCCATGATACATACAAGAAATAAGGGCAGGGCCCATAAAACAGCCTGCTCTTTAACATAGACTTTTCATTTCCACTGAAGGATACAAGACACGTCTTTTCAACTGGATCACTGGTATTGTGCAGTCAGGAAGTTTGCTTTGAGCAATTTGCTATTATTTGTTCTGTGAAACTCTGATAGCATGGAGGGATTTCCACTGTAACATGGAACTAAGAAATTTAAGGCACATACAGAATCGTTGCAGTCCATGGAAAGTTACAAGAAATATATTCACTGAACATTTACTTACATTCATTCATCATCTAAGTAATATTTATTTCAATCTAGAAAAGTTAAAATATGAAATAGACCATGGCACATCCGCAGTTTCTCTAAAAAAATCTTTCCTCCTAATGGGCTTTACAAGATGCGTTGCAGTGCTCATCTGCCTAACCCTTTATCAGACCATCTGCAGTATCAGTGACATGATACTGGCTGGATATAGATGAGGGAAGTTATGTTTGGAAGCAAAGATATATCATCCTTGGACTTTTAAGAGTATGATATGGGTAGAACGTAATTTTCACTTACCTTTAGATACTTACACCATAGTCATCTAGGTATTTAGACTTCTTCTGTAGATAACTGTCTGCCCCTTCAGGCTGAGAATAATTGCACACGGCAGACAGAAATTTCCTGCCACCAATCTTCAGGGAAGAATGATTACCTAGGTGATTACCCCAGAAGTAGATGCTTTTATACTGAAAATGTGTAAAAATTAAGCAAAATAAGTTCTGTTCCACTGTTCAGCATTCACCTATTACCTTTTATGCCCTCACACAATAGTCATCACATAACACCTAAACTAAGTTGTAGCAATAAATACATGCACGTCCTGTGAAGTCATGACACCCAAAGCTAGTAAATGTGTTAAACTGAAATATTTGTTTCCAGAGGCCCCTTTTGCACGTGACAATGGTTATGTATTATCTGTGTTTCATACCATGGTCACTTAACCCTCAAAAGGAAAAAAAGGAAAAAAAATAGCAATTCTGTGACTTAGTAGACACTTTTTTTTGCATAGAATGAAGCTGCTGAAGGAGTGGAATGAGGTAAGGGTAGAAGGACAGACATGTCAGCTCTAGGGAATAATACTTTTTTCCTTCTGATTAAAAATATTCATTAAGAATTGGAGAAAATCTTCATCTTTAGAATTGGGGGTTTTTTACCATTTTCTTTTAACAAATGATATGCAGTAAGAAATCTTCCCAAAATCCTGTTCTCTAATTTGGTAGAGATAATTAATAAAACAGCAGTGTTAAACTCTGGTTGGATATATTTTTGTTTAGTTTTTGCCAAATGTCTTTATGGTTGGTGTATTTGTAAATAATGCTAGCGAAGAAATAAAATGTGAAAATGAATGCACTGAATTGTTATGCTCATTTCCTTTTCAATAAATATGCAGGAATCTTCTTTTATCCCCCGAGGCCAGATGTACCACATGTAATGAGATTCTGCAAAGTATCAATATGCACAAACACCACAAAAGGAATCTGGGGTATTTAGTTCATTCCTGACAAGTAAGATTAATGAGGAACAGATTAATATGTATGTAAAAAGCAAGATTGGATTGAAAGTTAAGTCTTATGGACATGATCAATGTTTAGAAGAGTACTAATGTTCAATACATTGAAGAAACTTTCCCAGAGAAATGTTCTCTGGGGAAGAAAAAGTTTCTAAAAATAATTTTTACTGAAGCAGGCCTACTGAGAGACAAACTAAAGTTATTCACTATTTCCAGGTAAAGTTTAACGGATTTTTGATTGTTTGGTCAGCAGGTCTCTGTGTTTTCTTCATCAAGCTGAAGTTGCAAGACAAGTTGCAGTTGCAAAACATCTTGTCCCAGACTTCACAGTTCTGATTCTCACCAGTCTTCTGATTCCTTAAGAAAACAGGCTGCGAAAAATATATTAACTGTATGCAAACTACAGCAGTGATCTACTGCCCACACCTCAGTTCTGAGATGTTTTTACTGAATTACATTTTACTGGCATCCAAAGGGAGTATATTTGCAATAAAAAATATGTAACTGACCTGCCCTGACTCTGTAAATTTCATACCACCTATATGCAGCCACAGTCATAGGATATCTTTTTAATCCTGTCTGGGTCTCCATCATGGGTTAATATCCTCTCTTGGACTAGAAAAATCCTGCTCATTGATATAGGTGGATGAACAACTGCATTTTTAACTCTACATGGTGTCTGCCTGAAAAAAAATAGTGCACACAAAACCATCCAACTTGTGTAAAATAGGCAAAGCCTCTAGTTTTACTTCATAATATTAATTAATAACAGTAATAAATTCCTACAAAAGCAGACACGTTTATTCTGTCAAAGCAATTTCTCTCCCTAGTAAAAACTTCTAAGAAAGATTAATAAAGAAAAGATATTGAAGACTTAAAAAAATACATAAATGTTGAATCTTATCGAAGATACAAAAGCTAATCTGCATAATTTCAATTATATCCTGACTGAAGCTGATGAAACTTTTCACACAAAACCCTCCTCTCTCCATATTCAGCACATCCAGTGTTTCCAAAATGGTCACTTATTATTACTTGACAGGTTGGTTGTTGCGGGTTGGCGGGATTTTTTGTCTTGGAAAGCAATTAAATCCCCAACTGAAAAACAGCCATCCTTGATTGCTTCAAAATGTAGCCCCTTGATTTTATTTTTGTGTGTGTTTGATGACTTTTCATTTTTAGCAATTACATTTGAAAATCTCAAATCAGAATGGAGTACTTCAAATCCCCTCAGAGTGAAATAATTCAGGCACCCATATAAACCTAGTATTTTTCCCATGAATTAAGTACTGGGACATTTTTATCTTATTAGACAGTGACAGTTTAAATTGTTTGAATTGATAATAAAGGAAGAAAGCAATGGTTGTCACCCTCCTTAGGTAGTCCACCAGAAAACTATTAATATGAAATTCTGATCCCACCAGAAACTATGGAAATTGTGCCACTAATGGACTACAACAGAACCAAAAGTTTATCCTGAGTAAACCAGGATTGGGACAAAAGCTTTAAGCAAATGTCAGCTGCCTGGATCAAATAGATCAGCATCTTTCTGTTATTAACAGTTTATAATAATACCAAAAACTCTCCCACGATTACGAGGCAGCCCACTGGAATTCCATTTCAGTGTTTTGGCCTTGCTTACTGGGAATTGTTGAAAATTACTTTAAAAATTATCATGATATGAACTATTTTTGCTTGCATGTTGTATTTTGTAAAATCATGAAAGTTTGATGGATGTTTTCAGAATCATGAGCTTTAAATCCAGCCAACATATTCCAGAGTACCTAATGGGTTTCTATATCATGGTATTTTACACATAGCAATACCTGAAACCTAGTAGGGGTTTTTAAGGCCTATGTAGGCAACCTTGCTCATTGTGGTGGCACTATAGACATGCTTAGAGCTAAATACATGACCTTTGCAGGACTGAAGGTCTTTGGAATTGCTCTCCAAATCCCATATTTAATAATGAGTTGTATGTATTTTCTGTGCTAAGGCATAAAAGTGGATAAAAGTTAATAAGTCGTTTCAGCTATAATACTTTTCTGAGAGTCTATATTGTTCCATTGGAAAGGAAAATGAGTTACAAGGCTGTGACTAGGAAATCTCTACAAAAATGAATCCTCAGATTCTGCTCCTTTCTTTTCTTTTTTTTTCTTTTTCTGAAACACTGAGATTTCTAAGAAGTTCTAAGGTAGCCAAGACCACAATGGCATTCTTGAGATTTTTCAGGCTACAGTTTGCTTCAAAGTTTGTTTTCACTGGAGACAATAAATTGTTTCAACTTAATTGGCTTAACTGGTTAATAAATTCTTTGATAAAACTCCCATGGTACTGCTTTCTGAACCACAAGACAACTGTTATTTCTCTCTGAGCCAAGTGTTGCAATGTTGAAAATTGTTATTTATAAACTTGAGTCTTAAAGAATCTGCTTGTCTTCTTCACTCATCTCTTGGGTATCGTGTTATTTGTATGAGGTTTCTCACAGAAAAAAGCTTCTAGTCCTCTGGGTCGCAAAGACAGACTTCAAAATAAGAATCCACTTCATATTCCTCTTGGGTTTAATGTCAGATATAATTTTGAGGTTTTAATGTTAAAATGAAGTTTGACTTCAAGTAGACCAGGAACTGGTTCCAATTACAAGGGGAATAAATGCCATTGATGTCCAGTTTGGAGACAACAACTCTGGAAGTTCCTTGTGTGTGTATCCTCTGTTCTTACCCACTGATACAGCAATGAGAAAGCCTTTTTGAGTCCTTTCAACAGTACTCCAGGAGAAGCCCTTTTTTCACACAGGTTAAAATTAGCACTAAGTTCCATTCAGTTATGAAGTGGTGTGTTCAAAGTGGGAATACCTCTTCAAAGCGGGAATACTTCTTCAAAGCCATGTCTTGCAACTGAGATGACCTGGGATGCTCTTTTGACAGGCTTTGGGATTTAAGTCAGAAGACCTGGATCTCCAATTGTGGAATTGAGAAGTCTTAAGCTTGGTCTTTGACAATCCGTCAAAATAGATTTAGAAAATCTACACCGTTTATCAGTAGTAAGCACAATTATACAGTTCTGCTTAAAATTGCAGGGCAATGCAGCCCTGCTGAGAACAGCTTGTAGCTGGGTGATCAAGGAGACAGGAAAGCATAAATTTCCAAACTCAGAGATACTGCTCCGTTACATAGGATGCAAGTGGGAAATATATCAATACACATTGTAATATTGCATTTGTGATGCTTTATGTCTCTGACAACTAGGTAGTCCCCAGTTCATATGTTCCAAATCCTCCTCTTAGCAGTATTAGTAAATATTTTTTCCTACACTCTTGACTTTCTTCTTGATTAAAACAGATCTGTAATAATATAATCCAGAACTACTTCCTAGAGGAACTGAGAGGGCAGCAGCCTCAATAATTAACACTGGCCGGTGTCACAAATGTTCTCATGCCACAGTGGTGAGGCTGCCCACCCTCCCCCAGTGCCTTGTCTTCTCTTGGGTAACTGGGAGCAAAGTTTACCTGTTCTGGAAAACAGATACAACCGATACAAGCCATAAGCAGCAAGTGGATCAAAAGTCCAAAACTAGTTTTATCCCAAGCCAAGGAATGAACAGAGCTGTTAGAGCTATGAGATATTCCTATGGTTGTGATTGTTTTGTGAACCCCTTCTTAATTGCTTGCTGTTTTGTAGCAGCTATCTGAACAACCCTAATGACGCAGCTGGAACAGCTTCAATCCTGACCCTTTGCCCAGACACTCAAAAGAAGTGCTAAATTTGTATTTCGAGCTGACACACTTTCTTTGTGTTTCTGGGATGTCCGTGTGTCCAGAGTCCCTGCTCACAGCCCATCTGCTCTGGGTCCCAGTGGCAAGGACAAGTACCTGATGGTGTTGAGGTAGCTTAAAGGTATTCTCAGGGACAGGTAATAGTTAAATCTCTTGACATTGAAGATTTCTAACACAGATACTGCTTTTTTGAATGCCATAAGTCCATTTAAAAATACATAATTTGTTGCCTCTCTGTTCTTATCACTGAAAATTATTCTTTGGCATCTGGTTGGATGTCCAGATCTTTTCCCTGTGGTTGGAGTTTTTTCTCCAAATGTAAGTAGTTTAAGCGTTCAGTCTCACTTGCCTTGCAACCAGCAACCAGCACTGTCTTGCAGAGAGTATGTCATACCACAGAAAGCCAACTGAGATTTTTTTCATACCTTTTAAGTGTTCAGGGTCATCAGTTGACCAAAATCCTTTCTGGGTGATTCAGCACACTGGCCTGTTCCTTACGTACCAGTCAATATTCTCGATCTTCATTGGGAAATATATTGTGATTCTGGATAGCTCTATTCAGTTTGCAGTATGTTTGGTTGCAAGAATTGGCTGCTCACTACCTCACCTACGCCTACTGTACTCAGACCATTTCCTTGCTTTCTTTTCTCTAAGGGCAAGATGATAAAAGGAAATGTTAAAAACTGGTTGTGCGGCTGGCAGGGAAATTTTGCTGAAAAAAGGAGAGGTTTTCCAAGGAAACCCGATTAGCTTTTTTGATTGGAAAGTAGAAATTTTTAAAAATGAAATAAAATAAATAGAAGAAAAATATGAAAGAACATATGAAAGTCAAACACAAGTCTCTGTTCCCAACAAGGGATCTGAATCTAATTTTCAAAGAGTAGATACAAAACTGTTCTCATTTACTTTTTAAATGGAAAACATTTTAAAATTTCATCATGAAACAAACAAAATGTTGGAAAACTTGAAAATCCTTAGACAAGAAAATTTCCTGTTCATCTTTAGCATGAAAAAGAATAGGCACTGGCCCATAGAATCAAACCAGAATTTGCAAGATGTGCAAAATCTCCAAACTGATGCAATGGCTTTTGATAATGCTGAATCATAATCACAATATGCCCACGTAGTTGCAACAAAAAGGAATATAAATATTAAAACCCCGTGAATCAAATTTTGTGATGTAAATGCCAGATGCCAAAATTATAACATCAAGAGGCAGGTGCGACAAGCAGAGTTTGTATGGAAAAAAGGGAGAAGAATTAACAATTATCTTAAAAATATATCATCACTGATGCTTGTGTAACATGTTAGATGCAACAGCTCTGTTTGTTCCATCAGAACTGTTCATTCTTGCACATTAGCAGGATTTACTTCCTGTTGATCTTTTCATTTGTCATTTCACAGTATGAAGGAAATTATTATTATTATTATGTCATCCAGACAGATTACAGCCATTTTGTATGAAAATATCTGTATTGATACTCACTTGGGTTACAGAAGAGAAGGAGCTGTAAGCTGGGGAACAAAAAGAACCAAAACATGACAGCATCTTGTCATCTGTATCTATTATTTTCACAGCCATCTACACTGTGATGGGGAAAACACGAAGGGGACAGAGTGCCTGGGTAGCAGCACAGGGTTTGGAATATGACATGAATGTAAGCTGGTGGCCCTCAGTATATTGATGCTATTTGAAACTCATGGTCTTGTCTTATCATCATCAGTATCTGTGTTCTCATGGTCAAATCTATGTGCGATTGTATGATCCCGTAACTCAGCTCTGATGTATAAATACTTTAGCAAGGGGGTTCATGAAGTCACTTGCCCCAGATTTTTTTTTTTCTCTTCATTTAAAATTTGATCCTAGTTCTGCTCTAGTCAGAGTTCCTTTCCCTCTTCTCCTGTGGCTCCTTACTTACATTTCTCATTTCAGTTTTAGATGTAAAGTGTTCCTAAGCTCTGCTTGGCTGAAACAATTGCCCCTTGTGAGAGAAATCAATATGATACTCATGGGATTTGGATGACACACGTCAGGATCTCTCTTCTGTATCTTGTCTCTCTCCCAGTTAAATATGTCTTGGACAGATTCTCAGAAGGCATTGAAGAAGCAATTTCAAGATTTATGTTTTCATTTTGGAGCCCAAGCAGACTGAAAGTGGGACAAATTCCTGTGCACTGACCAATGCATGAAAACACCCTGATCTCCTAAGGAATGCATACAGATCAGACATTGCTCTGATGACAGAGTATTAAACGAGTATTTGCATTATTTTTTCATTATTCAGTTCAGGTATAAATAACAGTACAGTCACAGGCTTGCAGCTTGGCTTCTGAAGCTGTACTTTAGAGGCTTTTGAAAATTTTACCTTAAGTGAAATTTCTTACATTCCCATTTGGAATTGCAACTTCCACTTGGAAAACCTTCTCTTAAAGCAGTTCTGCTTGAAGTGAAGGGTTGAGCTGAACAGGCATATGGCAGCTCTCCAAGCTATTTTGGTGGCAGTGGTTTTCATATGATTCATTTGAACAGCAACACCTTCTTGCCTTGTGACTCCAAATAATGCACTCATCTGGGGAATGATAAGTTGTGACAAGGCTAGTGACAGGTTAAATTGAAGGAGAAAAAGGTCATCTCTAAAACAATAATATTCAGGTTCAAGTATACTAATTGCCTCAGTAGAAAGTGATTCTGAATGCCATATTTATCCCTCTTTTTCATGGGATGCACAGGTTCTCATTTACCACCATAGCAACAGAGGGATTACAAAGCCTTCATTCAGGACTGTTATGGAAAGGATTCCCATTCTCATCTTCAGTCCTTCTGAAGCCATTTATTTGGACTTCACAAAAGGCATTCACTAACAGATGAAACACAGTCTACTATGTTGAACACCGGCTTGGGACTTATTGGCACCTGACTTGGGAACTGTTCCCAACTCTGCCATTAACTGCTGTGTGACGTTAAATCGTTTTGTTTCTCCATGCTTTAAATTCTCCATCTGTATAACACAGATAACATTCTCAGGCATGCCAAAAAATAATACTGAAAAAGAACCAGAGGCTTTTTTTTTCATATTATTCAAGGAAAGAAAGGGGATAGCAAAGTTTATCTGAATAAGAACCCTTAATAATTTAAAGTACTGTTAGCTATTTCATTGTACCATTTAGGCAGAAGCCACTGGCAGTTCTGAGGCTGTGGCAAAAGCTTAGAAATGATGGTGGGTTTTCATCCCACCATACCATTTCCCAAGCATATTGACTGTTTTTTACTAGGTTTTACTAGGCTTTTAGATGTTACCTCTGGTATACAGTAGAGACCGAACCTGTTCAACAGCCCTAATTGAGTTCATGATATATGGCATTTAAATAAGGCAATCTATGTTCCTGATTAATCATCCATTAGCAGTAAGTCATCATTATGAAATCTGTTTCTGAAGATATTGAAACACAGCATTAAACAGTTATTATTCAGCCCTTCCTCAATGCTTTATGAGTCTGTTCCAGGGTTTTATGTGCTTAGTGCTGCATCACAGTTTACGTATACACATTAAATCTGTCATATTAAAACCTTAATTCTTAATTATTATTATTAAGGTATTAGAAGAACAGCTTGGCCAAACCTTAATTTTTCTTTGAAATCCTTAGATCTGAGAGGTTTAAGAATGTCGTTTCTCCTCTGTTAATCATCAAACCCTAGACAAAAGACTGATTTTCACCTAAATCTTCTTCAGCTTCTGCAAAATCTTCCAAGAGTGCTCCAGTCTGGCATTCAACAGATTTTCCCCTAAAAGTTTCCACTAAGAATTTGGCCTAAGTGAAGGCCAATCAAAAATCTCAGGGCTTGTCCCAGAGGATTTAGTACCTCCTGTGTAACACAGCACAAGTTTTGTGATGCTTGGCTTTATATTGTTAAATCTGAATAACTAAACCATCTGTGATACAATTAATTTGGGGGAATTAGCATTTCAGAAATTCCATGTATAAAAAAATATCAAGGTTGGTGCACTATTATGGTTAGTTTCCACCACACACAATTACTCCTTTAATTTTACATCCCTTTTTTTTTATAGTCCCATTCACACGCAATCTAAATAATAAAATTGCCCACAGTCCCACAATCCCTGTTTTCAGATCTGATAAAAACCACTATCGTTTAACTTTCACCTCAGTTTCTACAAGATCCAGTATGTATTTTTTCTTTCATGACAACACTTACAAATTACTTCAGCTAAGGACTTTAATTACTGCATGAACACCAATTAATTAATGAATCTTTGAAGCAACTTCGAGAGACAGGAATGAATTATGAATAAATGAAGACACAGAAGAATTTTGATTTCCTAAATTTCAATAGCAAACAAGGAGCAGAGTGAAGAACAGCATTGTCTGCATCAAGATGCCTACTTGTCTTTGCAACTCACTCAAATACATTTTCTCTGTTTCTGTAATGAATACTAATGCTTACCCCGTCCCTTCCATTTCATGACTTACCATTGTTGTCCATGTGGCAATAAAAATCTTTCCTGTAAGATATGAGTTTTTCCTTGAAAAGCCTCTTAAAGGCAGCAATCCTCAATTATATATGTAAGCACATTCCTGATGGGCTTTCCAAAAGCCTAATATTGTCCCAGCGATAATCATGTTTGTGATAAATTCATTACAAAATATCCACATACATCACACCTGATTCTCCTACAAAGAGCACTCTCCACCACTTCAATGAAGTAAGATTGTTTGAAATGGATTGCAAACATCATTTACATCCTGCTTTTGTGTTGCCAAAGCCAGTTAGTGGGACAAATGAAAGGCTGACTATGTATGAAATCAAAACATGTAGTGATAAAGGCCCATAGAAAGATTGCAACCTGTACATGCATGTACTTGTAAACACATTTGTAATTATGCTAATTAAAATAATAAACAACACATCTCAATCTATTTTCCCTAAATAGGAAAGATGTGGTATCTATGACAAATGTAGTCATATATGTAGTGAAAACATGTATTTTCAATAACATAGCAATAATCAAACAAATGCACCAAAAAAAATATTGACCTACCCCTTCATAATCATTCAGGCCATGGTGCCAAGAAAGCTGCTACACACACACACTTTTGCTAATGCAATGCAATGTGGTCCATACAAATGTTTTTCAATCCTGTAGACATGCTATCAGTGCTTTAACATATCTGGATAAAACCAACTTAAAATTATCACACTTAAATTCAGGAGGTCTACTCTGGTATTAAATTCTACCTGTTTTCTCACTAAAAAAAATAAAATTCTTTAGCTGAAACGAAATAATCAGGCCAAAACCATTCAAAATTAAATCAACTGCCACTCACTCATCAGCATCTTTTGATCTTCTTAGTGCTGAGAAATAATGCCAATTTCGCTTTGAGGAACAAGACTCCAACTGTATCAGAACCATTTTTGGCCTACTGAAGTGAAGGCCTCAGAATTAATTCAACTAAAATAATGAAGTATTCTGCTTTTCTCCATGTCCAGATGATTGTGCAGCAGGCATCCACTATATGAATATAATCTGAAAAAAGAGAAGGGGGAACAAGCCAACACTGCACTCTCTGCTTCATTTTGGCCTTTCCACAGGCCTTATCTGGAGGCATCTAAATTCAGCGCAAATTCAGGGCTCTGGGGGCTTTGAATTCATTAATCTGCAAAGAGCCTGGAGACAATTCATCATTCGTGCTTCACCACTAGAATCATGGTAGGAAAAAACAAAAAAATCAAAACCCACAAACCAGAAGTGTTGATCTGTTTCTTTGTGAATCTGCATTTCTGGTTCCTCTGAAAGCTTTCCAGAAAAATGCTGGCATTCAAACTGCCAACAGGACGAGGGGCTAATAAAGAGACTCTTGTTCCCTGTGCATGCAGGGCCTAGTGGGATCCAACAGGATCATCACAGCCCCCAGAGGTGCAGGGAAAATCCTTAGGGAATTCATCTAAACAGAAATAGATGTTTCATTTGTTTCTTTTCTGGGTTTCCACCTAGGAATAAAAAAGCAGAAAAGCGTCAGATTTAGACCATTACTCTTTTAAAATTTTCTTGCCGTTTTTTGCATCACTGTATTCAGTAGTTAGCTTTTGAAAAACAGAAACAGCTGATGCTCTGTGTGTGGTTTGCACAAACCAAGCATTTGACTTAAAGAAAAGCTAATTTTTTGAGTTAGATTGTCTGAGATTGTAAGAATTGTTTATCCATTTTCATACTAATTCACAACAGTACTGTGTAATTAGATTTTAAAACCTTATCTTTCTAAAGGCTGTTGCACATAGACTCTTTCAGGTTTACCTTTGTGATTTTGAAGTGTTGCTATGACCAACAGTCCTAAACTCTACCAGTTCTTTTATGCTTAATAGGACACTGCATATTTGTTTATATTTTATTAAAGGAATTTAAAAAAATTGTTTTGCTAAGAAAGAACCTTTTAAAAGTAAATATTAAAACTTCATTAAAGTATGTCGACTTTCTCCTTTGGGTGGCACATAAGGATTAAGATTGTTCTGTTTCCATTATTTTTTCATAGTTCCTTACCTGTCGCATATTGATTCTGCTGTTGACACTAGACAATTTGCACAGCTCAGGTAGCTGAGGCTGGTTGAGGTGAATCCCAAACCAAGATAACAGCAACTACTTATTAAAAGGGGAATCCTGCTTCCAGACAGACTTATTTGTCCTCCAATGGGATATACCTTAACAGTTCCTTATCATCCATCCCAGGTCTCTGGCAGAAAGGGCTGCCCTGGTCAGAGCCGCAAATGGTCTTTAGAGCAGCAGGAACAGATCATTCCATTGCTTGGCTCAGCTCCATTTTTTTCAGCACACAGACTTGTGGATGATGCACCAACACAACAGCAACGACTCAAGCGCACAGTGATAAGAACACATTTGTTTCCACTGATTTTATGCAACAATGAAGCTTTCTGATAACAATATTTTACAAAAGTCTGATTTTACTAACTATTCTTAATCATTGCTCATTTTCCTATCTTGATGAAGCATTCGTTGCCTTAGAATAATTAGAATAATTAGAAGCATATTCCTTGAAACTATTTCATGTTCTGTGCTTTTCTGCAGATCTGCTACTGGTCTTAAATGTTTATAGTTCTGCAATGTGGCTGAGCATTTTTGGTGTTGATAAAAGTTTTGTTGAAGAAAAAAATTCAGAAATTTAATCTCCATCATTTGTTGCTATTTTTTATATTATTTTACACAAGCAAATATCTTTCAAAATTAGGTGAGAGTTAAAGATCATTATGTAGCATCTGAGACACCAAACTATACAATCCATATAAATCTGGTTTCGGTTTTAACTTATGTATAGTTACATGTAGCATTTCAGGACGGGGGGGAGATAGTTTCTGGAAGTTTTGAAAATATTACAGATATTCCTCATGAAAAGAATAATAAAACTTGAAAAAGTTTGTGGGTTTGGTTTTTTTTTAAAGTTTATCATTTCATAAAAAATGAATGTGAACTCTATCTGAGCTTTATTCTATATCCACTTTTAAAAAGGATTACAAGGATATATTTCTAAGCATATCAAGTATTTATGAGATCCAGCCTATCTACAGTCTATAACCAAGAATGGAGAAAGAGCAAAGTGCCATGATTTACCCATGATTAATCAGCAATGTTTCTGGCAGAACTATCCTTCCTCCTTCTGGTTGTCGTGGTGCTTTGAAAGAGTAGCAGGCTACACTTACATTTCAGTTAATCATGTGGTATTTTGGAAACTTCAAACACAATATTTCCTTTTGAAACAAACATTACCAAAATGAAATGTTTCACAAGCTGACAGTGGCTTCACTACATTTGAATTTATTTTTCTAGTACTTCTTGAAGTGCTTTTTCATCTGACAATTTAAAATGCATCCCATGGATAGAAATGTACAGGCCCTAATATATATAAAGTGAACAGAGCCTTTAAATAATGGGTTTGCCTGTAAAGGAAAAGAATGTCAACTGACAGATATAAGTCAAATTGTTGATCATGGAAATACTACAGTGAAAGGTAAAAAAAGAATAAAGAAATGTATGAGGCTGCTTCTCTGCATCACCAGCCTCTGTTTGCTTGAAAACCAGGCCATAAACAAACTTTTCATAGAGTAAGATGAAAGGGTGTTTCTTCATGCATTTCTTCAGCTGGGTTGACTCTGCATGCACATTTATCCAAATCATGAAGTTGCAGAATGCAGTTTCATAAAACAAAGAAAATTTGTAATACCAAAAGATATGGTGGGCTTTAGTAAAAACTCAGCGTAAATTGATTGCTATGTGCTGCTTGTTTAGGTTCATTTCCCAGAGTCACACCTCAGGGAGAAAATAAATCCCAGAACCAAAAAACATTTAATGAGACTTACTTTAAATTTTACCTGCATAAACTAATGTAATTACACTTTCTACAGAGAAACAAACACAGATGTGCTATACCAAAAGCCCGAAAGATTATGTGGGGTACCATTTGGGCTATCTGTGTGGCCCAGAGTTTCATAATCTCCAAGGATTTCAGACATTCCATCTGCAAACCCAGAGATACTAATACTCATCCTTCATGGCAATATCATAATACTCAAATTCTGGATTATTTTCCTTGGCTTGCATTTTATAAGCACAGTATGATATAATGTTTAGAAAGGACTAAACACAAAAGTCTTTATTCTCTATGATGGTATGTGTTCTGTAAAATATACAAGAGACTTAAAATGTACAGCTGTGTGAATAATGCCTCTTTAGTCCAATGCCCAACTGAAAAAAGAAGAAAAGAAAGTTTAAAAAAAGAAAGAAGAAAAAAAAAATCCTAGCTGAAACAAAGTTGATATGAAATAGGAATATTTTAGGGGGTTTTTTAGAGTCTTAAAAACTTAATTTCAGATCAACCCAAAATGTTTAATTCCCCCAAGATCGCTTGATTCCTGTTCGATTTCTGCAAAAATGTCACCCAGTCCTACAGAGAATATGTCACATCCCACCCTACCTAGGGAGGGTGAGCCAAGCTGAGAGAGCTGAGAGTGCCCACCTCAAGTCTCTGAGAGTTCTGACAGAGAAATGTTTCACTGAAAAGCTTTGGCAAAGAACTAAGAAAATAGCTGCACAATGAAATGAACATTTTTCAGGTCTGAAACAGGCCAATATTTATCCAGTGGGATTTTATCAGGTACGGCATTACACAAGTAGGATTTTCTTCTCCATTTGTAGGAGCAGAGTTTGCCTTTAATAACAGGCAAATGGATATGAAAGTCTGCAATAACATCTAAAAAGTGGAGATCAGTGTCCCCTGGAAAAAGCCAACATTGTACAACTACATGGTACCTAATACCAAAGCATGCTTTGAAACTCTGCTAGATGGCAACAAAAACTCCCTAGAAGCATTTGCAGCTCTTCTGCCTTTCCTGCCCACAGTTCCATTGCCGTGTACCGCTTGTCCCAGCTGAAAATTTTTATGCTTGTGAAGTCTGTGACCTGAACCGAGAGACAGGCCTAGTCCCAGAAGGGCTGGCAGGACAAGACAACTTCAACCTTTGCTCTATGTTTTAAGTAAACTCACCTGTATGGTGGAGCCCAAGGTATTTCATATCTGCATCACAAGTCATTATCAGCCACCTTTGTAAATTTTCTTGCATTTCTGTTGAACACATTTCCAAGATAACCTTACCAAATCCACCACCACCATATAAATAAATAAATGCCTAACGAAGCTTTAAAAATCTTGTTATTATACTTTAGTGAAACTGAGCAGCTATTACAAACCCCTGCCTGTCTCAAAGTCCAGTATTTCATCTTCGGGTCTGCTAAAAGGATCATGCATAACTTTCCCAATACTCTTAACTGAAAATCCCTTTAAGACCTTCTCTGCACAAAACTTACTTCTTAAAAAGTGTCTGTGTAATCTCACTTGATCATTTGGGGGTACCTGAGAAGTGATAGCGCACACTTATACATGACCATTTGAAATGTAATAATGTTTTCTTGATCTTTAACAAAATCAAGCTAAAGTGATCATCATTTCTGTCCTTCAGAGCTGAGCCAGAGAGTCTGCTTTACAGCATCTGTCCAATAACTGGACACTGCTGGCCATGTATGCAGTTTTGTCACATGTCTGGACTTTCTTGTTTGAATGCAGACAAGTGAAGTTATAAATCCAGTTCTGGGCATGAAATGTGTGTCACCTAACTCTAGATGCTCTTTCATGAAAGATGAGCTAACCAAACTACTCACCTCCTCCAAGAAGTTCCATCCCTCATCTCAGCTCCACACTCCTCCATCCCCTTGACCTTGTACTTACTTATTGCTGGCTCTGGCAACTTGTGCAGATCCCTCTGCAAGCTGATTCAGAACAGCCTGGCAGAAAACTAATTAATGGGTAGATTTCTGTTGGGTGAATTAACTGAATCTTTCCTCTTGTCACGTGCAATAGAAATAAACCACCATCTACATTACAAATTAATTTGACAGAAGAGGGAAGACCTTTTCCCTAAGAGTCAAGCTGAGTAAATTAACAGTCATGATCCTATATTTTAGAACTTGTTCATCCATCTTGGAATGAAAGGAAATCCCTGTATTTTCCCTAAAATATTCCATTCTTTCTGTGCAGCATAAGTGACATTTCAGAAGACTTCAGGACTTCCTTGGTTCACTTAGTTCCTGCATGACAGAACGCTCCATCACTAATTCTTAATGTTCACCTCCTAGACCCAAGAGACTTCTCCAGTCCAATGCCTTTGGCAAGTTTCCTTTCTAAGGTCCCCCCTCTGTATTTGGTTTCCTGTCCTAACCAAAGTTAGTAACACTTGTCCTGGGTTCGGCTTGGATAGGGTCAATTTTCTTTCTAGCAGCATGTGGAATGCTGTGTTTAGGATTTAGGATGAGAATCATGTTGATAACACACTGATGTTTTAGTTGTTACCAAGAAGTCAAGGACTTTTCAGCTTTTCATGCCGCCTGCATATGAGAAGGTGGGGGGCACCCAGGAAGCTGGGAGGGGACACAGCCAAGGCAGGAGACCCCCCTGAGGAGGAAGGAGTGGCTGAGACAATGTGTGATGAATTGACCCCAACCCCATTCCCCATCCCGCTGTGCTGCTGGGGAGAGGAGGGAAAGAAATAGGGAGTGAAGTTGAGCCTGGAAAGAAGGGAGGGATGGGGGAAAGGTGGTTTAAGATTTGGTTTTATTTCTCATTACTCAATTCTGTTTTGCTGGGCAATAGATTTTTCTTTTTCTCTAAGTAAAGTCTGGTTTTCCCATGAGGGTAACTGATGAGTGAGCTCTCCCTGTCCTTATCTCAACCCAGAAGCCTTTTTGTTACCCTTTGTCTCCCCTGCCCAGATGAGAAGGGCAGGGACTGAATGGCTTTGGGGGGCACCTGGCCTCCAGCCTGGGTCAACCCACCACAAGGTTGTATCACAAATTCAGAATATGAGAGAATTGCAGAATCACAGAATATTCTGAGTTGGAAGGGACCCATAAGGATCATTGAGTCCAAGTCCTGACCCCACACAAGGCCAACCATGTCAGAGCATGGGACTGAGGGAATCATCCAGATGCTTCTTGAAATCAGCCAAGCTTGGTGCCGTGACCACTCCCCTGGGGAGCCTGTTCCAGTGCCTGACTCCCCTGTCAGTAGAGACCTGGATTCAATTCCTCTTCTGTGTTCAAGGAAGTTTGTGCCTCTCCTCATGAGCCAGCTCGCTATTAATTTCAATTTCCTCGCTGGAATGGTTCCGAATTTTTATAAAATGTTCTGTGAGTGCAGGGGCAATAAAAGGCAAATAATACATTACCCCACTAGATCAGACCTTGCAGAAATGATATACTGGGACCTCAGTGCCTAGTTATGTGCTCGAGTGAATGCTTAATTGCTCTGAGACAGTGGAACAAAAAGGCAACAAAAAGCATGGAAATGTCAGACAATAATTTTGACCACTTTCATAGGAAAAGGAAGATACTTTTAAGAATACCTTGGTAAGTGAGTTAAAATTGACCCTAATTTTTTTAATACCTGACTGTTTATTATGAGCAGTTGGGCCAAAGAGGAACATACACTTTTTTGGTGGCTTCTTTTTCTTTCTTTTTTTTTTTTATTTTATTTCAGTAATGCAATTTCTATTGAGTGAATCAAATGAATACACTTCATGTTAAATTTTGCTGGAAAACTGAAATATCAAATGATCACACATCTCTGCTTTTCTGCTTGTACTCTTCTACAAGCTTTTATGCTATTATTTCAGGTTTAAAATTCTTATTCCAGAGAAACCCATTGTCAAAGATGGGTATGTCAAAATATTGGTGTTTGACAGATAATCTATTTGAGCAAGATATGATCTTCACTGTGAGTCTTGTACTCAGCCTGAAAACTGAAACATGTGCCAAATAATTACTCTGTACATCCAGTTTAAACCACTATTTAAGGGGTTCTGAAAGGTAAGACGATCTTTTTGGTTTTATTATATAATGTTCATCCTCATCAGTAAAAAGCTCTTAAAGCCTTCAAAAATACCAATTTTCATCTACTTGGTATCTTTTAAAAAGCAAAGATTTAGCCACTCTGTGTAATGTTTCTGCTGTCAGCCAACTGCAGAAAAGAGCAGTACCAACAGTCAAGGGTTTTAATACTCTTAAAATGCATAAGAATATCTGTTTTTATCAGGATAATATTCACAAGTGCATTTTCTAAGAAAAAGAAAGAGAGGGGACTACTAAAACTGCTCGTGTAGATCTATGAGTAAATTCTTCTTGTGCCTCTCACAGCTGGAATAAATTGACTTAACTTGGCCCTGAAGGGGAAACTCTTCTAAAAAGGTTCATGATAAAATGCAATTTAAAATTTAATTTCCATTTGGAATGTGTGATCAATTTTTTTTTTTTCCATCATGAAAAACTGGACAACACTGAAAACTTTTAATCTGATAATGGCAAAATGTTACATCCTGTGGTGAAAAGCTCCTAAAACATATATTTTGTACTGATTTAAAAAGTGAAACAAAAACATTTCAGCATTGCCTCAACAGATGAGAACTGTTTGTTTCAACAATTCCCAGTGCAACCAGTGACATTATCAGAAGCAGAAGTGGAGTACCCTGAAGATAACCATCAATGGTTGAATCAAGAGCACAAAGGGATAAATTCTTCTGCTGTGTTTGTCTAACACTGATTTTTTTTCTGCAGAATATCTGGGGAGAATATATTCTTGCAATGTCAAATAGACTTGAAGAGAACTTCTTCAATGAAAAATGAAACAAAAATGTTTCCCTGAAACATGTAATTTTCTGCTCAGAACGAAAGAGAGAGAAAAAGGGAAGTGGGAAAGAATGGCAAGACAAACTGATGGTTTTTTACAAGAGTCAATTTCCCAATGTTTATCTGCAATAGAAGCAAAATCTAGGTTCAACCACTAGTTTAAATCTTACACTAGATCCTTATTCTCCTGCACTGTAAATAAATACTAAAGATTTTTAGCTATGTTAGGCTTTCCTTGGATTTTTCCAAGGCGGGGGG
>VZTU01000771.1:81653-102215 GCA_013400835.1 Zapornia atra
CGGAGAAAGAGATTAATACCATGCTGTTACAGAATGAAACTTGAAATACATTACCCCACAATATTAATGGTTTTGAGTCAGGTCTGGGCTCAGCCCAGTGACTCGTCCATGCACTAAATGTTTAATAACACCCTGCAGATCATGGCCTAATTCATTCTTAAGGTACACTTGAACAAAGAGTCTGCTGTCTTTAACTTCCCTCTTAAAAGCTTGAGAAATTTTCTCAGAGACAAAGCCTCATACTCTTATCTCCCTCCCCTTCCAGCAGTGTTCACCTTCCCAGAGGCCAGAACCTACTTGCCTCTCTGCTCTGTGCCGGGCCACACGTTTGCCACGTTGCAAAGTGCGACTCTCTCTGTGCTCCTTCTTGCAAATTCTGTCCCTCAATTCATGTGCAATTACAGAGCTCAAGTGACTCTGATTGGAGTGTCCATGGAGTCACTTGAAAACTCTCAGTAGCTGCAAATGCAGATTAGCTGCCCAATTATCTGGTCCCATGGTGTATGCAATTATTTTAAGGTAACTTGTATGTGTTTATCTCATTTTTAAGTGCCCTGGAAATAAAACAGATCTGATAGATAGATAGACAGATAGATACATACATACATACACACATACATACATACATACATGACAGACATTGTTAAGACCTAGTAGTGAGAAAAATTACCAAGAAAAGCATGTTAATGGCAAGAAAACCTAGAATCATTAGGAAGATCCTTAAAAGAAAGTTCAGTGTGACTTCGTATAAATTGTCCTCTGTTAGTCTTAGAACATACAAACAACAATTAATACACTCCTGGGTATGGCAGGCCTATTTACATAAGAGAAACTGCTAATCCAATAACTGCTCTCAAAAAATATTTTTCTTCAATATTGACTGTGCTGAATAACATTGCAGTTAAATATTATTAGAATGATGATGAAGTCTTGAACCACATAAATGGCATTAAACGTTATCTTTATATGTACAGATAATACATGTCTGTACCATTATACTGATCATTACTAATCCTATTGCAACACACTGGATAAACAAAAAATATCCCTATATTGCCAAATTTTTTGATCACTCAATAGCTCTCAAACAGTATTTTTAAGTCAGGTTACAGTTTTCAACCTAAATGAGAAATGGCAAGTTTTGTTTCCTATGGGAATGGAAAAATTTCACTGTATTACAGATCAGAAATGAAGGCATTCATTTACGTAAGTAGGAATTGAACTATAACATGCTATATCACTTTTTTGTAAGCTTGCAAATATTGCCTACAAAGATTTGCATGTCAGTAACATAACTGTCCAAGACCTTATTTTCTACTGAAAACATTCAAAAAAACCTCCTAGAGTTGCTCATGTTTCACACATTCCTATGCTTTTGAATCACTTTTTCCTTATTAGTGTCAGTTTTGCCATCTCGTAGATTGTAAAGCCATATAACATGGAAAAATCAATTTGATCTTCTAGGCAACTTATGACATGCTATTTTGCTCAATAATTCTTGCACTCACCTTAGCAGTTCATGCTTACATTGAACATGTCTGCAAACATTTAATCTCAGTTTAAAGACTCAAAGTGATGAAAAATCAATCACATCCTTGGCAATCTGTTGTAAAACAGTTATATGCCAATCTCTCCATTGCTCAACCTTTTCTGAATTAAATTTCTAGATGCTGTATTTCATGAATATTTTGTGACATTAAAAGCATTTTTTAGCTTCAATATCTTTAGCGTATGTAGATTGTCATTAGCCAAAGTATTTTTTCACTCTCTTCTTCTGTTTTACAAGAGAATTACCTTGAAAACCTGAATGTGCTTATCAAAGCTGAGGTTTGTCGAGTATGACCAGAGACACTTCCGTGTTGATTGCTACAGGCTAGTAAGCATTGCTGTGGCAGCCCACAAGTTGGGCTTATTTTTGGTCACCAATTATATAAGGCTGAGATTAGTAAGTAAAATAAATCCTACCATAATAAATGTGAAGACCAGGTAGTATATGTATGTTCAGCTAAAAATCGAACCTTTGTGCTACTCCAGAAGTGTTGCAGTCATAACAAAGGAGGTGTATGATTCTGCTTTATCTTGAGTTCAGTGCAAGGGCGATGTTGTTGCAGGCTTCTGGACTAAGGAGGGATCACATCTAGTAGTTATATCTCTACATGTCTGCAGAGACACACTCTGAAAGAAACTAAAGAGCTTTCCAAATCCCAGAAAGCTACTCATAGGAAGTCTGTAACAGAGCACAAAGTTGAATCCAGCACAGTGAAGTCCAGGCTTGCTCAACGTTGAGGAAAGCATTCTTGCTTTAATGGGATGTAAGTGCAAACTATGTAATGTAGGTTGGTTAAATATATTTTCATTTACTCACAGAAATGTTGGTTGGAACAAATCACTGAAAGTCATCTAGGCCATCTTCCACTCACAGTACGACTTACATCAAGACTAGATCAGGTCAACAATGGCTTTATCTGCTTTAGTTTGTCTGTTTTCTCTCATCTTTATTTAAAAAGCAATAAAAACCCCAAAACATCAAAAAACCCTACAGAAGTTTTTTTTTCCATTTACATTTTTCTTTATTTTGGAACAGTCAAAAAAACCCTTCAAATTAGAGAAAGGCCAAAACATATTTGAGAAATCTCCAAGTTCCTGATACTTCTGGGTTTTGGTGACAAGAATATTTACTAAAATTGCTGCTATAAACTGAAGTGTTACAGCATCTCAGGTAAGTTATTCTGAACTAACCTTTCATTTCCACAGCTCTATTTAAAAAATTTGCCACAACAACCAGAAATCTGACTTGGCTGGCCCTGTGTGGAGCCAGGACTTGATGGGTCCCTTCCAACTCAGGATGTTCTACGATTCTGTAATTTTATGGCACCTTTAGCAGAAACTGCATGGCATAAGTATGTCATAAGGGTAAGATTTTCTAGGATACTGAGAATCACAAATTCAGTATCCTAGGATACTGAGAATCACACTGAGGATCACAAATTCCATTTAGAGTTCCCATAGGAAAATCACCTGCTCATCAACTGAGCGAAATCGAACTAGTTCTGTTCCCAAAGCCTCTCATGAACTATGTACCCTGCTGGGACGGACACACAGCTCAGCAACCCCTTTAGCATTTGCTCAAGTTCCCCTGCAGTATTACTGTACACAAAATTTCACAAACCCCACTGTAAAGCCTCAGTGAAGAGCTGTGCATTCTTGCATTCAGTTGCGTTAACATTAATCTGCAGAATTAAAAAGTGGTTTATGTGCTTCTTTGTCTACAGCCATTGCAAGCAAAGGTAATCAAAACACTCCAGGTTTTGAGGAAGATATGGAGAGAAGCTCAGCAGCCCTGGGAATATAAATTGCCTTGGCAGCCACATGACATTTCATAAATGCACGTTATGTCTGACAAACACCTAATCTGCTGTTGAATGCTGAATCCTGAGGCTGGGATACACACCTTGAGGAGATGGTACAGATCCTGGGTTGTTCTTTTCATTAAGTGGTTAATTTCCACCAGAAAAATGGAGATTTGAAATATTTAGCTTCAGGCCTTCCATGTACCTTTTCACTATTTGCGGAATAGTCCAATGCAAAATCCTAAAGATTTTGTTATTTCAGTATATTTGTTCTCATCTATTCCTAACCTTTCTGTTGGCAAACGATGGGAGTAATCTTATGGGATAAAATTCTCTACTGTTACAGCAAAGGCACTACATCAAAAGGTTGCTAGGGCATCAGCACATGATAATTTGGCCTTTTTGTCATTTCTACTAAGCTTAATGAAAATGGCAGTGTTAACCCTGCTTACTCAAGGCATTTACCTTTGTGCCTAAGCTGGGAACCTGTGTACTGAGTGGAGCAGAAAGTGAGGGAGGCTCCCAAGGTGGCTGTTCTCAATTGCTTGCTAAAGGCTACCTTTACTACAAACGGTCTCTGGGGTCCAAACACAAGCATCCAAATCAAAGGCCTAAAATTAGCCCCTAGCCCCAGTATATTATTTTTTCTGCACTTCATAATGCCAGGCTGTATGCGACATTGTGATCAGAGCCACACCACACAAAGGTGCTCCAAGCCACTGCCATCAGTCACACATCGCCTGTTGCTCACAGAAAACTCTGCTGCCTTGGTAAAATATAATGACCTATAATTGTGTTTGTGGAGGACTGTAATTAACAATGAACCAAAGCTGGGAAATCATGTAGGTGAATTATAGTATATAGAATTATAGGGCCTGTTCTTTCTGCCATTTGATTTTGTAGGAACAGAGTAGATGCAGCCCCACTCCTCACCTCCCAGTGAGCGGGGCAGAAATCGAATCTTGTTTTCTAGGAATTGTTGCTGCACAGCAAGCACAAAACCTGAAGAGGTAGAGAACGTCACAACCTAAGAATAACTTAAAGCTAGGATGTTTCCAGGGACAAAAGAGGCCTGAACGCCTTTGGGTAAGAGAGGGGATTAAAGGTGAGGATGCCATATTCTGAGGAAGTACTGAGGTATTGCATGGGAACTGCAGCATAATACTGACAACTCAATTTTAAAAGAAGTAACTGTTCCTGCTTCTGCTTTAGAAAGAAAAAAAAGGTGCCATTCCTGCAGAAGGATTCAGCGATGAGAGTCCCAAGCAGGGAGAGGCCCCTACCCGCCACCCTGCATGAGGTCTCTCAGCCCTGGGGAGAAATGGCATATAATAGGCATCCTACTTCCAGTGTTGCCCCCCAGGCTGGCCTTAGTCAGCCTCCAAGTCAGTGTGCTGTATTTCAGCTGCTCTCAGCTTCCAGTGCTCTCTATTTTGGGGACTTTAGGCATATATGTAGGTATGGGAGATTTCACCACAACAGCAAAGTGCCAGAACTGCAAAAGCACCAGAAAAAAATGAAAGTCCTGCTATTTTCCCATGTCATGAAGGAGAGCGCTATTGTGAGAGTCAGAGCTGGAGCATTAAATGTTGCAAGGAGCTCAGAAACCATAATGATTAGGAGCTGTAAAAGAGCACCAAGGCCTGCTCAGTTGCAAGTCGTTTGGTTTTGAAGCATCTGAACTGGCCTATGCCTGAAGTTACTGCAGTGGTAGTTTTCTGTGTCAACGCTTAGCACTGGATAATTCAGTTTAAAGTTAAATGAGCAGAGAATAATGTTACAGTTTTCTTTTCCAAGATGTTTAACATTTAATTCTGAATGTTAACTAATAATTTATATTTGATTTTTTTATTCACGAACTGTTTTTCACTAGATCTCGGTTTCAATTGCAGCCATCTAAATATGGTTCTATGTAATAGCAGTGGTACCTGCTGAAAGCAAAATTTTCCATGTTTGGGAAAAAATAGTATTGTATAACTGACAATTACTCCTCAGGCACAGAGACCTATTAACTTTTTCATTGGAGTTAAAGTGTCGGTCATTTCAATGCATAATTGGAGATATACTGGAGATCTATGGGGAACATGAATTCCTGCAATTGAAACCTTGGCCTTTTTTCAAGCTGTGAAATGCTTATATGAAGGAACATTATTATTAGGAATATGTGTGCTTGAATTGTAAGATCTCAGGGTGTAATCTCAGAGTCTGGTATGCATATATGAGATAGTGATACAATACATGTGACTTTATTGCCTGAATAAACAGATGATGAAAGTAGTGATTTACTTTTCACCGTATTTTTGTCTCTTAGCAACCTCAATTGTTTTCATCATAGTGCTTTTATGTTTGAGTTATGCATCAATTTACAGTACTTGAAAGTGGGTATTACTATAATCTTTCAGGTTATAAACTGTTCTTTTGGACTTCAAACTAATTACAAGGGAACCTGACTCTTTCTGTATCTTCGAAATGTTAGATCTGATCTAAAGGGGTTTTAATTCAATCAGATTAAATCATTCTCTTATTGGAGTATTAACAGGGTTTGGTAACCTGAAAGACATCTTTCCTGGAGAATTTAGTCTCAGACCTTGAGCATGCATAAATGAAAACACATATATTTTCACATATTCTTTGCGCATCAGCTTTTGATCTGAATTTTGAGAAAATATATGTTTCATGGTTCTTTTTATTGGACATAGACACTGACTACTTTTGTGCTTTGGCTTTCTATACAAACACTTTTCTTTGGAGATTTGTTATTAATTTACTTTAGGAAGATTAACCTGATGTAGCCTAGAAGTTGTACCAGTTGGATAATTTTCTTATGTGATGTTATAGTAACCAGGTCCATCCCAAAAACTGCAAGAGAAGGAAAAATAAAAGACAGTGCTGGCAAAGCTTTGGGTTTGCATTGACTTCCTCCTCAAAGAAAATCAGCTCAGATGACATCCATGAAAATATATCAGAAATATGGGAACTTTTAGGTACATTTCTTAACATTTTTTCTTTCCTCCTTTTAAAATAATTTATTATTTTTGAATTGTTAAAATAATATAGAATAATATTTCTATTTATGGAAAAAGTACGGTCTTGCTAAAATGGGAACCAGAAAAGATTATAATACAAACAATTTGAGTAATCTAAAATGGAACATTTTTGACTCCAGTAATTAGGTCCAGATCACTGAGAAAATATTCTTTCTTTTTTTCCTACACCTATAATTACACTTCTTCACAAGTTTTACTAACAAAATCTTATGAAAGAACAAATAAGGACACTGTTCTCAAAGTGTGTGCTTTGTTATCTAAGCTAGACATTCAGCTCCTTCCACCTATAACAGCATAAATAGACTATGAGGGATCAAAAAAAGGATAATAAACATTTGGGTAAATAAGAAACACAGACATATTAAAATATAAAAGCCCATACATTTATCACATGTGAAGAAAATGAAGCCCTCTTTTTTTTTTGTTTTCTAATTTTACATCTATTGCTTAATGATGGGATGTGCAGACTTCTTCTGCTCTGTTATGCATTAAAACACCCAATACATTGCGCTACTTTGGGCTGTTTTGTCTTGGGCTGGAAAACATAATGGAATCACACATCCAAGACTGGCTGAGGTGGGAAGAGGCCTCTGGAGATAGTATTATCCAACACCCTGCTCAGAGCAGGGTCAGCTACAGCAGGCCTCCCACAGCCATGTCCAGATGACTTTTTAATATTTCCAAGGACTGAGGCACCACAGCCTCTCTGGGAAACCCGTTTGATTTTTTGACCACCCCAAGCATAAACAGCTTTTTCTTATGTTTCAATAGAAATTCTTGTATAATAAATTGCACCCATTGCCTCTTGTCCTCTCCCTGAACATCACAGAGAAGGGTCTGCCTCTGTCTTCTTTACTAACTCCCATGAGATATTGATACACACTGATACAAGTCCCTGAACATTCTATTGTCCAGGCTGAAATCTAGGACCTCTCAGGCTCTTCTTGCATGTGCTCTCTGGAATTACTCCAGTATGTCAACACCTCTCTTGTACTGGGGAGTCCAGTATTAGACCCAACACTTCAGATGTGTCTCACCAGAGCTGGGCAGAGCTGGTGTATCACCTTCAATGACCTGCTGGCAGGACTTCTGTCTGATGCAGCCCAGGAGGCTGGTGGCCTTCTTTGCCTCAAGGGCACACTGCTGGTTCATGGTCAACATGGTGTTGATCAAGACCTACAGGTTCTCTCCTACAAAATTGCTTTGCAGCCAGCTGGCCACAGCCTGTCTTGGTGCCTAGGATTCCTTCCCGGGAGCAGGACATGTACTTTCCCGTTGCTAAACTTCATGAGATTCCTGTTGGCCCATTTCTCCAACCTGCTGAGGTCTGAATGGGAGCACATTCATCTGATTTATCAATCACTCCTTCCAATTTTGTATCATCTGCAAATATGCTGAGTCCATTTGCCTCGTATAACCAAGCCAGTTACTTCATAATAGAAGGCTGTCAGGTTGAGCAGTCATGATTTTCCTTGTATAAATCCATGCTGACTACTCCAAATCACATTCTTGTCCTTAATATATTTGGAAATGGTTTCTGACAAGATGTCTCAGTAGTGGAACTTTTGGGACTGCAGAGTTGCCACCCCTGGATGTGGTTGAATGTAGTTCTGAATCACAGTACTAAAATAATAATGAAACTGAAGACTGAAATACATCATGCCACAGTCAGACTGATGGCCTGTCACAGATGTTCTTGCACTGTAGGTGGGATGTACTTGAGCAGTTCTTTTGGTGCATGTAATGATCATAAGCACTTCATCACTAGAGCAGAGTACTGGATTCAAAAAAATATAGCTGTGAATATGAAAACAAGCAAGCTGTTTATTAGTGTAAATGCAGAGAAGGCACCATCTCATCATGGGACACCGGTTGTTTTGCAAACTGAGAATATAGTTAGAATTAATTATTTAAACTCCTTCAGTCAGGAACTGTGTTTTCTTGTTTATCTTAACACACAGTTTTGCAAAAGGCCTCAAGAGTTATTGCTGGCTAAAATAATTTATTAGGCAGTAATGTGGAAAGTAGAATCTTTTTTTTTTTTAGAGAAGGGACTTCAAGATACACTGAGAATTATAAAACACTCGCTGGGGTTGTTTAGAAACTGCCGTTCAGGAAAAAACATTGACAAAGTATAAATATAGGATTAAAAGAAGCAGCTGCCAGTAAAAAGATTACAGTTGATAGAAAAGGGACTGCAGGTTAAAAAAAAATTAAAATAAAATACACAAAAGGTTAGACAGGCCTGTAGAAAAGAAAATAGAATTTAGTTTTCAGCTACTGCTTTCACGTAAGAACAGCAAAGCTTGTACTACTGATGAGGCATAGCTGTCAAGTGATTAGGCTTTGAAACATTGAGGTAGGTTTTTCTAGTCAATAGAATCAGTTAAGTATAGCATGTAACCAAGTAAAGAAACCTCTTAAAATAGCCTACGCAGCATGTTTGTTTAGTTGGGAACAAAACCTGAAACAAACAAAAGAAAAACAAGACACGTAAAACCAAAATTAACTGACCTGGGTAAAAAGAAGACAAATCTAAGCAGAAAGAAGGATAAATGTTAAAAGATAACTTACTGATTATCTTTTGATGTGAAATTAAGATATGCATTCCTACATCTCTCATAAATTGTTCCAAAGCTCTCTGTTGGATTTCTTGTTCATTTCTATTTAGCCAGATGCTTTCTCATCTAGGCACAAATCTATATTTTTGAAAGATGTCATTGCTTTTAAGAATATCTCTTATTTTACAATTTAGTTATATGAAAAAAATTCTTCCTTATATTAGGAACACCTTCAGTTATGCATATTGACTTTTCATGTTCTCTATTACGCAGCTGGCAGCATATTTTCTATTACATTTAGTACAAAATAAGTTTGTCAGCTCATCCCTCAACTCTGAAGCACCCAAATACTGTGTAAGCAAACATTATTATTAACTCAGTGCCCTGGTCCTGGCCAGGCCAGAGTCAACCTTCCCAAGCAGCCAGTACAGGTGAACTAAAGTTATGTGACTTTGATGGAAAGACTGCAGCACAGGTTCTCTTGGATTGAGAATCAGAATGATGTTCATTATTAGCTAGAAATAGCAGAGATATACTTTGCTTACTGATGACAATTTTTGAATATATATTAACACATATTAACTGGGGTCAACTAGTATCTTAAACCAGAGCTATATAGCACCTCTTCATACATTTCATTAAAAAATAACTGTTTAGTCAGCTGATCTGCAAACACATATTTTGACCAGTTGATGAACCAACATGAAGGCATGAGCCCTCATGGTGCCCATTTAGACATGGGCAACATACACACAATCCTTGGCTGGCCAAAGAGATTATTTCAAGAGTTATGTGACCAACCTGTGCCAGGAGATGCAAGCTTGCTACAGAGGTAAAGTAGTTCTGTGATGTCATAACAATAGGGAACTTTGTGCCAAAATGAATCAAGCTATCAAGCAAGAAGAACATATGATGAATTGACAGATTTGTTTAAAATTTGTTTAAACCCCATCTAAAGTCTGGACTAGTAGTAAAATAAGAGGAAGTAGCAACTGTAGTAACTATCTGTAAGAAAAAGGGGGAGGACAGCAGTGGAAAAAGACCAATTACTGTAACATGGTTATGTGCAAATACACATGTGGAGGGCATGGAAAGAGTGGTAAGAATGTGCTAGAAAATGGAAAAAAATAGAATATGACATAATATACTATGTAATATTACTAAAAGTACAGAGCCAGACTAATCTGATTATTTTTGTTTAAATACATTATTTTCTAGACAAAAGAAACACTGACATTTTTACTTATCCAAAACTTCAAATAAGGATTTAATAGATTAAAAATAGGGGGGGGGGGAAGAATTTAAGATGAACAAAAAATGAGGTTCACTGTAAGAATTGAAGAAGAGATGTAAAAGACTGAGATACAGTGATTGGAGTTTTTACTGGTGAAGTAATTCTGTGTTTCTGTGAAGCCACAGTTGGAATAATTTTTAATATTTTCACTTTGGCTTAGAAGTTGTGGCCTTGAAATTTCCTGTTGAGAAAGTTAGATGACACTGTTAATCAAAAAGAGGCCTGACACAGGAAAAGCAAGTGCTTTAAGGTTAATGGTATTAAGATGGCATGAAATGTTGCTCTAGAACATCCAAATCATGAATAGGATTAATAAATGTGACTTTTACTTCAGTGGGGTAATTCAAATGTAATTTTTCACGTAAGAGAGATCTAAATATCTAAATCAAATCTTGGTGTGAAGGTGAGTCACCAGTCTTTATATCCATAACAGGAGAAATGCAATTCTAGACTACAGCAGTCAAAGTGTTTCCTGCAGAGAAACAGAAGTATGGATGATCGAGTCACCGCAGGCTCATTTCAGTTCCTTAAACTCAAACAGTCATTTGCAATGCACTGACACTAGCACAGCGTAGAGAGGGACATTTTCCTCCCTGGACTGGCTGGCCATGTCGTGCTTGATGCACCCCAGGATATGGTTGGCCCTCTTGGCAGTGCTTTATAGCCCAGGTCTTGGCTTTGTATGATTCCATTTAAATTGCCATAGTTTTTCACCTATTAATTATCTTGTTTTGTTGTTGTGCCTCAAAGCAACCAGAACAAAAGATTACCCTGCTGGAGACTATATAAAAAGAAAGCCTGGAAGGCTATGGTTGGATGCTGACAAGGAGGTGAACAGTAGAGAGGCCAAAGACAGAGATGTCAAGAGAAGAAAGGGTAGCTGTTACTGTAGAAAATCCTCTACATGTTCAGAGCCACTTTCAATGATCATAGTATCTGCTTCCACCACCTGATGTTGCTCACTGATTTATGACAAAACCCCAACCAAACAAAACCCAAAAACTCCACCACACTCTGGCAGGCAAGGGTGAATGGGGACGAGAAAGGGTTTCCCCAAGCACAAAAGGACTTCCTTGTGCAGTTATTTGTCTGAGAAAGTCTAGAAGTAATTGCATTTTAATTGGACATAATCTTATTGGAACAGGGAATAGCAAATATAGCAAATTAAATAAATAAAATCAAACTGCTTCCTAATTGCTTTCTTACAATCTCAACAAGGAATTCAGTTAGATTAGGTTGTTTCAGGCAATTACATTAAAGACTTCCCAATTCAGAAGAGAATCCAGCTGGCACTTCAAAAGCAATATTGTCTTTGCAGTGCAAAATGCAACATGCTCCTGCTTTTGTTTTGCCTTCTTTTTCCTTTTTCTTTTTTTTTTAGAGGAAGGAAGCACAGAAAGAAGTGTTATATCCTACATCCGTACTTGCTAGTGCAGGCTTCAACCCATGCCACATGGCAAAGAAGTCATAACATCATAATACACCTTCTAGTTTATCAGAGCTTTTTCTAGGCTTGCAGAGTAAATGTTTTGATATCTTTATTTCACATCTACTTGACTTTTCTAAAACTGATGAATCTAGTTCATTCCCATCCTGGTCATTTTCCAGCATACTGTAAAACCTAAGAACCAGAGGCTGAATTACCGGGATTAGCTGAGCTGTTCATTTCAGCTGTCGGAACAGAAAAGCATTGAAAACACCCAGATTTCCTCTCTAGAAACTCAGTGAGTGAAGTGGCCTGACAGATTCGTGTGCTACTCCAGCAAGGGCAAAAACATGTCGTGGTATAGGAAAGGTACTTTAATGGAAAGAACAGCACTAGTGAAGCTTATAAGAAATTACAAAGTACCAGAGGGCAATATACAAGTTTTACAGAAAGATAATTACTGTTCACCCTACTGTTGGAAGAGAGCAAACAGAGCTATGACATCTTTCTAAAACCTATTCATACATAGAAGGTATAATTTGTCTTAAATCAGAAGAAATACAAAATCATTTAAGGGAATAATCTCAAATTTTAAAAAATTCTCACCTCAATTTTAAACCAGAATTACTTTTCAGTGACCATTTTTCTCTGATTTATTGCACCTTAAGAACAATAGGGAAGAAGTAATGCTTGTGACATTAAGTAGAGACATAAAAGAACTCATTTTCATATTTGACTATGCCAAGATTTCACAGAATCACGGAATGGTAGGGGTTGGAAGGGACCTCCAGAGATCATCGGGTCCAACCCCCGTGCAGAAGCAGGTTCCTTAGGACATATCGCACAGGTAGGCATCCTGACGGGTCTTGAATATCTCCAGAGAAGGAAACCCCACAACCCCCCTGTGCAGCCTGTCCCAGGGCTCTGTCACCCTCACTGTGAAAAAGTTCTTCTGCATGTTTGAGCAGAACTTCCTGTGCTCCAACTTCAGACTATTGCCCCTTGTCCTGTCTCCGCAGACAACTAGAAAGAGGCTGGCCATTTCCCCCTGTGTCCCACACTTCAGATATTTCTAAACATTAATAAGATCCCCTTGCAGTCATCTTTTCTCAAGGCTAAACAGCCCCAGTTCATTCAGCCTTTCTTCGTAGGGGAGATGCTCCGGGTCCTTAAATTGCATAAATTACAGAAAATTTTCATTTTTCAGGGGTTCTGCTAACCATAGCTTTTTTGGGGAATATTCCAAAAGTGGATATATGAACAACTTGATAGCACAGCAATAGGCAAATAAAGAAATTCAGAAGAAAATGCATATTCCAATAGTTACTGAAGTACACACCTTTGTATTTCCAGACCAAGAAAATAAAGTTGTTCTCATAAATCATGATGATTCTGTATCAGAAACTAAAATTATTTAGTAGCATTTACAATCATCTGTATCCATTTTCTCTCCTCTGAAGAAGTTAGATGGAAAGGTAGGCTCCAGCATTACTGCCCGAGCAATGCAGTTACTCCAGCAATTACACAGGACAGATGGCAAGTGAAAAAACTATGGAAAATTAGTAGGAAATACAGAGAAAGTAAAAATGCCTCCCCTATGGTCCAGGAAATCAAAGCTATAATAATGGACTAGAAAGGCCAAATGTCCAGCTGGGCTCTCTCACTAAGCCTGTTCCTACTGGCAAAGGTCAGACTGGCATTTTGAGAGAGGAAGAAGATAAGCAGTTTATATCTGAACTGCAGTTTCTTACAGAGCTGGAAAAAAAGAAATAAAAAGAAGAAAAAAGAATATTGTAAAAGGCATTCTCCCTCCATTAAAGCACCTGAATCAAATTTGTCCACAAGTTCAGATTCTGTACTACAAAAGTCTAGGCAATGTGCATCCCTGGGAATGAAATCCCAGATGATTTGTTTGGTTGTGAACTCACATTCCTGGGACCTTACTTTGAGATGAAAGGAATCTTTTTTAAACCAATACGAGCAAGAACAAGCGGCTTGTGTAGTTTAGCTGCAACTGAAGTCTCCTGGATTGGAAATATTTATAACATTTTATAATGTGGAATTACAATCCACAAGATCCTCTTGTTACCTTGCTTCCTGCATAGTCAGTGGCACCAGTGAGGTTTATGTCCACGTTCAAGAATTTATTCTGGTTCAAGACAATTTTTTTTTTACATACAGCCTCTTTTCTGGTATTTATTGATGTCATTGTTTCATAATTTCAGCAATTTATCATTTATAATTAAAATTGTAACTGTAGTCTGCTGAACCAATATCAGCTTTTCATTAGTTTAATTAAGAATTGTTGTCATTCCTTCACTGGGCAAAATTCTCTAAACTGACAATTTGCAACACCTGGATTTTTCTTTGAGATAAACTGCAGGTATGCTGTATAAGCCATGCAAATCGCTTTTACCACACATAGAAAGATATTTTATTTTTATATAAGTTAAGCTTCTCTTGCCTCATTACTGAATCATCCTGACAAAACTGCATTCATCAGGAGAGTACCATTTAGGCTGCTGCTGTGACTCCAGCAAGAGCACATCCGTGGTGCAGAAGAAATTCTCCTGTTGGCGTTGGCAGCGTTTTGTACGATGCGCAGCAGCGTCAGCCTGTTCCCTTTGCTCAGGGGGATGGACTCGTGATGTAGGTGAGAGACAGGGTCATTCCTTCCCTGGCACCCAACACACACACTGTGCCGGGCTGCTGGAGTGCTCAGGGCCAGGGGGGAAAATCCCTCACGGGGGATTTGCAGGCACTGCTTGGCCCTGCACTGACTCCCTCCTGCCCCTCCAACAGCCACACCGTGCACATTGCAGGGTTTAGGGTGAAGAGAAATGCAGAGACAAGGTGAGATGGGGAGAGGCAAGGGTCGTATCTAGCATCCTCCTTTACAGAGAGGGCACTGTCTTTTCCAGTAAGGCTACACCAGGAAGGGTGAATGGCAGTCTAGAATTTGGGTTTTAATTATTATTAAAAACTCCCATATGTCACTCCCATAGACCTTTCCCCAGCGTGTTTCACTCCAGTGATCCAACTCCTGAAATACTAAACATACCTGATCACTTTTTTAACATAGTTGTTTATCTGAAGCAAGGCTGCACCACGGACTTTTCTCCCAGGGTTTGTATGATCTGCACACGACACGTATTCTTTTAAGATTCTAGAGACAAGTAGTAAAAGTCTCTTTCCTGTAACTTCTAAATAGAATGTTGGTATTGGCTGATAAACAGAGATAAAATGTTTTATTATGAGTGCCTGATTTTTTTGAGATAGCTGAGGAAATCAGAACCCACACTTCATCCACACTACCATGACCAGATGCTAGTGGCAGAATTCATTTTTCCAACCATGGGTACCTAGTGCCATTTGAGATGCTCTAGCAATATCAAAAAACCTCCACCAAGGCCTGGCAAATTGATACAGAACCCACTAGAAATCTGTACCTTACTGGGGTCCAGGCAAAATAAGCCGTTGTGCTTACAATGACATTAAACATTTATGATTAGGCACGTAAGTCTTGCACAACGTATATGTCCTTTGGGTATTGGAGACATTCACATGGGTGTTGCAGTTATGAAACATGACCTTTAAGTAACCCATATCTCACTGTAGAGGTCTAGATGCTTGATCTAGATGCTTATACATGAGTAACCAACTTAAACTACAAAACTCTGTTGACTCTAACAGGAGCTTAGACAACATCTGCCTAAGCAAACATTTACAGACTTCTTAATTGTGGTATTTTAACTGTAGACTAAATCCCATCCTCAATGGCTTGTATTGCTGTAGAGCAATGGTAGCATCCCTAGAGGCCCTGCTTGGGTTATTGAGCTTTTCAGCTTTAGTTTGCACAGGCTTGTGTCCTGTTTCCTGGACTGACCACAGTATCTTCCCCAGTCGCTTCAATGTCCTGCCAGTAACTGCACTTTAGAGGAAGCTAAGAGCTTCACCTTTATCTAACCTACCTTTTTCCCAGCATTATTAAGAAATTATTCTTTCCCAGCTGATATTTATCTGTATAATCACATCCTCTACACAGCCCTGCTCTTAGCTGTTTATCTTCTTTGTAGTGCTAATATCACTGTTTCTGGCACAATTCTTGCCAGTTCACCTTTCTTTATTCAACTCAAAGTTCGTAAATGTTGTGTGTGCTGGCAGGCTGCCTGTCTGGCTTTTGCTGCAGCATAACCTTTTGCCTCCAGGCTTAATTCTTTTGAATTAAGGGCACTGCTTCAATCCCCCAGTCCACGTTGTGCACACTGCTGTCATTTGCAAAGCTGGCCAAAGAATACAATCCTTTGCTGATATTACCTTTTCTTCTCTCCAATCTCACTGCCCTACCCAAAAAAATGCTAAACTAGTCCTGGAGCCACACATGGCACATACATGCTGGCTCTGAGCTCTCTTTTACCTCAGGTCATTTGTCTTCTGTTGCATGTCACCTGTCTCATGTACAGTGTCAGAACCCTCCTCATTCCTCATCAGCTTCATGCTGAAGGAAGGACTGTGAGTGTCTCAATTTTCTTGGAAAATGTTAGTTACTCTGAAGGGTTAATTTTATTTTCTAGTGGGAGTCTGCATATCTGCCTCTCCTGTGGGCATCCAAACCAAATCTAATTATTTAGCCACAACACTGTCCTAATGACTGAGAACTGTTAAAAATAATTGTTAAAAAATCCACACTAGAAGCGTAGCTACCCTCTGACTTCTTGCTTCTATGCTGCAGCCCACCGGTGGCAGATTCGGAGTGACGTGAGTAAATCTTCTCCACATTTCATGAATGTCAAAGCCAGCAGAGCTTTTACCCTCACCAGTCTTTCTCTCAGGGTGTTGTTTTCATCACCATAAAACTTACTCCCTATTATTTCTTATTGAGCAATTTTAAAAAGGCATTTCACCACAGGAGCATGACTCATTTCCATCTAAAATAATTTGTCCTGCACATATCTCAAGGTATTATGTTGCAAAAAATTTCCAGGCTGTTGATTCTACAAACTACAGACAGAACTGCTTAAAAGCTTGACTGTGGCAGGGTCGCACATCCTGTGAAATGAAGTGCTGGTATCATCCTGTTTACATTTCTTTAGATCTGGCACGGTTATCAGAGTTTAACTTCACCTACCCATGATTATGTCTCAGTTAATAGCAGAGTTTAATTACTTAACCATTTAACAAAGGTGTTCCGATTAGCATCCACAAAGACACTTTACATCAAACTCCTAATTTTGATCCTCTGATGAGGAGATAGTAGATGTGTCAGTCCCTTGTATCCCCCATTTAGTATGCAAGTCCTGGTCCCCAAACAGCCATCTGTTTGCAAAAAACATCTCTGTGTTGAGGCATCATGTTGCCAGTTTGTGCAGTGAGTACAGGAGGCAATAATTTGCCACAACATGATCCACAGTGAAGTCTCATAAAAAATATGCACCTCATATTTATTACACAATATAGTGACAGAGATTAAAAATCCCATTTTAAACATGCTTTGGATATTTTACTCAATCAAGGGCAGGTGATAGAGATCTAAAATAACTATATTAGTGTTAATGAAGCAATTCATCATCAGCAGTATCAGTTCTTTTCCTTCTTCCTCTGTTATTTACAGAACATTTGACATTCTTGTGGAGTTTTATCCAAAATTAACTAGGAAAATCGGTGGGTAGTTTTAAGAAATTGAGTATTGTGATGATATCTACCACTCCAGGTGGATGTGAGCATGAGTTGACCTGACATTTCACAGAATCAATAACGCTTTATGGGACAGTAGTTAAACATCTTCGTATTTCACATGGGGCTCCCTTAGTTCAGCTTAGGGGACTTTTTAGTTAGCCCCACTATAACAAGTTATACCAGTAGTAAAATCAAACTACAAACACTTAGAGAAATAATGCCATATTTTTCTCTGACTGAAATTAAGAATTTATATTTTGTTTACTTTGATTACAGCTCTTTCTTTGTTTTGTCTTTTTTCTTTCCTGCGAACCAGCCTTATGCCATAGCAAGATTTGTCTATTTTTTTCACTATTTATTGTCTGTTTGTCTGGTTTTTTGACCGTCAGGAGAGCCTTCTTAAATTACTAATTTGCTCAGCAGTAACAGTTTTAGTAGTGTGTAAAGTATGGGCCATAGTGCCTCTATGAAGTGGTCCAAATGTTTTTCCAACATGGCATAAATCACTATCTTTTAATCATAGTGTAAACGTTTCAGCAGCCAGCATAGAAATGAGGACACCCCAGTGCTATACAAAACATACATGCATTTAAATATTTTAGTATCATGTACACAGTCAGAATTTGGGGGGAAAAATATCAAAATAAAAAAGCAATTTATAAAAGCCTTCTGTTGAAATCCTGATGGTACAGCCATCACTGGCTCTCCTTCCACTGGCATCTCTTGGAAAGATGATGGCTGTCCAGGTTTCCAGATAGGTCTAAGCTATCTACATTCTTCAATTATCTTCATAAAGTGCAGGAATTCCTTTATACCCTCCACATAAGACAGCTCCCATTACTTTCTAACAGTGTGTGCATTTCCTGTTTGCTTCCAGGGCAAACTGCAGAGAACAAGAAGCTTCCCCAATTAAACTGACAACCCCAAAGTTGTGCAGCTGCCATTTTTTTCCAATGGTTTAATTCAAGAAACAAAGCCATGATAAACACACATTGAGCATAGGCAGTTCCATGTGAACATAAGGAAAAACGTTTTAGCTGTGAGGGTAACAGAGCACTGGGACAGGCTGCCCAGAGAGATTGTGGAGTCTCCTTCTCTGGAAACATTCAAAACCCACGTGGACTGTTCTTGTGTGACCTAATCTAGGTGATCCCACTCTGGCAGGGGAGTTGGACTAGGTGACGTTTCAAGGTCCCTTCCAACACCTAACATTCTGGGATTCTGTGATTCTGTGATACCCAACCCTTAGCCCAACAGCTTTTTATCCCCTTTCTTCTTTACTGCAGGAATTCAGATTTTGCTTGTCCAGACATAGGCTCTGTTTCCAGCTGAGGTACATGACATGCAAACATCTTCCTTGGGGCTGGTGTCCATCTGAATGATTAAAAGGCTTCTGGTCCTTCTCTGGGCTTTTCAGAAGTCAGTTCTTAAGAAAAATACTCTCTGCTTCCTATGTCAGAGCAGCATCGTAGAGCTTCAGACATCTTCAGGAAGCACTGTTTTGCATCTATTGCAAATGCCTTATGGATCATTCAAGAAACAATCTAGTTGAATGTGGAAAAGAAATGTTGACTGTGGAAAAGAAAAAACAACTACAGTACTATTCAGGATTACAGATTAATTTCAGTTCACAACAGAGTTTGAAGCATGCTCTTCTGCTGAGACAAACCATATACATACATCAAAATATATATATAAGCAAGCCCACTTCAGAAACTTTCCATGAACAGCTGATGACTTCAGAGCATATGCACTTGAAGTTTTTTGCTCCATTCAGTAGTAAACATGTTTACTGATGCAAGAACAAGGTCTGCTATAATGAATGTTTTGTCCTCTTTGCTCTCTGCTCCCCACCCAAAGCAACCTAAGAAGCACAAAGTTATCCTATCTCTGTAAAATTTGAAGTATTTATGGCTAATCTGGGACAGCATGTTTTATTTGTAGTAATGTTTTAATCCACTGCTGTAGAAATAGCTGGATGCAGATTCTACACAAATAACATATTCCTCACCGTCAATGACAATGATGTATGGCAAACTACAAAATTGGTCAATAAACAATTTTCAGAGTATACATTTACTAATAATCACTTGAAATAGGCTTGAAGAAGACCTCCTGCATCATTACACTTCAGCTATTGAATGCATCATGCCATATAACCTTCATCATAAATGTATTATTGAATTTTACCTAAAAGTAGGTTCATTTTTTTATTCCTCTCCTCATAGCTCCAGGATTACTCTGGTGGCCACAGTTAAGAAAAGCCTTTGGATTTTCAGCCATAATGTAGTTATTACCAGCTTATTCTTATCTGGTTTCATATATCTGCTCACCTTACTCTCACCTTGCAGCGTGTGCCTTAGAGATATTTATAAACAGTCACAAGGGACTCATTTTCCTGGAGGTTACAGATATATGGAGAGAGCCTATTTTCTGTATAAGAGGTCATTTTTCCTTTAATGTACACACATCATTCACAGACAAACATGAAATAATTTGTTACTGATTTTAAAATGACTGATAGTCTTAGAAACTTTGTATAGAAAAATTCTCTAAGCATCAAATGCTCCTTTTTTGATGACTCTTTCCTCTTATATCCTGGGTGATTTCTCTTGGTTCATAAACATCCTCTGTTCTACTCCTGTGTTCTGGTTTCAGCAGGGATAGGGTTAATTTCCTTCCTAGCAGCTGCTGTAGTGCTGTGTTTGGGATTTAGGATGAGAATCATGTTGATAACACCCCGATGTTTTAGCTGTTGCCAAGCAGTAAAGGACTTTTCAGCTTCTCACACTGGAGAAAGCAGGGAGCACCCAAGAAGCTGGGAGGGGACACAGCCAGGATAGGTTACCCAAATAGGTCAACAGGATATTCCATATCCATGATGTCTTTACAGAATCATGTGCTCCAACTTGAAGCCATTGCCCCTTGTCCTGTCTCCACAGACCACTGAAAAGAGGCTGGCCATTTCCCCGTGTCCCACACTTCAGATATTTCTAAACATTAATAAGATCCCCTCTCAGTCTTCTTTTCTCAAGGCTGAACAGGAGCCTCTTCAGGAGATACCTGTCATTTTTATACCAGGGAGCCCAGAACTGGACACAATACTCCAGGTGGGACCTGACCAAGGCAGAGTAGAGGGGGAAGATCACCTCCTTTGACCTGTTGGCCACACTCTTGATGCATCCCAGGATCGCCTGGGCTCTCTTAG
>VZTU01000771.1:107347-130206 GCA_013400835.1 Zapornia atra
CCTGGGTCTTCCTTGCTCCCTTTCTTATAAATGGGAGTGACGTGACCTTTTTTCCAGTCTCCAGGGACCTCTCCTGACAGCCACGACTTTTCAAATATGATGGAGAGCGGCTCGGGAACCACATCAGCCAGCTCCTTCAGGACCCTGGGATGCATGTCATCCTAATATCCCTTTGGCCAGCCTGGGTCAGCTGCCCTGGCTGTGTCCCCTCTGCGCTTCTTGGGTGCTCCTTCTTGTTGGCAGGGCAGTGTGAAAAGCTGAAAAGTTCTTGACTGTTTAGCAGCAACCAAAACATCATTGTGTTATCAACATAATTCTCATCCTAAATCCCAAACACAGCACTACACTAGCTGCCAGAAAGAAAATTAACTCTATCCAGCCAAAACTGGGAAGTTTGAATCCAAGACTTCACTATGTCTCTGCCACAAGACAGAAATAAGAAGGTAAAAAGGTAATTTGAAGTGACCTTAGACCCTTCTCAGGACCCCAAGACTTGAATCTTGTGTTTTTTTCAGTGAGAAAACAGTGTTTTCGTCATGCATATTGAATATCCATTGGGTCATTGGTCTTCATCATTACATTACTGAAAACTATGAAGTCACGCGTTAATTTCAGCCAGTGAAAATCAAGTTGTCTTGATAATTTTAGAAATGCAGACTACACTTTCAGAATATTATTTTTATATGGGGTTTTCCAATGCTTTGAAGTGTATTTATGAATACATAGAAGTCTACTAGTAGAAAGATATAAACTACTGAAAGTATCTTAAGTTTTTCTTTGAAGTAATCAATCAAATATTGATTATGTTACTTACCTGGTAATGACTTTTGTATGAGTGTCTGTGCCTTATCAAACTGATTTTGATACCATTTCTAATGTGTTTATGTCATAACTGTCCAACTCAGTACATCAATTGTATAGAATGTAGTTTGAAGGGTCTTGTACAAGCTTGGATCAGCTTACACAGGGATGAAAACTTACAGATTATTCTTCATGTGTTTGTTCTCAAGACGTGCAAGTAGTTGCAAACAAAACAGCATTGCAAAACCAGCCTGTGGTCACTGCAAAGGACTGTCTTTTAGCTGTAATTGCTAGTACCAATGCTATGCCAACTGCTCTCTGAGGAGCAGAAGAAAGTCTGAGTCCACCTTCTCATTTTCCAAGACTCATATTCCCTCCTTCTCTTTCTCAACAAATCTTATAGTATATGAGAAAATACCAAGCAATTCCAGATGTTCTGAAGTCTGAGAGCAAATCCTGTACGATACGACTGCTTCTTTATTTGTTTACCTTTCCTGCATAAATGGGTTTAAATTAGCCATTTTATCATTACGTTTATTTACTGCTAACTATTATTCATGATAATTTACTTTTGGATGATTAAAAGCTGAGTTTTTCAAGTGTCTGCTTGGAGATATTGAAGTTTAATCAGCAGTAATATTTCTAGCAATGATTTATGATTTTTCTGTCAATGCAAAATAAATTTCACTGCCATTATGGCAGCTCTTTCCATACTTCTTTCTGCTTGGTGCTAAACTTAGCCATTTTACGGAATGAAAGAAATTGCACATTACTTGAGATCACAATAACTTTTTCATAGCAGTATTAGCATCTGCTGAAATATCTTTTTAGGACACAAACTTGAGTTACTAAAGTTTCCTCTGCAGCTGAGTGTACAATAAGGTGCAAAACTGGGGTAGGGAAGGCCTTAACTTCTTATTCTAGGGAGTGGGAATGACAACCAGCTCCCCAAAATTGGGAATGGGTAAAAGGCAGCAGAAAGGGGACAACTTTAGCTAGGAACTGATTTTAAAAATGGTCAGGGAGAAAGAATATGCCCTAAAAGCAGAGTTTTGTGTTTACCACATCAAATGGTTGAACTGAGCTTAATACTCAGCTTCTATCTTCCAGAAATGGAATTTCTTAACATGTCTCTTTCTATATCCTGATCTAACGGTGTATTCTCTTTTTGTGAAAGATGTAACAGTATTGAGGGCTGCATGGACTGAAGAATTCCTTTCCTGTATCTCTCTACCTAGTTTCTTCCTTTGGAGAATCACGCATAGCATTGCAAATGTACAAAATGCAGACGCTTGGCATGACTGGTGTCTTGAATATCAGCTGGCTCATGGACATAAGCTACGGACGTAAGTACAATTTACCTGTAAGTTGCTATATATGTCAACTGAGTGTTGGGAACTGGATCTGGCCTCCCTAATTAAAGGGCCTCTTACTTACTCTCTTTAAGTAAGCTCAGGGGAGTTTCAGAACTGTCACTCCAGCCTTTGTGCAGTCTATAATATTTATTCTTGCTTCAGATGTAAAGAATGAATTTACAAAATAAATGGGGAGAGTGAGAAGGTTTTCAACAAGCTGATGTAGAAGAATTCATAGCATATAACTACTAGACCCGATCCTAAAAATCCTCATTCAACTCATACTTGGGAATGCAAGAAAGCCCACTGCATTCCCAGGAACGAAAAGTACAGGGATAAAATTTGCAATCCTCTGTACCACCTCCTTGAAACGCTTTACAATTAAATGCGTTATAGTTCATTACATGGAGACAGACCTTAAAGTCAAGAACAATATACCAGTGAGAAAACAAAAAAAGTCTAAACATGTTCTGTCCCGATTCTGTCTCCCACTGAACAGACACATGCCTTAGGCTTATGTGCCTTATGTCTGCTCACATACTCACTCACCAGAGCCTGGCTTTCCTCCTGTATGCAAAACAATTCAACATCAGACCCAGGTTTTTCTTCTGAGGCTGCCCCTGTAGCTTTCTGTAAGACACCCTAACTTTAACTCTCTTGTTCATGCTACCTTTGGGGCTGCTCCTCCTTTTCATTGCAGAAGGAGTTGAATGGTTCTCACCTATGCCAGCTCCTGGCAAAAGGACTCCAGCACTCCCGCACTGTCACTGTCCCTCTTCTCCCTCCATGAATTTTCTTACCTAGCATTTAAGTTTCTTACCTAGCATTTAAGTATATTAAGCTATGTCAGCTTCCATCTTGATTGCTTTTCTGTCTTTATTCATGTTCCTGTAAAGACATGGTTTTTTTAATAGAATTTGCCGGATACTCATGAATTATTTGCCCCCATTCCAGGAAAAAAAGAAGCTACTTCTTCTGAATTTATTTTCTGTATTTCTTTTTTATATGTTATCCACTACATTATATATTAAGCAGAGTCATATTTTACCTTATATAGCATGTGCTGCCTTCCTAGTGACTAAATTTCCTAGGTAAACAGGAGCTCCATTAAAATGGATGACTAATGGAAGGCATTCTTCACATCACAGACAGGGAACGGTGACAGGAATAGTCTGCTGGGTTTGAAGTTTCACAGAAGAGTTGAAGACATCTAACAGATGCTACCAAAAAAGTAAAGCCTTCCTCTTCATCTTCTTCTTTCTCCTCCCTTTCAAGTTCAGCTCTCTGGATTTAACATCCCAGTCCCCACCTTGAAAACACTCTGGTGACCATCTGGATGAACTGATTCAGGTCACTAAATCAGCGAAGATCTAACCCAGCAGAACCAACGTAATTATTTTCTGCCACTTTAAGGAGCTGAATCAGCTCATCACAAGAACTGACGGCTGCCAGTGCCAAGCAAGGGAAGCATGGCCGAGAGAGGGGGAAGTAGTAGGACTGCCCCTTTTGGCAGCTGCAGGCTGTCAAATTGCTCCCTGATCTGAAATGACTTACTCAAGTCTGTGGCAGAGGAGAAACCTAGGTTTTGGATCATTCATCACCTCTAGATCCTCTTTGCTCTCAGCCATAATGTCAGCAGTTACTTAAAAAGTTAATAGTAGCACTATTCCAAGTACAGTCACTTTCATTTTTCAACCCTGCTCAAGTACCTAGCAGCAAAACATCACAATAATTCCACTAAAGTTAGTGCTTAAGAGGCTTTAGGGCTAGAGTCAGTAGGAAGCCTGTATTTTCTTTATGTAGATGAATTTCTAGATAATACTGGGCCAAATAGCGAGTTCTATGGCTTTGCTGTACTGCTGTCTTTGCAAGAAAGTAAATACCTCAACAGCATCTAATCTTGTATAAATACAGAAAATGCCTGTCATATGATGATGAGCAATTATTAGGGAAAGACAATTATTTGTCACTTAAAGCATCAGCATTACTACATAACTAGAAAATGAAGTCAATAGCCGACATTATCTGATTTCTCTACTTTTACTTTAAAGCTAACTTCTCACCTTTTAACCACATTCAAATCACAGAATCACAGCATTGTAGGAGTTGGAAGGGACCTCCAGAGATCATCAGGTCCAACCCCCCTGCCAAAGCAGCTCCCTAGCTCATATTGCACAGATAGGCATCCAGACGAGACTTGAATATCTCCAGAGAAGGAGACTCCACCACCTCCCTGGGCAGCCTGTCCCAGGGCTCTGTCACCCTCACTGTGAAAAAGTTCTTCCGCATGTTGGTGCGGAACTTCCTTTATTAAAAAACCCTCCAATGTTGGCAGCTACTCAAAAATATTAAGGTAGATTAAGCTAATCTGTTAATGAAAGGAAGAATCCACAGTCCACCTTTTTCACTTGCAGGTGTCTGGCAATAATTATATAGGAGGTTTGTTATCTCAGTGCTTTCTTCGGCCCTTCTTTAGCAAAGCAAAAGTGTTTATAGTTCTGCAACAAAAAGACTGCGATGACATTAGAAATAAAATTCAACCTGCAAAAATAGGAGCCATTCCACAGGGCTGCTCAGTTTATCCTCATGGCTAATGTCAGGTTAGGCATTTTGGCAGTCAGACTCCCAAGGACGTTGCATTAGCATCCTCTTGCGACCCTCTTTGGGTACACTCAGGATGCAAGTCACTGAACCTCTCAGCTCACAGCTTTCCCTGCTAGAAATTACACAGCTTTATCTTTCGTTGTTACCAAGTGTATGTGCAAGATGGCACATGGCAGAGGTGATATAGGAGAAGGGGCAAGACTTGAAATTACAGATGAAACTTGTGACTCCTGTCCCAGTCACTCACTGATGTAGAGTGTGCCAGCACTAAAATCCATTTATTTGCAAACAAAGTTCTCCCTAAATGAATAGGAAATTAACTTGAGGTTTTCATATAAACAATTCATGTGGGAAATTGCAAAAATACTATTTTTTGTAAAGCCCTTGAGATCATGAAATGTGTATCACATATCTTTCTCATCAGACATCTTCAAATGCCAGTAGGAATCTTCTGAAAGGCAATATGAAATAAAGATTTGGGTTTTTTGGACTCTTCTCAAGATGTTTTCTAAAATTATAGTGTTCTCCTCATTGAAGTTGTTTCAATATAGCACAGTATAAAAATCAGAAGTGAGAAAAAAAGCAATTATTTCCCATGGAAAAATGCTACAGTTTTTTACTGTCGTAATAGTTATCGTTTAATCCAACTGTTTTAGTGGTTGCTAAATTAACTCAGTAATTTACAAAGTTTAATTATAGGTGCTTTTTTAGAAAGTCACTTTTCAATGAAAAGGTTCATAGCAGACAGACTTTTGGAAGTATTATGATTTCATACACCAATGTAGGCTAACATAGTGACTTTGGGTCTTAATTATGCCAACCATGAAGATAACTGATGAGAAACGTCTTTATTAGGAAAAATTGCAAGATTGTGAGGTGGCTACATGTTTTGACATTGAGTAAAAGATCACGTGGAAACTGACAACTTGTTTTTCACAATTAAAAAAAAAACAAAACCAAAACAAACCCAAACATAAAATTCCAGACCTAAACTAAGCCATAGAATTTATTTCTGGCTGAGTACTATGTCTTAAAAGAAATCTAGAAAGAAAAGCTCAAACGTGGCTGAATGTTACAGCTATGTGGGATAGGACAAAGTGCTAAAAGAACCAGGGTTCAATTAACTTGCTAAAACTGTAATTCAGAAGTTTCTCTTTTATTAACTGTTAGGAATGTGATGACTGAGCTCAGATAAAATTGACATAAACATTAAATGACTGAAGTTTTTTGACCCTCAAAGGTTGCTGCTCTGGCAGACTACCATCAATTAGCCATCTAGTTCTATCCCTTCTAGTACCTATGTCACCCATTTTTAGTATTTTACTGAAAGCTCCATATGGACACAGAAGTTTCCATAGGCAGAAGAATTTAGAGGAAAAAGGCTGACTTTCTAGCATGTCTGTCAACAACAGCTACCTCAATAATCTGATCTCAACTCCTTTACCTAAACACAAGTGCTGTGATGTTTGAAACACCACAATCTTCAGAGTGCCTCACAGGGCAGGCTGGTATTACACAGGACCTGTGAGAGCCTAGTGCCCTTCAGGAATGGCACCTGGAGATCAAGTAGAAGGATATCTCAAGTTGCAGCTACAGTGAGCTATACTTTGCTGAGGTTATAGTAGCAAATGTAAGGCTAGGTCAGACATAGGTGTTGCATAAGCAGCAATCACAAAGAGAATGATGGAAACACAGGAAAAGGGGATCAAAATAACCTGAAGAGAAAAAACAGCAGTTTAGCAATTTCCTGCAGTTTCCCATTTAGAGAGGCTGAGCCCATGGAATTCTCACTGATGTGATCAAAAATAATAAATCATCTTTCCTGCCACAGAGAATGACCAGCTATAGATCCAGTGATCCATCGTCTCCTTTAATCTTTCTGTAACACTTTGTCCTTTAAAGACCTTACATATTGATTCACATTTTCCAGAGTTTGCTCTACATCAATTTCAATAAACTTTAATTAAAACTGAGCTGATTCCATAAAAGCTGTGGATATTATCATTACATGTTGCAATACTGATTTAGCAAAGCTTATTGCTTCCCTTTGATTGCATAGTTCATAATATTCAAGGAACTGGTGGCAATTCATAAAAATTAATACAGGTGACCTTGCCAGTAAACAAGCAATTCTTTATAAAGCCTATAATAGTTTCCACACAAAGGTAACAGCCGGAGAAGTTCTTATACCATCCTTGGCATGCTCTCTGATCTCCACCTTTTAAATGGATGACAGTGATTCATCTTCTTATTTAGCCAGATGTCTGAAAGCCTTGGAGATACATGGTAGTGCCTACGGAGAGAGCCACGTTTGACACTTCCAATTCTGGCACTGACAATGCCTAGAGGGTTCAAGAGAGAGTAGATCTGAAATTCTTTATATTTGTTTCCCAAACTGAATGCAAGTAAAAGATTTGGGGGAGATAATGGTACTCTGGAATGTCTGAGCAGAGCATGATTTCCCTGAGATTGGCCCGGGCTCAGCTGCACATCTTGCTGAAGAAAGTAAATCAACTCAAGACCTGCAGCACAATTTAGCAGAATAAAACGTCTCATGTTTTTTTAGATGAACGCTACTTGCCCTGATGCATTAGGCAGCATTTGAAAACACAATTATTGCTCCTTATCTCCTCAAAAAAAAAACCCTACTCCCAAAGATATGCTTTCTACTTCCTACCATAAATTGCCACCATTCATCATGAATTAAATTTTCCTACACTCCTCAGAGCACAAGCCTTTGAAAGTTTAAACCTCAGCCTTCAAACAATCAAATATCCTTCCAACAGCTCCTTCTCTCAACCCAAAGGAGTCAGCACAGGTCCCTTGCTGCACTCAGAGAAACAGTGTCAGTGCAGAGATGGTGACAGGAAGGTATGTTCAAGTCACACTGTCATTCTCAGCCAACACATTAGAGTTTACCCATGTGGCTGGATATGTCAAATGTTAATTGACCACAGTCATAGCCCAATTTGGTTTGTTCCATACATCTAAAAAGAGTGGAAAATTCCTTATTTTTCAAGCAGTTCTGCTGACAGCAAATCATATCACGGTCTGAGGAGGTACTGACCCTGCACTTGGGTTTTTAGACATTTCAGTCCTGGGCTTCCTGAGAAGCACTGATGGTAGGATGGTAAACATAAGATCAACATAGCAAATTAAATGGCTATTGTGCAAATAGAACAAAAAAAACCCACAACAAAAACCCAATGCGTAAAACATACTGTACTTCACCCCACTTTTATCTAACAAAACCAGGGAATCTAACTGAATGCCCAGGCTGCAAGCCTGAATGGAGACACCGACACAAACATCTGCTGGATAACAGCTTCTTTACTTCCATGTCAGACAAAATAAAAAAAAGGTGTAATATAACCACATGCCATGATGGACCTCAAGGACTCCTTACTGTTGTGTGAAATAAGAACCTCTGTTGATATATGATTCAGGTTTTGGTGGTGGTAGATTTTCATACTCTCCTTATGTAACAATTTTACAGGCAAATATTAGTTATCAGAATCCAAATTCATTGATTTTTGAGATCAAATTCTTTTCTTGCATAAAGCTTTCTGGGGTTTTTAATGACAAATGCTCATTCAAGAGAGCCAGTGACTATTTTTCATTTCATGATGAGGAATTCTGGACATTTAGGAATGACTTTTTCAAGAAACTGTCACTGTCAACTCAAAAAATGTGTAGGGGCAAGCTAAGCAATGATAGTTTGTATAAACCATTACTATTTCATTTTTGGTATATGTGTCGTTAAATCACTAACTGGTTTTAATTCAGCCCATGTGTGACGTGCACTTTTTCAAAAGCCATTAGTCTATAAGAACAATGTAATTATTTTACAGATGTCTGGAGTATTCTGAGCCATCAACTCTGTGCTGTTAAACAAGAGATTCAAGATTTCTTTGGAGATCCATTTGGAGCCAGTTCTCGTTGACAACATGAGAGAGAACTTAAGAGGGCTCTTATGGTATCTTTTGAGCTAAATTCCAAAACAAGAATTGAAGTAAGACCAATAGAGAATATAAGCAATATCCACCAATGTTTTGTGAAAATATACTTCTGAGGTCTTCTTCAGATGGGGAAGTACTAGACTGAAACAAGTTTATTAGTTCAAATAAGATTTAATAGCATGCACTTTAAATTACTAGGAGTATTTTTTCAATAACCTTGAGTAAACGTCATTAATTTCATTAATTTCACATGAGATTAAACAAAAGAATCCATAAGGCACATAATTAGAAAGGTATTTTTTATATTCTTGTCATTTTTTTCTTTTATGTTGCTGGCAACTTTGTTTGTTTTACCCTGAGGTTCTGTTTATAGATTGTGCCCAACAGAAGGACACACATGAAAAATAAAAGAGGAGGGAAACAGATGAAGGTCAAATTCATATCACCCAATCTCAGGAACACAAATTTCCCATTATCTCTAAAATGAAATACCACAGACACTTAGGCTGAAATACATGAAATCTATGAACTGATTTAGGAAATCTTCCTCTTTTGATTATGAGAGGAAAAGTAATGTCTGTGGAGTGAAAAAAAAATATCTGAGAAATCCCAGTTCCCACCAGATTTGGTGCCAAGCCCTGAGCACACACTTCTCCCCAGGAGGGCCAGCTCCAGTCACACGGCCCCATATGTGGGGATTGTGGGGCTGCACCCCCTGCTGTGGGGAGGATGCAGCCAGAACAGATGCTGGCCCAGGGAGACCCCCATACCTGGGACTACGGCTGTACTGCAAGGCAGTACTGCACAGGGCTGCCCACAAGCTCTGCTGACTCAGGCCCATGTCCCTGCCCAGCCTTGGTCTGTTCCTGTCCCCAGGCAGGCGGCTGCCCTGGTGTCCCTTGGCCTGGCCTGCTCCTGGCTGGGGCAGTGGCACCTCTGGAGCTGCCCGGCCCTGCCCTGTCCTGCCCCAGCTCCTGCATCACCCTCAGGCTTAGCTTAGATACTGTTCAAAACCTAATTGATTTCACAGTTTGATTAGCATCCAATGGCCGACTGAACAGTTCCTACCACAAAGGCAATATAGCACGTTGAAACGAACACCATGAGTGGCAGTCCAAAAAAGAAGAGCCATGGTTCCTGACCTTTTCTATAGAATCATATTAATTTCAGAAGGCCCGTGTAATTAAGAAATCAAACAGTGAACTCAATCCAGTTCTAGCCAGCAAAAAGCAAGGCAATTGTAAATACCAGATCTGACTTGGAGGAAAAAAGCATACAACTGAAACACCATACTGATCTGCCCCAGTGCCTAAAAGAGGATGTCTGTCTTGTGACTAGTCAAGTCAACACTAGGTTTAACAGAGCAATGGGGATTTTGTAGCAGCAGTGATCGCTCGGCAGTAAGATGCTCTGACCTGCAATACTGAGACAGGCCTACAGTTCACTTTGTTGTTGTAAGATTTGTAAGGAAAAATCATTTTAACAAATAGATTTCAATAAATTTATAAGAAACTCCCATGTTGCATACACCTGCATCTTTGGTTATGAGCTGGATTTTTCTCCTGAGATGTCCTGAGGCTCACACCCCTATTTGCCCAAGATGTTTTTCCAGTGAAGTTTGTGGAGGATTTACAATTGCTATTAGCTTAATTTTGTACTTCATTTGTACCTGTGGTAAAGCTTCATCAGATTTCAGATATTGGCCAAAGCTGAGGAACTTTGTAATTTCTATTTGTCTGTAAACATTAGAGGATGAAAGAGTCTGCAGTGAACCATGGAGGTATCTTGTTCCAATGAGAAGCTGAAGTATCTAACACAGGACAGTCCCTGGCAACCTCTGCATCTCATTTCAGGGAGAGAAAGGCGCCAGCCTTACAGTTCATGCTGGAACATCCTCAGTGCTGTCAGCCACTAATGGCTGCAGAGTTTTGGGCAGGGCACATCTTTTATTCCAGAGGTGTGAAATCATACCTCCAGTCAATTTGATGAGCATTTTTCTTCCAGAGTTTAGCCTTCAAACCCACAAATCTCAGCAGCAAGTACAACACAAATCTTTGACGTAAAATTGGGCAGCAGGTAGGACCTGCTGCTTTTAATTCTTTTTTAATCTTTGCTGAGCTGCTTTTCTTTAAATTGCTGCTACAGGTATTTAATTTCCCTCCCCAGCATTACCAGTTGTTGGGTTTTGTGTTTTCAGGGTTTTTTTATTTAATTGTTTCTTCTTGCTTGAATGCTGGAAGATAATGGCCACTCTGTGGCTAGCTGGAACTGCTTCCCCAAAATGGATCAGATCACAGCTTCTGATCATTTCTTTAAACTACTTTGCTGTAGTCTTACAGAAAGCTGAAAGTCTTCCAAGCCAGGATTAATGTGACATGGCTGTGGAGTGAGCAGAGGGCAGGTATTAACAACTCAGCATGACCATAGCTGTAGATTGAAGTACTTTGTACTGCTGTCTTCAGAGTACTGTCTAAAGCAGGTTTCAGGTATGGGAGACCCAGAAGGCACTGGGGAACAGAGAGCAAAGGGCTGTAGCACTCTGGATGAAAGTCTTTAACTGAACTTCTGGATCCCAAGGCCATAATTGCCTTTTCTTGTTGCCTCACTAATCCTGAAAGCACCTCAGTTTGCTGGATGTCCTTACTTTAAGGTTTCTGAACTCTCATTCCATGTCAGCACACTCTGAACTAGTTTTCTGGGCTCTCCATTCTACTGTCAATCATTGTCCAAAAACTAGGTGAAATAATGCTGTCTCTTCTGGGACACCTTATTGGTTCAGGTCCTCACAAAATCTAGCCATTGCTGATTTCTTTATAAAATGCATTCATAGCCTAATGGCTCAGTAGAGAAGAGGGAACCTTCAATTTTAGATCCTTGTTAGCTGGAGGATTACTACGCCTTCAGAAGACGTCCACCATTGTCTATTTCTGATGCTTTGGGGCTTTCTTTTTTCCATGGCTCAATTATTTTTTTCTCCTCTTCTAAAGAAAGAGATCATCTTTCTCTTCTCTTTATGCAGCCAGTGGATTTTATTTGCTATGAGGTTTTGCTTTCTTTTTTTTCCTTTGATTTTTTGGTTGGTTTTGTTTTTGTGGAGGTGAAGACAGGATTAACAAAACGTGGAAGAATAAAAGAATACATTTGAGATTTTGCTACAAAAGGCAAGTAATATCAGAAACTAGGATTTTTGTAGGTAAACTATGAGTTTTGTAGGTAAAGTGGTTTCTAACTAATAAAACACTCTACAGTTCAGGAAAGAAAAGAAAGGGAGGAAATATAAAATGGGAAAATGTAAGCAAAAGAAAACAAACTTTGCAGTGGAAATCATGTCCTCAACACAAGAAGGACATGGACCTGTTGGAGTGGGTCCAGAGGAGGGCCACAAAAATGATCAAAGGGCTGAAGTACTTCTATGAATATAGGCAGAAAGAGTTGAGCTTGGTCAGCCTGGAGAAAAGAAGGGTCTGGGAGGATCTTATAGTGGCCTTCCAGTGCCTGTAAGAAAGCGGGGGAAGAACTGTTCATGAGGGAATGTAGCAGTAGGACAAGGGGCAGTGATTTTAAACTTGAAAAGGGGAGATTTAGGTAAGATATTAGGAAAAAATTCTTCAATATGAGGGTTGTGGATCACTGGAACAGGTGCCCCAGACATGTAATCAAGGCCCCATCCCTGGATATATTCAAGGTTGGGCTTGATGGGGCTCTGAGCAACCTGATCTAATGAAGATGTCCCTGCTTACTGCAGGGTGTTTAGGCTAGATAACCTCTAAAGGTCCCTTCCAACCTTACACATTCTATGATTCTAAGTATTTTAGTCTTGTTTCTATAAAGGCTATCCTAATATATTTTTCATGGTATTAATTGCAACACTGAGAGAAGTTAGAACTTAATCAAACAGTAAAGGAGAGCTAAGCTGCGAGAGGAAACTGCCTTTAAGAAGAACACTATACATGACATATGAACTCTGAATAACACAGATTTGTGACCTGTTACAATTCACACAGTGGTGGTATCTCAACTTTTTCAAAAGCATCACAGCAACACTAAAGGTAAACCTTGGCTCATAAAAGCAGGGAACAAAAAAATTCAGTTAATCTAAAGAACTATCACCATCACAAGCATGTTTAAAAATGAAGCCTGAGCTCAATGAAAAATTTCAGCTGCCTAAAGTGGCATTTCAGTATAAGCAGATTTTCTTGTCCAAGCCCTTTAGACAGGGAGGCTGAGCATTCATTTGTTTTTCACCAGTAGATTCTTGTGCAGTATCTACCCTGCTTCAAATCCGACATGAAATGGAGAAAGGAATTGTGGATTACAGAAGAAAATGCCTTAGGGAACTAAGACCAGACTCACGGTATCTGCCTCCCAGGAGTGCCTAGATTCAGGCTAGAATCAGACTCACTGTGTCTGCTCTTCCCTTGGCGCCTTGTCTCAAGTTCCAGATCCTAGGCTCCATGAGGTAAGTGCTGTAGGGAGCATTGCCACTCTGAGATCACACCATGCTGTGGTGAGGGCGCTTTTCGCAGATGTGGCAGGATTAGTGAAAACTGTAGACTGGGGAAAGTTTAAGGTGCTAGTGAGTGCTTTATCCACTTGTGTTTCATGTAAAAACACATGTAGTACTTCTGGGAGCCACACGGACTGTAGGTGGCTGCCTGCCTAAACCTGGATTATGATGGAAATATAGCCTGGAGACATGTGCTCATCCTCCTAGAGCAAGCACTTTGGAGCATGTTTGAAGAGCTAAGGCTAGATACCCAGAGGACTTTCAGGCTAAGTAGGCAAGTGCCTACAGAACTAGGCAGTATTTGAAAGCTGCAAGTTTAGATTGCTGTCTAGGAGAAACGCACAATGTCTCTCTCAAATTAGATAGGATTCAGGCAGCCTGGTTCCTACCCAGAGTGAATTTAAAATACATTTTTGCCACCTGTTGCTGTGAAAAATATCAATACACACTTTTTGCAGTAGATTAAACCGAAATTATTTCCTTCATTTATAGCTAGGTCTAACATGATAAACAAGAATAGGTAGGTAGATGATAAATACATGCAACGCAGATCTTTAATAGTCCTTGATCTTCTGTGCTCAAAGGACTGTAAGGTCAAGAATAGTTGCAGATATGAGCAAATGAGGAGACAGGAGGCTCACAATTGCATTACAAGACCTAGACGTGTCCTGGTATGCCACATACCTCAAGCCTTGAAATTCTCTCTGAGAAATCTGTGTCTGTATACACTTAGAGAATTACTCTGTATCTCTCTAACCTAAATTACATTTCTAAGACTTCACAAAGCACCTTGTATGGTTACTACTGGTTAAATTTAATTAATTTATCCTCAGAGTAAAAGTACAGTTGCTCTGAAAACAACAATTTATATTAACAGGTAAATACATAGGTATAATGAGCAGGGAAGGAAGAAGTAACTACTAGAACTAAACCTGCCTTCTCTAGAGACATCTTTGCAGGAAATATTAAAGCTATTTTTTTCCAGTCCTCAAGATTTAGACTCGATCTGACATGAACATGGAATTTTCATTAATGTTAATGGAACTTATGAAGATGCATCAAGTGAAAAATAGCCCTTGAGTAATGAAAGCTATAGCAGAATAAAAAAAGGTAGTGCCACACAGAGATGGCTCAGCAAAGCCAATATTTAAATATAGATCTTCCATCTTTCCCAAAATTAGAATATCCTAATCAATTCTAGGAAATGCTTGGAACACCATTTATCCATACATGCAAAAGGACCCAAATAGTTGGACAATTCATCTAATGGTTGGTCTATCCCTTAACAGCATTGTTTCCAACTCTCCATCAAAAGAAAAAATCTCCTACTTTAACTCAGTATTTTGTACAGTTTCTTCAATAAGAAAGCATCTACCAGATGTTATTTCTCCCTTTCCCAATAAGGAAATTTATCCCTCTGTATGAGATTTTTTTAAATATAAATAACCCCTAATTTTCTTGGTGTCTCTTTATATACATAGCTTGCATATATATAGTGGATTTTTATCAGTTAAACCAAATTTAATATTTTTATCTGTCTGAAAAACTGAACTGGCAAATGCTCAACTCAAGGAAGCTTTTTTTGAGCTTGAGGTCTAAATGAGCCCAATTTTTGAGGCTGCATAGATTCTCTCTGAGATATAAGTAAACCAGAGCCTTCAAGATTCCTCTGCACATTTTCAGAGAGAAACTCAAAAAGGTACTCTTTTGTATTCTGGTTGCTTTTTGTAGCAGCAAAATAGCTATATCTACAAAGTCAGTGGTTTTGTCTGTAAATTAATTCTGCATTTAACCACATTCCCAGATCAGAATGGAACGAGAAGTAATTCTGCTTCTATGAACTAGACAGGTTTTTTCTTTCTATTTCTTGCTCCAACTTTCCTGAAATGCTCCCATGTTTACTAATGTTGCCTCTTTAGCCTGCAAAGTCATAATACAAAACTGAATAGTAGAAGAAAGCGATGTTTTTCAGAGGAAGGTGAATAAGAAACTGTAAAAAAAAGGATTTTTATGCCCAAATCAGATAGGGCTTTAATCCTATTAGCAACTGAACTGGTGAAATCCCAAACCTGTGTCCTAACCTTGTGTTTCAAAACCCAACTGCTCCTCCAGAGTTAATAATTTACCTGCATAGTGAAACAAGTGTGGGCTATTTTAATTCAGGAATCTTCATTTCCCCTGTTTTCCACATAAATTCTTCCAGAGCTATCCAGTCTGTGCTTAGGCGGTGGATTAAGCGTACAGTGTGTTTGATAGAGATGATGGCATAAGATACCCCATATGCCTCTCTCCCTCCTCCCTGTTCCCACCCTGTGCCTGGGACAGGTTTTAAAGAAAACTTTGAAAAACACATTAGAAAAAGAAGGAAGTAGATTTGCTCCTGGTCTGACTGCTAGAGCAGACATACAAACACTGATGCTGCCATGGGCAGTCGCAGCAAGGAGGGAAGGACAGCAGAAGGGAGCCCGATAAGGCCTGTTGCAACAAACCATTTGTTCTGTAAACGGGGGCCTGATTTCCCATTTCATAGGCGCTCATCCATCCATTCATAAGTTGGCAGGTGACTGTACAAACACTAAAAAACAAATAAGAAGTGTTTGTAGATGTTTAAATGGTCTTGTAGCAGCTGATGGGCAGATGGACTCTGCCTACCCCTGGCAGTGAGGGAGAGTATGTTAGCGACTGCTAAGGACAGCTGGCTGGAAAGCTCTGTATTCCTCCTCTCCTTCCCTGCTCTACCCCACCACAGGCTGCATGATTGCCTCTACATTAAAACCGTAATTAGTCGAGGAACAGCAGCTGGCGAACATCAGTTATTTTGGAACACTAATAGTTTCATCGGGTAAATGATTAGCAGCATTCACAGTAAACTGGAAGGGTTTTTTAGTTAGGCTTTTTTTTCATCTAAGTTACAAAGGCTGTCTTGGATAATGCATGCCTGAATCACCTATTTGGGCAAGTCAAGGCTCTGACCCACGTTGTAGAAGTAATGTGGTGTATGGTCCCCAAATACCAGTGCTGGCATTTCCTTCTTGTTCTTACAATACACTTGGTGGCAAATATGACTCAATTCCTTTATAGTACAGATAATAATAATTAAAAGGGGCGTCTAAGTAGGTCCATGGAATGTCTGCTCTGATAGTTCTGTGACCTGTTCTTTTTGTTATTTTGTTATTTGGTTTGGGAAGATTGTAAGGCAATGTGGGTGATAGTACTTGGAATTTTTGATTTGCATAATTTGAATCAGTAGCACTATACAAACAGTAGGTAATATTGAGAGAATTTCTGCAAATCTCTTCATTTTTTGTCTCCTCTTATGACCATAAGGCTGTAAGTCTTCATGTCACCTCAAATATCATCAGACACATGACATCTAGGGCAGCAGGAGAGCTGTGACAGTGCAAATAAAAAGCCTCCTGCTACTGAAAACCTTTTTTCCTATTTTTTGCAAAACCTGTAAACCCAACCATAAAAAATTACTCTCCATACCTGTCGAAGTCCTAATGACCTCTCTTTGTGGACTGGGATCCTTCTGAGCCTTAAAAAAAATTTTAACTTAACCTAGCCTTGTTGGTTCTTCAGTTGTAATGGAGACAGACACTTCCAAAAGGTATTTTATCTTACATGTTTTAGATACCTAAGTTAGGATGAAATTAATCACACCACAAAAATGTGTTTTTATAATCAGGGAGTATGGAGGAGCCTAGGCAGCTGGCTTAGACTAGACCCCTCAGGTTTAGAGAGCTGTATTTAGGTGGAACAAGTCATCACCTTTTAAACTCTTTTCTGAGATAACTTTTTATTCCAGGAGTACTTTTTTCATAGTTTTTCAATAGAATCATAGAATAACTTAAATTGCAAGAGACCTCCAGAGTTCATCCAGCACAAATCCTTGTTCAAAGCAGGTCCAATCAGATTTAGCTGTGTCCAGCTAGTCTTGAAGCACCAAGGATGGAGATCCCACAGCCTCTCTGGGGCACTGTTCCAGTACTTGACAACCTTCACAGTAAAAAAAAAAACCAACCCCCAACCAATGTAATTGGAATTTCCCATGTTCTAACTTGTGTCCATTGCCTTCTATCTTATTGCTGTACACCTCCAAAAAGTCACGCTCCATCTTCTCGGTGTACTTCAATCAGTTGAAAACAGCAATGAGGTCTTTACCTTCTCCAGGCTGAACAAACCCAGGGCTCTCAGTCTCTCTTGTGCTCCAGATCCCTGACCATCTTGGTTATCCCTGTTGGACTCACTACTGTAGGTCCAAGTCTTCAGTGTACTGGGGACCCCAAAACTGAACACAGAACTCCAGATGTGTATCACAGATATGGACTAGAGGAGCAAGATTGCTGGACCTGCTGGCTGCAGTCTTACTGTCCTGTTTTGAATTTGATCCTGTTGATTTTCTTCCTCGTAGCCGGCATAGTGCAGTGGTTTGGATTTAGGATAAATCATGTTGATAACACACTGATGTTTTAGTTGTTGCCAAGTAGTAAAGGACTTTCTAGCTTTTCACAGTGCCCTGCCAACAAGAAGACAGGGGGCACTGATGTAACTGGGAGGGGACACAGCTAAGACAGGTGACCCAAACTGGCCAAAGGGATACTCCAGACCGTATGATGTCATGTTCCATATATAACTGGGGGAGTTGACCAGGAGATGGGAGGCTCAGAAACCTGCTGAATATCATTTCCTGGTAGGAAACAATTGTGTTATGTATCACGTATTTTGTCTTCTTTTTCTGTCCTATTAAACTGTCTTTGTCTCAGTGCATGTGTTTAACCTTTTTCTTTTTGATTCTCTCCCCCCATCCCACTCTGGGGTGGGAGGAGTGAGTGAAGAAATGTGTGGTTGTTTTAGCTACCGGCCAGGTTAAACCATGGCACTTACTAAATAGAGGTTTCACCCTTGCTCATATGCTTTTGCTGATAATAATATGACAGGCAAGCTAGAGTTTTACAGTTAGATGATGGGAGATAGTTTAGTCATGAGCTCATTATGAATGTTTTGGTATCTATGGTGTACCTCTAGAAGGTTGTGTGAAGGCTGCTAAGAGGGTAATTCCTGGAATAAAAGTGAAATTCAAGGACATAAAATAGAGCAAACAAATAATAAGCATTTTTCTGCTGCTGGGTTTATTTTTTAACCATGTCACTTTATGACTCAACAATTTGCTATGTAAACAAAACTAAGGAGCATGATTGTGTGTCCTGATTTTTGCTGGAATAGAGTTAATTTTATTCCTAGTGGCTGGTATAGCTCTGTGTTTTGGACTTAGTGGGAAAATAATGTTGATAATACACTGATGGTTTAATTGTTGCTGAGCAGCATTTCAAATTAAGCCCAGGCCCTGCAAGCAAGGGGGCATGAGCCTTCTGCAGTAAGTGCAGAAGAACCTGGAAGGGAACACAGTCAGGACAGCTGACCCAAACTGGCCAAAGGGATATTCCATACCATATGACATCATTCTCAGTATATAAGCTGGGGGAAGAGCCATATATCCAGAACTAACTGGGCATCAGCCAGTGAGTGCTGAGCAATTGTGCTGTGCATAGAATCATAAAATCAGAGTCACAGAATCACAGACTGGTTTAGTTTGGAAAGGACCTCAAAGACCATCTAGTTCCAACCCACCCTTCCAGGGGCAGGGACACCCTCCACTAGATCAGATTGCCCAAAGCCCCATCCAACACTGCCAGGGATCCAGGAGCAACTACAGCTTCTCTGGGCAACCTGTGCCACTGCCTCACCACCTTCATGGTAAAGAATTTCTTCCTAATACCTAATCTAAATCTTCCCTCTTTCAGTTGAAGGCCATTGCCCCTTGCCCTATCCCTGTATGCCCTTGCAAACAGTCCCTCTCCAGCTTTCTCACAGGCCCCTTCAGGTACTGGAAGGCTGCTCTAAGGCTGAACAAGTCGAACTCTCTCAGCCTGTCTTCACAGGAAAGATGCTCCAGCCCTCTGATCATCCTTGTGGCCTCCTCTAGATTTACTGCAACAGCTGCATGTCTTTCTTGTGCTGGGGATTCCAGAGCCAGACACATAATGTCTTTTTTATATTTTATTGTTATTTTCCATTATTATTATAATTATTATCATTATTATTATTATTATTACTATCATCTTCCAGTTTTGTCCTATTAAACTATCTTTATCTCAACCCAAGAGTTTTACTGGTTTTTTGTTTCTCTTCTCCATCCCACTCTGGGGGTTTGGTTTTTTTAGCTCCCTGATGGGTTAATCCACAACACTGCAGTACAGCATAGAAGAAATAAGAAGTTGTGGGGGAAATACAGGTTTTCTTTTAGTTTTTTCCTATTGGAAAAATTACCAGTGTGACTACATCCTAAGGAAAGTAAACCTATGCTATAATGGCCTGAATTTGTTCATTCAGGGTCCATAACTCCCATGGAAAATACTTACTGCTCCACAAATGAAAACAGATTGAAAACCATAGATTTAATAGAGAAGGACAAGAGGAGACAATTGACTCCAGTGAACTGGTTAAAGAAGAGTGAGCCATTCCAGTAGAAGAAAATACAGAATACATAAAGACAATGCACTGTATGCTTGGCAATGTGCTTTTAATCAGATTATGTTAGATTTAGGAAATTTCATTGGCTTGCAATTTCTGTGAGATATGGAGAAAACAATGTAGCATCCCAATTCCTAGTAGAAGCTAAATCCCAATAGGTATTCACTTTCCCAACCTAACAGTTGAGGTTGTATTTACAGCTATGACTGAAGTATTTCATAGAAGCATTAAGGGAGGAAAAGACCTCTAAGATTATTTAGTCCAACCATGACTAGATGACTTCTGATGGAAGAAGAATGAAATTCCCATTCTATACCAAATTATAATACAGTCAATTGTTTTATGAGGACCTTTAGCCTCAATTCAGGATGGACCTTTAATCTGATATATTATAATTATATTTAAATATAGAACTATAAATATAAGATTATTATAATAGTTACTACATTATAAGATGTTGGAAAATTACAGTTGCTAGTGACACAATCTATATGCTTTTTGAATTCCTGAAAATCAAGTCCATATTTGTATTTCCAAAAAAATGCTGACTTTTGAGTATCACTCTAAAGTTTTTGTTTGTAATTTTGATCTGAAACAACGTTGTCATGCCGCAAAACAATCAAATCCTTTATCTGTACATTTTTTCCTTCTTCTCCCTAATGCTTTTTTACAGAGGCTACTGCTGTCAATAGAGAAGGTTATTATGACAAAACAAATTAGGTCCTCAATGGAAGAAATAATTAACTTTGTATCTTAGCAGTTTCTCAAATTTAAATGAAGTTGCAAGATCTAGACTTATCGCAAAGGAAGAAAGAGAGCCCTATGTTAAGAGGGCAGTACATTAAAACCAGAACTTTTGCCACTGACAAAATTTAAATTAACATCTACAGAGGATGCAGTAAAGAGTTGACTCATTTGGTGTCCACTGTTGAAGTAAAATTCGTTGTGGAGATTGGTCTCACCTTAATTAGGTTGACTGCATTTCATGTTAAACTGACAGTGCTGACATGTTAATGCCTGATGGTTTTTTATGGTGAACATATCCTACATTTAGAAACCAGAATCTATGGAACATGTTAAGACTGATAATTTTAAAATGTATAGGTTAAGACTAGAAACTACAGGGTTTATGTGGCTTTGCGTGTTCAAAACTTCCAGTAGGCAAGGTCAAGCCAAAGGCTGTCAGCAAGCACGTTCTTGTGTCCAATAGCACAAAGCAGCAAATTTTGAAGGAATGACTATAAGCAACAAGATAATACAAAATAAGAATTTCCTTCATATGACTTCGTAGCTAGGATGATCTCACTGAAAAATGTAATTCATGGAGAAAACAGTTCATCTGAAACTGGAAGTTCTCCAGGGTTTAGATTATTTCCCTAAACAGTCTGGGAAGGCGAGAACCTGTAATTTACAGTAAAAGCACTCCCATATTTATGATGAAACAGACATTTCCAGAAAACAGCAATCCAGAGCTCTAAATGTTTTCCAGCTCTTTCCTCCCACACTATGGAATATGAAGAATAATCCATCTGAAATAGAAGATTCAAGACCCCAGACCTAATCTCCCTCTGCAACACCAAAGCAAAAAAGACAGTCCTTTCATGGAAATTAAAAATAAAAAAAAAATTTTAAAAATGCCTTTGCCTCAGTGTTGATTGAAAGGAATAGGTAGAGAACAGTGATTATGAAGGAAAAAAATGAAGCTCCAGTCAATTCTCTTTGCTATCTACTGCATTATTCACATACTAGAGAGGAAAGTTTCTTCTTTGAGTGAAATGTCTAAACTCTATCATGCTCTTCCTTCACTGGAACTCTTATAAAAAGTCTTTTCATCTATTTTATACTTCCAATGGAAGCAGTAGCCACTTGATTATAAGACAAAGTTAAATTAGCTGCATCTTACCACCGTAGCATTCTTTTCCTGCAAACCTGTTCGGAGGGTTGGACTGGATGATCTCCTGAAGTCCCTGCCAACCCCTACGATTCTGTGATTCTGTAAAGAAATGAAAGAAGTCAATGGAAACTCTGGTGTTCACCATCACAACCAAAACTGAAAAGATAATTTGGTCTACAGAAAGTCCTTACTCACATAATTTAAAATTTAAATTATGTGATATTACAGAAAAACAGATCTGTGTTTACAGAATTATAGTTTTTCAAAGTTGTTTTCATTTGGTTTTAATATCATGTAGTAAAAATATGATTCTTCTCAAAAAAATACAAAATAGTCACTATCTTGACCACTTGTGAATTTATTTAGCATTATCATTTCAGGTAGCATTACATTTTGGCAATTTGAATACTACATGAAATATGGGCAGTCAAATGCAAGGTTGGCATGACTTAGCCCATGTGACATTGTGCTTACTGCACTCTGGACTGCTTATGATTTTTGCAGTCTTAGGTATCTACTTGTAAAAACTGACTGCCAGGAACAGGATCGGAGGATACAAATTTGCTGGGATGCGAACCGTAGGTTGTCAATTATCTGAGCAATTTCTTTTCAGGCACTCATGACATCCCAGTAATCTCCAGCACCAGAAGGTTATTAAAAAACCAGAAAGTTAACCACTGGTTATTTTGAAATATTTAACTTTCAATTACAGTTCTTTTTGGCTTTTACCCCTTTCTCATTAGTGTTGTTCATGAGAATTTCCTTTCTGCAGTGTAACTTTCCATCTTGTGCTGAATTACATGTGTATTTATAACCCCTTCTCAAGCCCCTGCCATTTGTGTTACGTGAAGAAAGGCTAAGCAAGACAGGTCTGTCTAACAGAGCAAGGGCAATATTCTGTGAGTGAACAGGATTTTCCAAGATTTAAGACATAAAACCTAGGTTAGTCCTTTCAGCAAAAGTCTCTGACATCCCTGCTGAGGTCACTAATGTAAAACCCTGCTGTGTCAGTTCAGACTGAAGAGGTGGTTGTGACAGCAGATTTAGCTTGTTCTGAATATGTAACTGAAATCTTACATCCTCCTGTTGTTATGCATGAATCTCAACGATGTAGGCTCCAAAGGACTTTCCTGCCAGCCAAAGTTGCTAAAAAATGTAATCCTGATAAATTCAGTCTGCTATTTTAAAGATGTTGCCTGTAGGTA
>VZTU01000771.1:136863-153320 GCA_013400835.1 Zapornia atra
AACAAGCCCAGCTCCCTCAGCCTCTCTTTGTAGGGCAGGCGCTCCAGACCACTAATCATCCTCAGGGCGCTCCTCTGAACCCTCTCCAACAGTTCCCCATCTTTCTTGTATTGGAGGCCCCAGATCTGGACCCAGTACTCCAGATGGGGCCTCACAAGGGCAGAGTAGAGAGGGACAATCACCTCCCTGTCCCTGCTGGCCACCCCTCTTCTAATGGAGCCCAGGATACCATTGGCCTTGCGAGCTGCAAGAGCACACTGCTGGCTCATGTTAAGTTTCTCATCCCCCACAATCCCCAAGTCCTTCTCAGCAGGGCTACTCTCAAGAAGCTCTTCTCCCAGTCTGTATCTATGTCTGGGATTCTTCCGGCCCAGAAGCAACAGAGAATGTTTTCAGCAGCATATGCTTCACAGTGATGCAAACTGATGTCTTGAATTAGTGTAGTAATTTACTAATTTTATTTCTGATTTATAATTAAATATATTGGTGAAAGAGACTAATAGCAATAAGAGATACCCAGCTAGAAATGTCTGAAACAGAACAGCAACCACTCCTCAGACAACAAACCAATGGAAACAAGCACTATAAAACAGTTCCTCTACAAAATAATATGCACATGTTCATGTATGTTAATATGTATGTCTGTGACCAGGACAAGCTGATTTTTAAGAATAACTTGGTATCATATAAAGGAACAAAGAACAAAAATATTTGCAGATTGAAAAAGCTGCTTGAGAACCCTCAATATATGCAAAGTCATACTTCTTTTAAGTAATATTATTTTAACTCTGCTTATTAGTTGACAAAATGATCACAGTTCTTCAACTTAAAAAATTCATCTCTATTGAGAAATATTTAGTGTCTTGCTAGACGACACCTGAGAGCCAAATCCCAGCAAAGAGGAGTCGAGTCATTAATATATTGGCTGAACTGCTGGGTTGAAGAATTTCTTATGGATGAACACTGCTGAATAAATGTTCAACATTGTATTTACATTTATAACATATATCTCATTACCTGAAGAACAATTTAATGATAACATGTAAAAAGAAAAAAAAATTGATGAGTCAGTATGCTGTGAAATCTAATTTCAGATTTAAAACTTCATGTTTTCACTGGAGGTACTTCCCATGATTTACCATAATCTGCCTATTTGATTCAGTTAAGAGTGCTGAATGCTTGAAGTAACATATGCAGTCATAAACAGTGAATCACTGGCACCACTCAAGCTCCTGACAGTTCAGACATTTCTCACCGGATTTGTTATCCTCACTACTTTTGACTAGAGTATTCAGTGACTTTCAAACAGTGAGCACACCCCTCAGACTGTGTTGTGGTTACCATCTGAAATAGAGCTATATTTGTTGCATTAATTGTAGAATCATAGAATCTTTAAGGTTGGAAAAAACCTCAAAGAACATAAAGACTCACCATCTGTTCAGTACCACCATGTCAACTAAAGCATATCCTGGAATGCCACATATACATGTTTTTTGAACACCTCTAGGGATGGTGACTCCACCACTTCTCTGGGCAGCCTGTTCCAATGCCTGACCACTCTTTCAGTGAAAAAGATTTTCATAATATCCAATTTTAAATTATTGTGGTTGTCAGTACCAATCAGAAACATGCCTGGCCCCTTCTTCTATAAAGCAAAGCTAATTTCTGATGGCTCTGGCTGCCAGGTAGGTCAGCAGCACCATGAGAACAGCTCCTCAAGATGCATTTTGAACCTTCCCTTTCTTGTTTTGCCCAGTAAACAAGAAGCAGAGAGGCAAGGAAAACAAGTCACAGAAGAGTACATGAGAATTTTTTCAAGGCTTAAAAAAATTTCAGTCTCAGTTTGATGTGAAAGTTCATGAGATTTACCCAAAATATTTCCACTCTATTAATAGCTTTGGTTTAATATAGGCACAGAGCAAAGGCACTGTGAAAACTTCCCTGCATAAATCTGTTAATACACTTCAGGTTTCAGTTACATAATTGCTTTTCCACTTCTAGTACCTCTTCTGAAGCCAAACTGTATTCTGCAAAATTTGAAGTCTAGTATCCATTGTTCAGGGCTGTGCTGGATAAAGTATTTCCAAGCTAGCAATGAAAAAGCTAAGATACCAACTAGTTCCTCACCAGGTTAGTATTGTGGTGTTCACCAGTTTACATGGATGAAGTACAAGTGAGTTTTTTCACAACTTTGGGAGAAAGTATTCATAGGGAAGTAGTCTTTCAAGCTTGGCCTTAGCTTTTGGAGCTGCAGATGGTGCTACTGAGCTATGAACTCTTCTGAAAATCTGGGGTTTGATGGAAGAATCAAATTACTCGAAGAAATTATCACTTTTCCTGCAGCTGCCTTATGACTGATGTCACTCTTGATCTCAGTTTATCAGACACAGTCACTTACAGATCATTGCACTATCATACTTTGCAGCAGAAGTTGCTGGGTTTGGCAGCAGCAAAGAAGATGCTTCATGGGTTTTAGCACCGCAGTACTCCTATGAGGCATCATCCCCATCTTCTAAATGGGGATAAAATATTTTCAAATTGTGAGAGGTTTTAACTCTCATGTTCCCAACCTGGGTACTTTTTACTCTGAAATTTTGTTTATTGCAAATGTTCAGCTTTGTGAAAGGGTATATAAGCTCATCAGCTTTCAACTATTGTTAAAATACAGTGAGATTCTCATTTATTTCAACATTTGTTTTCCAAGTGTAAATTCACCCCCTTAAAGCTTTTACTGCAGCCCTCCTACCACCTAGGGGAAGTAAAATAGGATTTCAGGTTGCATTCACAGATTACAGTTCTGTGAGGAGACCAGAGCATCTATGGGGCATGGAGGGCAGGCAGAATAGGAGGAGAGGAGGAGTCCTCAAGCATCCACCAAGACCAGGGGTGGAAAGAAGGCAGACCCAAGGAGCAAAGTTTAGGGATTAGACACAAAATACGAGGAGTGTGAGGAGAAACTATGTAGTAATAATTCTCCTTTGGGCAGGAACTGAATTGTATGATGATCTGGTAATGGCTTTGTCAGTGATTAACTTTCTGGCTTAACTTTCTGACTACTGCTAGAAATGATAATGGAATTGTTTTTGCAGTGGTTACAGAGAAATAAATGATTGTGCCAAAAAATGAGGGATGCATAATAAACTTAACATCTGTGAGGCTCTCAGTGACAGATGCTCAAAATGTGCCTCCTGGGGAGATATGATTCCAATGACCTTGACCCACAGTAGTCATCTCTTAGAGATGTCCAGTAAAACGTTGTTGTTATTCACAGGAAAGAGACACATCTGAAACTCTGACATGGCATGCAGATAAAAATGTGTTACAAAGGGTCTCATAGTGCGGGGAGGAACCCAGATTTTATTTTTTTCATTCTGGGTAGGATCACATTTCATGATCTCACTTGGAAAATAATTGAGTATATAGCTAGGAATATGAATCAAGCCCCTGATGCCAGCACATGTTGGAATACTATTAATGCTGGGATAAATCCTATGGGATAAATCATTCCAAATTAGTGTTAAATCATACTCTATCTGAATTTTGGTGAGAAAGGCTCAAATATGCATTATTTTTTATTGGTTTAAGTATTTTTTTCTGTAAATAAAAAGATATTTTCATGTCATTCTACATAATAGCAGTATCAATCTTCTGTTAAAACTTTCAGAAATGAAAGAAGATAATACTTCTTCCATAAATTACTCTCATTACCTCATGGCAAAAATGCAATCTGTCCAGGACAAATCAATAAATGTGAAAAAGTTGAACAAACCAATCTTGATTTTGGGGATGAGGCATGGGGAAAAAAAAAATCAAAACTCCTAAGGTCTTTTCCAACCTTGTAATTCTGTGATTCTTTTCTCCTTGAGCTCCATAAACTTTGTGAGTCTTTATTAGTTCTCATCATGTTTGCTTATCAAAAGATGATTGAGCCCTCATAAGGAACCTCTGTTGGGTAATCACAGAAAGGAAATTCCCAAGGGTTGGGAATCTGTTCAGTACTAAAAGTTAGCCCCTTCCTACCACAGAAGCATGACAGCTTCTCAGTGATGTGGCTGTTTATTTTAAGGCTGCGGTAGAAAGCAATCATATGGGAGGCTTGATAGAGCCAAGGAGGTGGAAACAGCCTTCATATCCAAACCTACCTATTGCAGTGACATTTATAAGAGGCAATAATTAGGAAAAGATGAGGAAATTTCAGAGAAAAATCTTGTATTTGCCTAGTCCTTCAGCCCAGGTTTTAGATGCAGGAATCAGCTATAAGCTGGTATAATCATAATTAAATATTATATTCCTGCCATAAAATTCTACTTTGCTGGGCCTAGAGTGGGAATAAGCCCTATTCACAGTATGGGTTGGTTGGTTGTGGGGGGGTTTTAAATCTGTAATCTTTACATAGGAAAAGAGCTTCAAACGAATGTGCTATAACTTCCAAGAAAGAATCTTTTTAAAGAAGACAGCTATAGCAAGAGCAGATCAGAAATTATTTTTGCAAATCAGAACAATTAGCAGAGTTACCAAATTAAGCCCTATGCCTGAGTCATCAGTTTGGTCCATGTTGTCCAGCTAACATCAATTCACAATTCCAGAGGTGGCTTCCCCAGCACAAGAGAAACATGGGCATACTGGAATGAGTGTAGTGAAGGGCTTGAAACATCTGTCATCTGACAGACTGAGAGATGGGACTGTTCAGCCTAGAGAAGCAAAGCTCAGGGGGCTTTCAGCAGTGGGCATGAATACCTGATGGTGGGAGTAAAGAAGACAGAGCAACACTCTTCCCAGAGGTGCACAGCAGCAGGGCAGGAGGTAACAGGCACAAACTGAAAGACAGGAAATTCCATTTAAACATAAGAAAAAATTACTGTGAGAGTGGTCAGATACTGAAACAGATTGCCCAGAGAGTCTCTGAAGACTCCCTGCTTGGAGATCTTCAAAACCCAACCAGACATGGCTCTGGGCAACCTTCTCTAGCTGACCCTGCTCTAACCAGAGTGGTTGACCTAGACAATCTCCCAAGGTGCCATCCCACTTCAACCATTCTGTGTATCTGATATAACACTTTCAAGCTGTAATAATGTCTCTGTCACTACAATATTATTGCTTTGTGAGAAAGAAACCACATATGGTGTCACATCCTTTCTCAGTGGAATTCTTTTCCTTAGCTTTCTATCAGTCATCTCCATATGAGTGCTATCTCATTCTCTGTTATTTCCACCCTATTCACTGGTAGACAAAATACATTTGATTTTTCTGAATTGCTGATATTTAAATATTTTAAAATAGAATCCAATTTTACTAAAATAGAAAAAAATGGTAGCTTCATAAGATATAAAGTGATTTGAGTAAATTCTGAGATCACTACATACTTCAATCCTTTCATGAATTAATCTGCTATCAACCTGTCCGGCCTGATTTTTGTTTGGTTGATATGTTTAGGGTTTTAAGAGAAGAGGAAATGTCTTGACTAATATTTGTTTAATTTTTGTAGGGTTGTTTTTCTTTTCATTTCTTGTATTTTACAAACATGGGTCATATATGTTAAATCCTACATTTTAAAGATGGGATTAATATAATATCTACATTTTAATTTAAGACATTATTGGACATCTTGCTTCATGCTAGAGATGAAGAAGTAACACCAAGCAGTGGCACAGCTGTCATAGCAGAACAAAAATCTAAACCAAGGTAAGAAACAACAGAACAGACTCTTCCTTGTCATCAGGAAGGATGAACTAGAGGCCTTGTGTGACTCTCATTCCCCTCCAGCAGCAGGCTCATACTGCAAATCACAGCTCACACTTTGATTTTCCAATTCAGACCACTGCGGCCACTTTTCTGAATACACATTATAAATGTAATTTGAGTTTCCCTCAGAACATGGGAATGGCTGTACTGGGTCTCACAAAAAGTATCCTCATTCTCTTTCCAGTGTTAGAAAAGAACAGGACATTCATATGTGACACTCTAATCCTCTCCTGTTTCAGTTCTCATCTAAATTTAGACTTAACAAAACAAAGATGTCTACATCTGAGAAAATCACTTTGGGAACCCCATCATATGAAACATGCATTTGGTGAAACTTGCCTGACCTAGTTTAAGTTTCACTATCAGAATGAGAAGAATCATGCTTTAAAAGCAATTGCTTCTCCTTAACTATAGAGGGAACCAAGCAATATTAGCTCAGAGGTGTCTTTGTAAGAGAGAGCTGAAGTTAACCAAGATTGATCTCATCCAGAACACATTGTAGTGAAACTCGTATTTGGGGGTTTAAGGTCAAGAGGTATGGGCTAGGGCTTAGACCTTTGCTGTGACCACAGCTGATGCAGCTGTACCCCAAAAGAGAAGAAATTTTGCCATGCTGCTTTCAACAAAGTAGAAATAGCAAAGGCAAAGAAGTGACAAGAAGAGTAAAACAAAACACAAAATGGCTGCAGATCAGATTTCTTTCTGATAATAGAGGCTTTTCTAATCACTCTTCCCACTGTTCTGCTTTCTTGGCTTAGACCTTTCTTTCTGCCGGTCTTAAGGAAAAAAATCTTCACAATGTTAGAATCCTAGACTCTTTTATCATGGATGCATTGTTATTTGCCAAAAAGATAACTGCATTTTTCCTTCCAGCAGCTCTCATTCCACAATCATCCCTTCTGCTGTCAAAGTAGCTTACTCTACAATGACTCTTAATGTTACTTTTCAGTCAAGAAAGATAAAAAAATGAGATTCGTTTCCCACCTTTCATCCTACTGGAACTGATTACTACCATGTCTCTGTTGTCCCTGTGCAGTGGACCATCAGTGGTTCTGCGCCAAAAGACCTGCTAGGGTTTAGCTTTAATATTGCTTCTACTAAGCCTAGGTGTAAAGGCCTGGGGGTTTAATGATGCAGAATGACTCTCTTGATCTTGTTTGCCATTCAGAATGAAGTTCCCTGTGCAAAATCACACTGGAATGCAAAGTGCTAGCAGAGTACAGCCTACTTGAGAACTTGAGTAATTAATCTCAGGTGGAAAAAAAAGGGATTTGTATATCTTTTAGTGCTGCAAGTATACAAGAGTATTAATTTTGGAAAGTGAAATATTGCACATAGGCTCTATTGCCATTTTTAGAATCAAAACAACTTCAAAGACCATCAAGTTCATTGGCAATGATAATATTTATTGTCGGCTTTCAAGAGAGGTCATGAACAAGTGATCTGAACTTTAAAAACAATCATGACAAATCATTTAAAGTGGAGATGCCAAGTGTTTTGACATCCAGGCCACATGGCTTTTACAAATAGAGACTGTGAGCCAGACTGGAATTACTCCCTTGGGTTATATGGTCTTTGTCTCCATGACCTACTGCAATGCTTGTGTTCAGCTGCACTGTACATTTCCTGTCTGTGTGAAACACTATTTCCAGTTCATAGAATGATTTAAAAGGTCATGATCAAAACATGTTCTAAAATTCACAGGCTTAGTCAGATTCTCTTGAAAGTTTCTGTGGCCAATGGCATACAGTTAATGATCCTGAAATTGAGTCATTTGAACAATGCTTCCAAAGAACATCCTCTACAACTGCTCCCAAAGCAGGCCAGTATAAGTCCAACAAGATCTCCTGACTTTTTTACCTTTACATAGGGCTTGAAAAATGCACAGTACAAGAGTGCTCCATATTTTTTCAGGGAATGAAACGTACAGTAACTCTTAACCAGACTAACATTTTCTTAACAAAGGCCACACTTTTATTTGGAAGAAGACTACCAAACAAGCCTGACACTTGTCTAGTTTCAGACCCAATTTCCTCCAGAGGAGTACTTGTACATTTTACAGTCTCTTCACATCCCATGGGTACTTTTAACCCATGCACTTTAGAGGTCATGGAGCAGAGCACTCTGCTCTAAAGCCACGTAAATATAATTTTAAAATATTCAACACTAATCAGTACTAAAATTAAGCAAATCCCTTCCTCCGGGTTACATGTAGATTTGTACCCTTTACCCCCAAATATGGGAGGAAGGCCAAGGAGCACTGGCAAGGCACTTCATCTTGAAGGACTTTTACCACTAGTTGCCTCCTATCTAAAGCCTGGGATGCAGGAAAGATTTCTTCAGTTTCATAAGCTGATGCTCATCAGTTGAGTCGCAGTCATGAATTATGTTTATATTCTCAGGTTTCAGAAAACCAAGATAAAATGTGCTGATGCAGCAGATTGTGCCTATTCCACATTACCTTATGTTTGCAGGGAGGCAAGCACATGCATGCAGTCAGATATCACACGTGTGATGGCCTGTTAAAATCACAAATCACTCCAAGGTAATCTTTTCCAAGATACCACTCCCTGTTTTCTGGGAAAATTCAATGCAGCCAAACTACATATGGATTATTCCCAATAAGTCCAGTGACTCTGTAGCTCAAGGGCTTTGGTAAGCATACGAGCTCTCTACTGTGGAAATCAAAAAGCTGATTATTAAAGGCTTTTGGTTTGCCATGTGTCTACATCATTCAGTTTTCCAAATAATTTATGAATAATTAATATTCAAAAAATGAACTATATGGTTTCTGAAAGAGGACCTCTCTAGCTCTCAACCTTACAAGGGTCAGTGTGCTAGTTCTCCCCAAAATATAGGTTTTCCATGTGTCTTTTCACTGGTTTTAGCCCAGTTATTTCATGTGGTAAACATTAAAACCTTATTGTGTGATCAAATGAAAGGTAGCTCTTCTAGAGAAAAGGGCTAGACTCTTCTCATTGGTGCCCAGTGGCAGGATGAGGTGCAATGGGCACAAACTGGAACACAGGAAGCTCCATCTCCTTATGAGAAAAAGCTACTTTACTGTGAGGGTGTCAGAGCCCTGGGACAGGCTGCCCAGAGAGGTTGTGGAGTCTCCTTCCCTGGAAATACTCAAGACCCAGCTGGATGCAATCCTGTGCAACCTGCTCTAGGTAATCCTGCTCTAGCAGAGGGGTTGGACTAGATGATTTCCAGAGGTCCCTTCCAACCACTATGAGTCTGTGAATCATCATCTAAGTAACAAACTTCATCTAAGTAACAAACTAAGCAACAGAACTGCGTTTAATTACGGGGCATGTGGTAAGGCCTGTCACCACTGCCTAAATAGCAAAGCCTAAATCCAAGTCACACTGAAACACCTCTCAAAAATCTTTGGAAACTTGGGACACAAAGATTATACTATTTGAATTATTACATCTCTATTTGTAATTTATAGAGTATCTAAGGTTGATAACCAAGACAGTACATTGCATCATTTAACAAATTACATTAAAACCAAAAAGGGGTATCCAGAACGATAGCTGGTTTATACATCACTGGCTCTTCTTACATTCTGTAAAGACAAGTCTTGCATTGGACAGAAGCCCTTCTCTGACCTTTTCCCAAACTAGTGTTGTTTTCACAGAAAGGCAATAGCAGCTATTTTCTGTTACATGAGAATCCATTATATCATACCATAGAGTATTATTCTTCCTATGTGAAACTGGAATGAAATCAGAAGAAATCTCATCCACTTAAAGGGGACTTGACAGAGTCAAATCCTGTGCTTGCTAAAAATAAGCATGTACCAAGTGGTAGGAACACCATGTCTGTCTTCAGCTTCACATTTAGCTGCAGGTTGTGAGCAATGAAAGATCTGATGATTCAGCCAGAACCAACAAACAAAATGGGTCAGAGAGATATGGGTCAGAGGAAATACTTATGAGCTTTTATGATTCTTGCAGTAATACGAATGAGGTATTTCACATCACCAGGGCACTTGCCCCCAAGATAAGGATGTTTTGGTGTGAAGTATGGGCGTTGTTTTAATTTTTGCCAGACTACATCCCACTCACAGTTTTGCTGTTGACCATAGGGTCCCAGGAGGTAACCTGGTTGATTTCAATCTCTACACCCTTTGCCACTCAAATTTCCCTTAGAGAAATATGTTCATAACAAGTACCATGGTTTCTAACAGTGGCTTTAAGAACTATGTGTAAAAAAAACATACCGCGGACTTGCCCATCACTCCTGGTCTCCTTTAATACAAGACAATTCGGACGGATTATCCTCTTGCTCCCCCAACAGCATTGCCTCTGCTTGAAGAAGGCATTCATATCGTAATTCACAGGGGTCATTTGAGTTTTTTAGATAATGTAAGTAATGCATGTTCACACTTCAGAAGAGTACAATCAACAAAACAATGAAATAAAACCATAGAATGTGAAATGATATTCTGGAAAATAACTGAATTTGTGCTTCAAACTGTTGATCAAAGGAATGCGATGCTACAATTGGAATGTATATACCAAAGCTGATCAGGAAATTTTCAAAGACTGCTTTTTGTCAAAAAATACCTCTTCATTTTAATGGAAAAAGCTACAGAAGTAAAATTTTGTTGTGCTTCTGTCACTTAATCATTTCATAATTGTCACAGTGACCTGTTTTCCATAGGAAGAATTTTGCTTTTAAGTCTAATCATTTTCATTACAAATTCTAGTATATTCTAAGCTAAAAAATTTTTTTGAAGTGTAAAATTCAAAGCAAAAGTTTCCACTGTCTGAAATAGACTACATTTTTAAAGCTAGCTCATTGAAACATTGAGAATTTTAAGGAAAATTTCAGACAATATTAATTTTTTTCAAAATTTCCTATCAGGTAGGAAAGTAATTTCCTCTCCATTTTTAACATGCAACCTCGTTCACATTATTCATGCTGCATTTCTACAATTACTCTCTTAACTGCAGAACTTTGATTTTCTTTCCTTGCTACTTTTTATTAACAGATTATTTGAAAGTGCACGCTTAATGGAGCTGGTTTGTTTTCATGTACATTTCTGTAAGGGTAACCATCCATTTCCAGGGAGCTATTATATTCACTACTACAAACAAGGTCAAAACCAGACTTCCTTCCAAGATACATTGTAACGAGCTACATCAAAGTGGTTTTATCAAGCTTCTCTAAAACACAGTAACAAATTGAAACTGCTTTAGCACTGTTGGGATATTTGAAATTAGAGCAGCTAGCAGTAGAGAAAAAGTCATCCTTTTCAGGCTGCTGAAGTTCCTATTAACAAGCATCTCATTTTATTTTGCATTGTCTGAAGTTTCACATTTGAATTTAAGTTCATGCTACCTAAGGGTTTTCCAGTACTAGATCGGTCAGTAGTGAATGAGTTGAAACTGATTTAAAACAAAGATGGTCCAAATCCTTCAAAGAAGTCTCTTTAAGCTCTATATAAATCACATTGGAATAATACAGATTTGTTTGATTTAGAGAAACTTTAGTCCTGCTTCAGCACATGAACTGGAAAAGGCATTGAATTCAGTTGTCGTGCCACTATTATCTTTTTTTTCCATGTAGTGAAATTACTGATTAAACTGATATGAGAAACTCAGCTCTGGCTTTTGAGTTGTGTCATAAAACCAATTTGAAGAGAGAGTTTTATTATTCTTCAAACAAAGAGGAGAAAAAGATGTTCTGTTAACTTTCCAGCTAAAGAAATATTACACAGTTTTAAATATGTTGTTTTACATGCTCTGATGTGTAAATCCTGTGTCTGAGAAAACAACTGGACTGGAAAAATACCAAGGAGGTCATAGCACACAGGCCTGTTATTGTTTTAAGATTTTATACCCTACAAAGTGGTTTCTTCTTGCCTTGAAACTGCAAACAGCCTGTTTCTTTAAATCTTTCAAAAATGGGTTACTATAGAATAACGAGCTCTCAGAAATGGAGCATGAAGCAGTAAGTATTTGCAGCCCCTTCTGGGAATCCAAAGGCCAAAACTAAGTTTTTCCAGTTTCAGGGAGTTCTGTCAACATTTTTTTGTATCAACCCCAAGCTGGTAGATTATTTTGACTTTCTATAATGGAGATTCCAAAAGATAACTAGAAAATTTGGATGGGCATCCTCTTAATTCAATGTAATATAGACATGGGTCATGGGAATCAAAATCTATATTCCTATCTAATGACCCACCCAGTTTTTCTGTGATTCTATTCAAACTATTATTTTTAGGCTTTTACCAAAATGAAGGTGTCCTTAAGTACATTTTCAGGCAATAACATTGCAATGTTAAAGCAATAAATCAGTGGTAAGGGTACAGAATAGATTTGTGTGATAATTGAACAAGTGGCATTACTAATTTTAATGAGCCTGATATCTCCACTGCATGATTCAGCACAGACAAAAGAAATACATGATGCAGGCACACAGGAAAGCGAGCGATCCATCCATGAAGCTTTAATACAAAAGTACATGCAGGAAATTTGACTTTCAAATGTGAAAAGGAAAACTCAACCCCCACCTTAAAAACCTTCTGAAAGACAAGAGCCTTTTCTGACTTCCCAATGGCTGAAAAAAAAGTTCATCAGCAAAGGCCCATCACCCAGCTGCTGTTCTGCTTTCTTTTCTGAAAACTGACCCTTTCCCTACTCTGTAAAATAAAAATTGTGGCGTTTATTTCTGGAGAAGCTCTTGGCCTGCAGTTCTCAGGCTGAGCACGACTGACGGCTCGCTCCTGCCCTTCCTTGTTTCTGCTTTCAGTCCTCTCCCGGGTGGGCATGGGGACTGGGGTTGCTTCATGCACCAAATCATATCCCAAGTCTCCCCCTCCATTAAAAAGCAGCACAGTGCAATGGTAGTCGGTGGGTACTGAGAGCCCAGTGTGCACAACAGGTGCTCACTGGGAGGTTTAACTTTAGACTAGAGCTGGTCTGGCCCTGGGAATTTAACACCCTTTAGCAGGCGGTTGAGGTCTTGTAGCAGATCTCCCAGCTTAAGTTTCTCCATAACGAATTAATCTGTGTGCTACAAAAGCAAACTACAATACAAACCGAAGCACAGTAAGTTCACTGAGGCTGGGATTCAGTTCTGAAATGTACTCCTAACCTAAATTAAGAGGCTAGCATAGGCGCTCTCGAAGGTGCCTCACCATCCTGCACTGGAGAGAAACTTGGTGCTAAGTATAACATTACTAATTCCAAGTCAGACAGTCCAGCAGCATGAAATTTGTTGTCTGAAATCAGAAGTCTGGTAGCAATCAGCTCACAGAATTTTAAGAAAACCAAGTTGCATTTGGCCATAAGATAGATTCAGGCTAGTGATAACAACACAGAGTATTTTATTAGACTGACACACCAACAAGTCACAGGGATTGCTCCCGACCTCCTGTGCTGCGAACCGTGGTTATACTCTATATGCCAGGCACAGTCCATTTGGCAGAAATAAGATTACATCAACAAAAATAATTCAGCTCAGTAGTTATTAAAAGCTTTTAGTGTTCGACATCACCATGCAGCTAGCGAGTGTTTGAAACAATTTGCTGACCGTGTCCTACTTTTTTTCTCCTTCCTGCGTTACCTCCACTTTCAAAGCCAGTTTCCAAGCAGTGTTCACTAGTAAAGGCCATCACTTGCTATTACCTTTTAGAAATTAAATCCTTCTCTGACAACTCAGCCTGCTGGAAAAAGCCAGATTTTGCTTTCTTACTGCACCATCAAATGAACTAAATTAACTTCCAGAAAGGATGTGGAGCTCACTCTGCTGCATATTTCAGCTGCTGGCTGTCAGCTGGGACTTGCAAGTGCTCGCTTAAAAGATGTCAGATAATTTTGGTTTCAAAAAGTGATGCAGTGGCTCTAAACAGAAACAGAGAGAGCCAAAGACTCCACACAGCATCAGAGCGTAGAGAGTGAAGGAGGATAGAAGTTTATTTACCCTGCAAAAGGAGCTTGTGGCAGATATCTTTGAACTAGTAGAGCACTGCCAGGAGGACTGATAAGCACAGATCCAGCTATAGGTTTTCCCATTAATACTGGTCCTTGGCACATGAGTTTAGCTTGACTGCAATTATTAGGCTAATGCTGCATGACTGGTTATACTACACCCAATCTGTACCAGGTCATACTAAGCCAGCTTGGGTGCCTCCATACCATTTTCCATCCTGCTGGCACCAGGGTGAGCTCGAACCAAACTCAAAACCTAGGACAATGAGGATGGGGAAGGGTCTGGAGGGGAAGTCTTACGGGGAGAGGCTGAAGTTCCTTGGTTTGTTCAGCCTGGAGGAGGCTGAGGGGAGACCTCATTGTGGTCTACGGCTTCCTGATGAGGGGGAGCAAAGGGGCAGGCACGGATCTCCTCTCTTTGGCAGCCAGGAATAGAACCCTAGGGAAAGGCATGAAGCTGTGACAAGAGAGGTTTAGGTTGGATGTTAGGAAGAGGTTCTTTACTGAGAGGGAGGTCAGGCACTTGAACAGGCTCCCTAGGACAATGGTCACAGCACTGAGTTTGGCTGAGTTCAAGAAGCATCTGGATGATGCCCGCAGTCCCGTGCTCTGACTTGTCTGGCCCTGTGTGGAGCCAGGAGTTGGACTTGATGATCCTTATGGGTCCCTTCCAACTCAGGATATGCTATGATTCCAACTGCTCCCACCAATGGGAGATGAATTCCAGCCATTCCCACCCAAGAGCTGCAGAGCTGGCTCATGCACCTTTTCTCTGAGAGAACAGAGCAAGCACCAACTCACTTCATTGTAGTATAGCCCCATATACTGTCGGCAGCTTGACTTTGACCATGGCCCTCTGGAATTCCTCTTGGATCTGATGCCAAGATCTCATGTGAGCAAGTGCTCACGTGAAGCCAAGATTTTCCAGCTGCCCGCTGGACACCCCTTTTCACTACCAAAATTAACAATATGTGCTAGATGCATACACATACCAATGTTGTCATTAAGGGCCTGCTCTCACAGAAACTAATGAAAATTAACTTAATTTACATCAGTGGAGGCTGTACTTTGTTCCTTATCACAGAAATTAGGAGAGAACACAAAAGAGATGCAATGCACTTGCTAATGTACCTTAGTACTGGCAGTAATACTAAAGCACAACCCATAGGATACCATTTACCGCTAGACAATCGCTACGCGCTGGGGACCCCAAATCTCACCATAGCATTGCAGCCCTCATTAGCAGCAATGAGATTTCATGCACACCCCCCGTGAGTCCCATCTGACGCACCAACAGTAAATATCGAGCCAACAGGCTTGTGCATGTATCCATTAATGCAGTTAAAATGCTTTGGAATGAATGCCTGATAACAGGTTTGGTACGTTAAATCAGCTGAGAGGAAACCCCAGCTGGTAACGCCAAGGCATTATTTCAGGCTTTTTATTTTAAATAAAGCTGATAATAATAATGCACTTTTTTTTGCCAGTCTGTTCAAGGCTACAGATTTGCTGTGCCCGGTCTCCAGAACTTATATGTGCAGGGGTCAATTCATCTTCTGTTGGTGTAAAAAACTGGAGTTGGAGAAAAATTAAAAGACCATATATAGGTTTTAGTCTTTGGGGCACTGAGATGCACAGGAATAGAAATTATGACCTCAGAGAGTCAGGCTGATGGCTGAGGCAGCAAAGAACAGAGCCAGCACTCAATAACACTGATCACAACACACAGCATTTCTCCAAGTTATAGAATCATAGATTCATAGAATGGTTTGAGTTGGAAGGGACCTCAAAGACCAGCTAGTTCCCAAACCCCTGCCGTGCGCAGGGACACCCTCACTAGACCAGGTCGCCCAAAGCCCCATCCAACCTGGCCTTAAATGCCTCCAGGGATGGGGCTTCCACAACCTCTCTGGGCAACCTGTGCTAGGGCCTCACCACCCTCCCAGGAAAGAATTTCTTCCTAACGTTTAACCTAAACCTGCCCTCTTTCAGCTTAAAGCCATTGCCCCTTGTCCCATCATGACACTCTCTGGTGAACAACCAGACTCCCGCTTTCTTGTAGGACCCATTGAAGTATTGGTACACTGCAATCAGGTTACCCTGGAGCCTTCTCTTCTCTAGGCTGAACAAGCCCAACTCTCTCAGCCTATCTTCATAGGAGATGTGCTCCAGCCCCTCGATCATCTTTGTGGCCTCCTCTGGACTTGTTCCTACAGCTCTACAACTTTCCTGTACTGGGGACCCCCAAGCTGGATGCAGTACTCCAGGTAGGGTCTCACCAGAGCAGAGTAGAGAGGCAGAATCACCTCCCTCCACCCGCTGGCCACGCTGTTCTTGATGTAGCCAAGGACATGGTTGGCCTTCTGAGCTGCTAGCCCGCACTGCTAGTTCATGTTGAGCTTGTCATTGATCAGCACCCCCAGGTCCTTCTCCTTAGGGCTGCTCTCATTCCATTCTCCATCCTGCCTGTAGCTGTGCTTGGTATTGTGCTGACCCACATGCAGGAACTTGCATTTGGCCTTCTTGAACTTCATGGAGTTTGCATGGGCCCATCTCTCCAGCCTGTCAAGGTCCCTCTGGATGGCATCCCTTCCCTCCAGCCTGTCGACCTCACCACACAGCTTGGCATCATCAACAAACTTGCTGAGAGTCACTTGATCCCACTGTCCATGTCACTGACAAAGATATTGAACAGTGCCAGTCCCAGTACTGACCCTGAGGAACACCACTCGTCATGGACCACCTGTCAAATCTATGTCTCTCCAA
>VZTU01000772.1:0-15718 GCA_013400835.1 Zapornia atra
GGTTGGACCAGACTTCCAGAAGTCTCATCTGACCATTATGCTTGCAGCTCCATGATCTCATGAATTCCAGCAAATCACTGCTTCCAGCAACCTATAACCTTGTTTAAATTATTATCTTCAGACATAAAGTATGTCTTTGGAAACAGCATTATCTAAGATGACATCAGTACAGACTTTCCTGTAAATAGCCAGGTGTTACCAATAGACTACAGTGCTAGCAGGTCCAAAAATTCTGGAATCACAAATATTTAATGTTAAAACATCTTAATTAGTTGATGCCAAACTTTTTATAAAATAAACTACAGATTACAGAGAAAACAGAAATTGCATACCTAAGCCTACTGAACTGAAATACGCTGCCAAACACCATCCCAGGGTAACCTTTGTAGACTACTCATTGTGTTCTTCCAGAAAAAAACCTTTAAGATTATAATTTTATGTCAGTATAATTAAAAACAGGCAATATGAAAACTATTTTCATTTAGTTTGCTCGGGGAAGCTACCTCAAATTGGAAAATGGCAACAGAATGTTTCCCACAAGACATTAATTTTGAACATTAAATTTTTAAAATCCCACTCTTAAGCAATCACAAGGATACCTTACACTTAAGGCAAACAACAGATTTCAAGTCAGTTTTTTCCTAGCAAGGCTGTTGGGTATCCTATCAGTACTAAATATGGCTTCTCAAATCCTAATCAACTAAATATAGAAGTTGGATAAGGTGACTCTATTGGGTTTTTACAGTAAGGTTTTGGTAGCAGGTGGGCTACAAGGGTGGCTTCTGTAAGAAATGCCAGAAGCTTCCTGTATGTCAGATGGAGCCAGTGCCAGCCAGCTCCAAGACAGGCCCACTGTTAACCAAGGCTGAGTCCATCAGCGATGGTGGCAGCACCTCTGGGATATCTTAGCTAAGATGGAGGAAAAAACCAAATCCACAAAAAAAAAAACCCACCAGGAAAGTGGAGAGAGAATATGTGAGAGGAACAACTTTGCAAACACCAAGCTCAGTGAAGGAGGAGAGGAATGAGGTGCTCCAGGTGCCAGAGCAAAGATTCCCCTGCAGCCCATAGAGAAGACCATGGTGAGGCAGGCTGTCACCCTGCAGCCCATGGAGGTTGATGAGCAGACACCCAGCTGTAGCCTATGCAGGACCCCACACTGGAGTAGGCTGATGCCCAAAGGAGGCTGTGATACCATGGTGAGCCTGCCCTGGAGCAAGCTCCTGGCAGGACTTGTGGAGAGAGGGGCCCACTGGAGCAGATTTGCTGGCAGGAGTTGTGACCCCATGGGGTCTGCACCCCTTGTAAGGGATCCACACTGGAGCAGCTTGTGAAGAGCTGCACCCTGTAGGAAGGACTCAGGATGGGGAAGTTCATGGACGAACCTCTCCTGTGAGCAGGACCCCACACTAGAGCAGATGAAGAGTTTGAGGAATCCTCCCTGAGGAGGAAGGAGCGGCTGAGACCATGTGTGAACTGGCCACAATCCCCATTCCCCATCCCCCTGTGCTGCCTGCGGGGGGAGAAGGTAGAGAAACTGGAAGGAAAGTTGAGCCCAGGAAGTAGAGAAGGGTTAGAGGAGGCTGGTTGGTTTTATTTCTCATTATCCTGCTCTGATTTCATTGGTAACAAGTTAATTTCTTCAAGTTGAGTCTCTTTTGCAATGACAATAACTGGCAAGTGATCCACCCCTGTCCTTACCTCAACCCAGGAGCCTTTTGTTGTATTTTCTTTCCCAGGTCCAGCTGAGGAAGGATAGTGATACAGCAGCTGGCATCCAGCCAGGGTCAACCCACCACAATGACCCATCAACCTATTTTTCTGTCACACTACAACAGAGCTGTAGTGATAATTAGAATTAAATCAAGTACTCCCAAGCTGTTTGTTTACTGTAACTTAGGAGTAGAAGGACTGGTTCTTATTACAACTCACTCCTAGCACCACACAAATTAAGCAGCAATTCAATGTAATAGACAAAACAGATTGGTGAAGAAGCAGCCTAGGTCATTTACCTGACATTATAATCCTGGCTTTTGTGTGCTTTTGGTCCAGTGAACTCTGAAATTCTCTCAGGCTGTCACAGTTTCGAAATAAGACAGACGGACACTCAATCAATCACAGCAGGTAAAATTAACTCTTCCTAGCATTGACTGTTGGCTGAGCTTTTTTGTCTCCACACCTTTTGGTGAATAAACCAATGTATTGATCTAAAAAAACCCAGACTACACCCATATTAGCAGCAGTGTATGGCAACAGGAGGAGATCTGCAAAACAAAACAGTTTGTGCTGAAGTCTCAAACAAAATATATTCCAAGGGTCTCAATTCAGAACTGGCTCTAGTCCTACTTATGGTCTGAACAGCCTGAAACCAAAAGCATTAGCCAAGTCCAGAAGAACGCCTTTTCAATTGTTACATCCAAAAGAAGTCAATCTGTGTCCCACAAGAACTGCAAAACAGGAGTTGGAGACCATCAGAACAGTCATGTCAAACCTGCACTCCTGATCCCAGCTAAATCACTCATGTAGTTCACTACATGACCTTTCAACTGTCACGCAAGTCGAATCAGTTCAGCGAGGTGTCCGCTGAGTAAACAGCGGGAGCCCATATGGCAGGAAATCCTTTCTGGAGCTTTAAGCCATTAGATAATTCAGTAATACGAATTAGAGTATCATCCAAACGCAGTTTCATTTGGCAGCAAGTTTTCTAAAAGGGCTGGAAATTTACATGTCTATTCTGGGGTTCACGTCAATGTTCATAATGTCAAGAAATACCTTAAACCCACCCTGCCAAATCCCATCCAGTCAAAGCTAATGCCACTATCTGGAGAGCCCTGCTTCAAGTGGATTTTTTTTTTTTTAAATTGTAGGAAGTAATATGAATTATTCCTACATTCAATCCTGGAAAAATACTCTCTAAGAGAATTATTTAGGATTCATCTTGTTCCTCTCTCTTTCATATGAAAGCAACCAAACAACAACAAATCTATTTCTTCCAGGAAAAAACAGGATCAGCAGCAAAGAATGCCATTCCCCAGCCCACAGTGACAGGCACTCTAGAGATAACAGCTCAGTTATTCCAAAGTTAATCCTGAAGCAATTTTTATTAGCTGCATTTTAAGTCACAGAACATAAATGCTTCAATTTTATGCATGCCTGCAAAATGCAGTGCAAAGCAGGAATGCAACAATTACGTGCAGCTGAGATCTTTGTCACACCTCAAGTACAAAACAACCACACAATAAGAACATCATTTAGTGCAATTTAGTATTGCTTCATAATTATCTTAATGACAGAGACTGTTGCACAATGACCCTTACAAAAACATCAAGAGAATACTTACACTACAGAGCCTGACTACTGGTGCACTTTCAGGATGGGTTAAATTGAAGATGGTAAGAGCACTGTTGCAGAAGAGTAGTCCTGCTCCCTCTGCCTCCCAGCTGAGGGACTCATGCTTCCTCCACTGTTACAGAATTTTATAATTTCATGATGCAAGTTACTGGGACAACCACTACATCAGCTGCAAGCTAATCCTGGCAGGGGGGAAGGAAAAAAAAAAGAAAAAATGTTAGTTCTCTCCTGCAGCAGGTAGCTGACCTCTGTTACTGGATGACAGTACAACATCACAGGGAGGTGATCATCCCCCTGTATGCAGCTCTGGTGAGGCCACACCTCAAATTCTCTGTTCAGTTTTGTGCTCCTCACTACAAGACAGACATCAAGGCCTTGGAGTGTGTCCAGAGAAGGGCAACTGAGCTAGTGAAGGGTCTGGAACATAAGTCTTATGAGGAGCAGCTGAGAGAACTGGGACTGTTTCGCCTGGAGCAGAGAAGGCTCAGAGGAGACCTTATTGCTCTGTACAACTACCTGAAAGGATGTTGTGGTGAGCTGGGGGTCAGCCTCTTCTCACAGATAACTAGCAACAGGACAAGAGGGAATGGCTGCAAGTTGCACCAGGGGCGATTCAGGATAGAAATTAGGAGAAATTCCTTCTCAGGAAAGGGTGGTTGGGCATTGGAAGGGGTTGCCTGGGGAGGTGGTGGAGTCACTATTCCTCAGGGTATCTAAGTAAAGGCTGGGTGAGGTACTTAGGAACATGGTTTAGTTAGTAATACAGGTAGCAGAGGGACAGTTGGACTAGATGAACTTGGATGTCTTTTCCAACCTTAATGATTCTGTGATTCTGTAACCCTTAGCAGTGACAGGAAGAAGGTACTGTATAGGGCAGGACTGCCTATTTTGTTGTCAATACAGTGCTAAACAACATACAAGAATTGTTTACACACAACAGGAACCTTTCCCCACTCCTAAAAAAGTTAGCAGTAGTTAAGACCTCTGGTATCATACTGGGTGGGGAACAGCAATGTGAGCAAGCAGTGTCTTCAAAGACACAGTAAACAACAAAAAACCCAACCCCTTAATTTGGCAAAATCATGCTCCCTTAAAGGTATTATCAATTTTATAACCATTCAGATGTAGCTTCAGTACTTCCATGCCTTGCAACTGGAGACTTACATTAGAAAAAAGAAAATTAGAGGAACATCAAGTTGCTTTTCACTCTCTGTAGTAACCATACTCCAAGTGTGAAAACCGTCCTTGGGCATGTCGTTTTGCTAACACTGCATGTGAACATGGAGCTGTCCCCACAGGTGTCTAAGCCAAGCAGCCAGCAGACTCCACCTCCACGGAAATGAGCTGTGCAGGACTCAAGTGGCAATCCCCTTCCCTAAGTGCTGGAGGCAGTCAGACGCCCGTTACCCACGCTCCACCTGCCGGTACCTGAACAGTCCGGACTAGGCAGAAAGCATCCTGACCTTGGAGAGGCACAGACAAACCACAGGAATGCAAGAAAATCAACAAAACCGCCTCTGAGTATTCAGAACCATCTAAAGCACCTCAGGCAAAACCTCCCCTGAAGAGACTGGCAGTGAAACAGATATCTGAACACTAATATTGCCGAAAAATACTTGTGAAAACCTTTGACCAAGGATGTGGTTCACTGCTCCTTTGGTACTGGGTCATCTACGAACACATGCACCTTAGTTGCGAGCCATGCCCAAAAGCAGAGCTCCCACACAAAAAAAGGCATTGAGTCCAGAGTTTCTACGTTATAAATTTGATTTTATCAGACTTTTAAAGTGAACTTTACCAGAGCATACATAAAAACTTCATTAAAGCCAGGTTTCTCCCCAAATGAGCCAAAAAACTCAAAGCTGCCTACCTCATTCCACCACACCTACACATGAAAAACAATGTGTTTATAAAAAGAAAAAAAGAAGCAAATGTGTGTGTCTTCATAGGAATGGTGCCACACTCGGTACATGAACCAAATGATATCATCCTCACAGTTCAAGTTAACAGCATATTATAAACTGTCTAATTCATTAGGGAAATGCTGCAATAATAGATTTGCAGCATACCAGTAAATTGACAGACAACCAGTATTCACCTCTTCATTACAACAGGTGACTTTGGAAAACCCTCCCCATTCCTCAAAAGGAAAAAATAACAATTAACAGTCTGGGAATTGCAGCAGAGGTTTGGGTTTACTGGGGCACCTGGTAGTTTTAGGAGAAGTTTAAAAGCAATACGACACATAGCAGCAGTTCAAGTGGTGTAAATAAAAGTCATCTTAATTTACACAAGCAAGAAGTCAGACATCATCAACTGCAACAATAAGGAACCTCACACTGAAATATCTGTTATGTAAGAGCAGTAAGTAAATTGAGATTTCTCTGCTACTGTAGTAAGCACATTAACATGCACAATCACAGCTTCAACGAGTCTGCTAGAACCAAGGAATGTTTTAGTACCTACATTCATTTTATTTTCCTGAGATTCCACTGCTTCTCGTTAGTATTTGGCATAGCCTGACTTTTAACAGAACCCCCAGCTTAGCAATTCCTGATCCAACTGGTGTGTTTATCAAGACACATCATTTAGTCATGGTATTCAAAGTGGAAAAAAAAAAAAATCTCTAAAATTCTGATTAGGCTTTTCAACTCCAAGTAGTCATACAGGCTGAAATCAAATGAAAAAAATCTAAGACCAACAAGCACAACTCATCACATGACATCTGAGGATATCAATTACTGCATCTATTTTGTAATTAAAAGTATTGGATCAGATGTGGCAACTAATTTTTCCAAGTTAATTTTAACTGGGGGGTGTGGGTGTGGGGAAATCAGAGGGAAGAGTCAAAACAGACAGATATGTATTTTAAGCAAAGAAAATAATTTCTTTGTTAAAAAAAATCCTCTGTATCACAGCTGATGCAAGTTTTGAACACTGCAAGCTGTATTTCGTAGTACAATGTGCTGCTATAGCAGCTAGAGATATAGCATGCCAATCTTCATAAAGCTCTAGAAGTCACCTTAATTTCCTCGTTAATTTCTTAAAATCCCCTTGATTTATTCAGAACTGATGAGGGACAAGTTGCAGAAAAAGTAGCTTCCCTGATACCAGAACACTCCCAATGTTCCAGTGACCTCTGAAAGTGACTGATCCTATCAGCAGACAGCAGTTATCCCCCAGGTAAGGGCTACATGAAAATTAAGACATCCTCACCAGGAGATCAGAAATTTAGGCTTACAGAACCACAAGAAAAACTTTCTTAGACACATTGCCTTTGTCTTGTTTGGCTTAAGTATACACCCATTAAACTAATATCACAATTATTTACCAGTATTACCAAGTATGTCTTGTCTTAAACATAATTTGATGAAAAAAATGTTTACTTATTCTTCTAGAAAAAAAAAAATCCATTTTAGACAAGTTAAAGTTTTACTGGTTAAGTTTACTGAGCAGTAATTGAAGATAATCAAAACTCCAAAATAATTAGATTGAGGGGCAACCAGGAGAAAGACTATTTATTTACAAGCACTATCTTTATATAATCATTCAGTTTCGAAGTTTATCAGCAGTGCTAATGCATCACATGTGATCTCCATAAAAAGCTGAAGACACTCAGAATATCAGGTTAACAAAGCACATTACACTAAGCATGCAAGTATGTATGTTAAAATAATGATGCATATTAAATATGGACCAGCCAGCAGAATGCATATGGATAAAAAGAAAAAGCCTTTAAATACAAAGGTGTTCATCTCCAGGAAAAGCCACAAACATCATGGCTTTCGCACCCCTGGCCAGAGCACCAGAAAGAATGAGGCAAAACAACTGAAGATGTGATGGAAAACTCACAGCAATTTTAACTTTAAATGCTTCAGCAAAGCTAACACTGATGTGAGACTACTGCTGGGAGTACTGACTCTCCAAGTACAACCACTGAGACATGCCTTAGAAATTCCAGGTAGCAGCAGCTAAACAGGTCACTGTTTGCTTAAACCAGAACAGTTTTCAGTCTGTTCTACTTTTTTTTTGTTTCAAATTTCTATCTTATTAAATAATGCTGCCCTCTATTTTACTGCCCTGTCTGCCCAGTGCAGAGGACATGGAGAAAGGAGACACCATGGTGAAGGTTAAAAAGAAAAAGGAACTCTGTGCCAGCATCCCCAAGCAGTTTATACCCACAGATATATGCTTGGGAAGCTCATGCACTAAGGAGCACTTTGTGCCAAGCTGCAGAGGGTCAGCAGGGTATCATCTGTTGCCAAGCATCAGCTCTGGGAAAAGTACTTTCCAGAAGGTACAAATTTGAGCCTTTTTTGTAGGTTATCAACAGTATGCAACATACACAAAACTGTGGACTCACCCTGTGATTTCTGCACTCAGAAGTACCCAGAGCACATAACACTCCCAACGATGAACGGAGCAGTTTAAGATTAACACACAGAAAAGAACTCAGTCTTCTGGAACATTTAGAAACACTTTGAACATCGGAAGAATGACAACCCTGCATTTGGCTGAACCATGCTGTATCTGCAGAGAAAACAATGAAGTGAATGAAGAAAGTCCTCTGAGGCTCATCTGGCATTTTGATTTATTATACTCATGTTAAGCTTCCAACATTCGTTCTCCACAGAGCTCTTGCACAGTAAAAGATTTGGTTTGCACTAACTTATTTCTATATCCTTTAGAGAAAATGCTCAGGCTCTTACAGATTTCAGTAATATCACTTTGATATCTAACATTGTGTTGATTCAGTGTGAAACATAAGAATTAAACAGCCTTTTACTGGTTTAGCTTCCTCGTTCCCACAGGATTCAACATGCCCTCAGACATGAAACAATCTTATCTAGGGCACTTCTTGCGGATATTTTAATCTTTTTTTCCTTTATCCTTTGAACCTTCATTTCTGCAGAAATATAGGCCTAACTCCTTCAACTTTCTTGTGCTGTTAAAACTCTTTACTGATACTGTTCAGACTGAAGCAGCCTAAGAAAGCAGTCTACAGGGAACAAACTGGTATTAATAGAAAGTAAGTTCAGGGATAAAAAACTTATTTGTGCTAAATAGAATTTTCAGCTGTGACGTGGGTTGTGTTTCTCAGTGCCAGCTCAGAAAAAGCAGTGCCTCTTTATCCTAGCAGGGCATTCTCCAGTTAGATCAGTTGACTGATGTTGTAACTTAGAGAACTTCCTAAAAATGAGAAAAAGAAAACAGAAACACCACCAAAAAACCCAGGAACATTTTGAAACAAATATAAACAAGAAAGACTGAGGCTGCTATTGTACTGACAGTTACCAATGGGTCGATCAACCAGATTGCATGTATGCCTTATTATTATTCTAAGTTGATATTATAACCTGTTTGAAGCAAGAAGCAGTGGAGGAGGATTTCTTCCATTTCTGAATTTCAGTTTTTTCTTTGTATAGTCCTTAGCATTGTGCTAGGTGTTACAGGATTAATGTGATGTTACATTCATCAATACAACCATCCCTTTGTTCTCCTTTACCTTCATCACTCCAAACAACAGTCTGGATAAGATCACTGACCCAGGCAATGAACAGTTACACTAGAAAGCTACCCAAGAAGTTTGTTTACATGATTTAACCTCAAGTAATTTTTGCTACCTTCTAGACAATTTCAGAATTAAAAAATTCCATTGTCATGCAGCACATCCATATTATCCAGCACTAAGGTTTTAGATCATTTTAATATTATTCCATGTTATACATGCTGATTGGAATAAATCAAACAGGTTTTTATCAGGTTTTCCATTCCAAATAGTTCTGAAAGTGGTAGCCTTTCTAGTCCTCCCAGAAGTTCCCTCTAACAATGGCAGACATGCTTTCACCATTATACACGCTTCCAGCTACAAGATTTTTACCTCTCTGTTCCATAGAAAACAGGAAAAATCCCTATCATGTTAACCATACCAAAACTGCAAGTAGCATGCAAGCAGCATACTAACTTGCACAGTCTATTCAGCTTGTTCTCAATCTGATTATTCACCTGTTTTGTACTGACTGCCATCTGCCCACTCCTCCTCCTGCCTGTCTCCAACACAGACTTAGTGCTATCTCATAAGCCCTTTTTTTTACCCTTTCTTTCTCTTTTTAGCACCTTCCTGTACACTTCTTCCAGGTCATGGATATGTGGAGTGAATAAACTTAATTGCCAGATTGCTCTCTAGAGCTGCCCAGCTATTACATTGCTATACTATTCCAACGGAGAGAAGGTATTGCCATTTAACACTTAAAATCCTATATACTTATTTCTTGTCTTTAAATATATTTTTATATTCATTAAATGTGTCATTTATCTGCATGCATAATTTATGTATATAAATATATCTGCATATATATTTACCCTAGGAAAGAGACTCAAGACCAAAATCAGCCACTACTCCTGCTTACTTTCCCATGCAGCATGAGCACAACCACCAGTAGCTATGTACAGGAGTAAGGGGGCAGGTATTTTTGTTGTAGGCAAACAATCCCCACTGCTTCACAGAACTTGACAGTTGCCTCCATTAACTCTATGGCAGTTACAGCCAAATCTTACCATGTGATGAAAAGGACACTGTGATTAATTATGTAGTTCCAATCTGGCCTTTTTATTAGTATCAGGAATATTTGTTTCCCAAGTTGTACATGACAGTCACTTAAAACTCCATCTGGCTTTTTTGATTTACACCAGGAGCTTCCATGCTAAGAGTTCATGAACATATTAACATTGATTATTCCCCTCCCCCCCTCATCTCCTAAAAGAGAAAGTTTTTGACAAAGCATTCAAGTATGAATGAACTTGTGAGTTCCTGTCAGCATCTGGAAATTTAGGAAGGAACAAAGCAAGCTTCCATGCTTCTTTACATAAGGAGGGGTTGTTTAAAAAAACTGCAGAAAAATAAATCCAAAAGAGCCTTCACTTTACTTTGGCTGCTACTGACCTTTAGACCTGACACCCACTGCATCCTGTGGGAAACTTTTTCCAAGAGCCAGCTTTCTTATAAATATTTTAGCAGATTTAAGAATCCAGAATACATTTGCCTGCATCTACAGAATGGAAAGACTACTGAATAATGACAGTTTATACGTGGGCTTACATATTCAAATATCTGTAAAGCAATGAAACATAAAGGGATATTAAAAGCACACAGGTGCTTTTGAAGTAATTTTTTAAATGAGGTTTACTGTTAGAGCTGCCACAAGTCTCTTAAAATTCATGTAACTATTGCTGTCCATTCTCCCACATATGGCTTTAAAACAGACTTGCATGTCCTCCAAAAATAACAAAAGCACTAAGAAACCCCCATCCATTCCCAGATTTGTGCAACAAAACCCAACAGTGATAATTCAATTCCCTACTCAAAATGAAAGTTCAGGTCCCTCTTAGACGGTTTGCCAATAAATATCCTTAAACTTTGCAACAACAGCTCACTTAAAGGAATTTATTTAGCTTGTAAGTGTTAAAGCACTGCACCTGTTCCCTTTCAGATAACCAGTCCTCTTGTCACATCTCATATTGCCCTTGTTCCTCCATTACAATGAGAAATTGTTTTACGCAGCATGGAACAGATTATTTGTGGAAAGTCACAACAAAGATTTCTTGTTACTTCCACAGGCCTCCCACATCAGCAGTCCCCTCCAGGTAAGCTGCTGCATGTCAACCCTTCCTCCCATCTGCATGTGATTCCACTGCAGAGTTGTTAAGCCTTTCAGAGTCACATGCAAGATGACACCAAGCTGAGTGGTGAGTTTCATGTGCTAGAGGAATGGGATGCCATACAGAGGGACCTGACAGGCTGGAGAAGTAGGCTCAAGTGAACTTCATGAGGTTCAACAAAGCCAAGTGCAGGGTCCTGAACCTGGGTCAGGACAACCAACATAAGTAAGGAGATGATGAGCTGGAAAGCAGCCCTGAGGAAAAGGACTTGGGAATACACATGGGTGAAAAACTGGACATGAGCCACCAATGTACTTCTGCAGCACAGAAGGACAACCGCATCCTGGGCTGCATCAAAAGAAGTGTGGCCAGCAGATCAAGAGAGGTGATTCTGCCCCTCTACTCTGCTCTGGGGAGACCTCACCTGGAATACTGTGTCCAGCTATGGAGCCTTCAATATAAGAAGGACAAGGACCTGTTGGAGCACATCCAGAGAAGGGCCACAAAAATTTTCACAGAGCTGGAGTACTTCTCCTATGAAGACAGGCTGAGAGAGTTAGGCTGTTCAGCTTGGAGAAGAGAAGGCTCTTGGGGGACCTTATACCAGCCTTCCAGTACCTGAAAGTACCTGTAAGAAAGCTTGAGGAAAAGCTGTTCACAAGGACATGTAGCAATAGGACAAGGGGTAACGGCTTTAAACTGGAAAAGGGCAGATTTAAGTTGGATATTAGGAAAAAATTCTTCACTATGAGGGTGGTGGATCACTGAAACANCCTTGCTTACAGGGTTGGACTAGATGGCCTTTAAAGGTCCCTTCCAACCTGCCACAGTCTTAAGTACAAGACTGAGCTACATCAGTGCTCATTAGGAAGCCTTCCACCTGTTCAAAACAAGCCAGACAAGGACAACCACGTTCACAAAGACAGGAAAGGAGGAATTTGGCTCCTTCACACTGCTAGAGATTAGCGTACCTTTAGCACCAACAAAAGAGATTAGAGAAAATAAAAAGTGTCTTAAAGGTTTTCTGAACTGAAATACTAGATAATGTTCAAAGAAGGTGCCCAATTTACTTAGAACTGAAGTATAAACACCGCATTACTGCAAGATTTTATGCCAGCAAATTTCAGCTAGATTTAGCAAGCAAGAAAACCAGAAGGGATGTTTGAGTTTTGAGAGCTTATAACGGAGGGTTTGCTTCACATACACAAGTGGCTGTATCTTCATTATGCATGACTAAACATTAACTACACGAATAAGCTTAAAGCATCAGTATCTGAAGGCACAGTTCCTCTTCAAAACCCTGTAACAAGAGTGCACAATAACAGTATATATCCGTCTGTATTTTCCAGTTCTACTATTATTGAAGCTTCTGTTGAAACCTTAGTCTGTTGGCTTAATGGCTGTTTCATCACCAGCCCTCAAAACTGCATTAGTGGTCCATCTTCAATACAGATCAAGGCTTTTGTCCAGTAAAGCCTCCCTCACCATTTACCTCCATAGCCGCATTACTTCACCGTGGTTACAGTCCCTGTTATTAAAAGGGAGCAGGAGGATAAACTGCGTCTCACTCAAAGTTATTCCTCTGATGTCTCCTAGGAGGACAGTGTTACACTCGTGGCATAGAGCTCTCCCACATGCTCGTAAGAAATTTGCATGTAGACATCTGAGACAACAAGCAGCCAGAAACTATTCAGTTCTCAAAACCTACAGTAAGATAATGCCGATGAATTTTCATGCATGAGAACAGCAGGACAGGATGTACAGTGCAAGCTTACATAAGACACAAGGCACTGCTGGGAACCAACAGAAGTGAATAGCACAAATGGCTCAGAAAAACGCTGATGTCACTCGTATACGTTTGGGTTACGCTAGCTTTCCGTCTGCCAAATTTTAATCTGATCCTAAAACTGGCCTTTCTGTTTGTAAAACCTCAGTTTAATCTTTTACTGAGATCTCGAACAATAACTTTATTTCAGAAAAACCCTTCTGTTTCTTCCTAATATTAAGAGGAGAGATAGAAAGTAAAATCCAAGAACACTCTAGATTTACTGTAGCACTTGGAAGCAAAAAGAAAAACAGAAAATGCAACAGAGAACTGGAAAAAGCGTGCAATTATGTACACAAATATTTTCTTTCTCCTAATACTTACTGAAAAAATAGTTCAAGCACAACTTATCTGAGTTAGAATATGACCTCTGAAAACCCGCTAAGGTCACAATGAGAGTAGTTTCTCAGTGAGCCCAGCTTGCATAAATTAAAGATGCCTAAGGGTAGCAATGAAACTGGGTACTTGATTTTTCCAGGGCACCTACATATTATGAATTAAGAATGAATTACCATTTTACCTGAGCAGCTTTCCATTTACTTAAGAAAAAAAGAAAAAACCCACAAGCAAACAACCCCAACTATGTTGTGCTTAACACATAAAAGCTTTCCTATTTGATGTTAAAACTGATTATGGAAGTTTCAGATTAACTTGAGTAGACAAGAAACTATAGATCAGATTACTTTCAACACCCTCCCCCCCTACGATATCAGGCAAATAGTGCTTCCTGGTGTATCCTTCCACAATACATTTCACAGAATCACAGAACATTAGGAATTGGAAGGGACCTCAAAAGATCATCTAGTCCAACCCCCCTGCCAGAGCAGGATCACCTAGACTAAATCACACAGGAACACATCCAGGAGGGTTTTGAATGTCTCCAGAAAAGGAGACTCCACAACCTCTCTGGGCAGTCTGTTCCAGTGCTCCGTCACCCTCACAGTGAAAAAGTTCCTCCTTATATTCACTTAAAGACAAAAAAAGGAAAAAAAAGAAAAAAGAGAGAGAAGTAATCTAGTTGCACAAGTTAGTATAAAGCAAAACTGTAAAGAAGGAAAACTTAGCTCAGTCAGGCCAATATTCACAGCAGCAACTTCCAGCTCCGAGCTTGGTTGCTTTCACCTGTTACCGTAGTGTCTGTGCACCACTTCAAAGCAGCGTGTGAACCTTGACAGGTAACTTCTTCAGTCCTGGGGCTCCTGTACTGATGTTTTTGCCTATGGCATACCTAAGGCATTTGATTTTCTACAGAGAAAATCAAAGTGAGAGGGAGAATGCTGTTCCTAAAACTGAACAACTCGGTATATCTTTCACTGAAGGACCTTATCATCACTCCCTTTAGTTATTTCATTGCAATTGCAGAGGCACCCGGAGATAGCACCGAGTAAAAGCAACTACCAAACCCTGGCCAGTTGAATGGCACCACAGTAAGTCTCAAACCAACGCCAGAAGTAATTTTCTTCATCATTTCAAGCACAACAGAATACATTTCTTCCAGTTTCTGACCAAAACAGCAAATCTAACTCCATATAGCTCACAGATGCCATCTATCAGATATAATCAGCCACATTAGAAATTCAAAAGGTTTCCTTAACAGTGGGAAGAGGACACCAGCTTTGTTCAGGGCAAGCAGGGGAGAAAATAACCCACAAACTATTCACACTGGGGAATGGTAGCCTTTTAAAACCTTATTAGAGCACACACTTCATATTTTTATGAAGGGTAAAATGACCACACAGCGCAGACTATTCGGTATCACGCGTTACTAAAATGTTTTTTTAAGCAAGCACCTGTTTCCATCAAAGTACGGCTACTATAGGAAAATTCTGCAAGGAAAACACATCCTGGCTCCAGCCTCTATGCTTCAATAGTATAAATGACATCATTATCTACCTGTTATTACTATAGCAGATAAGCATGTCAAAGTCATTAGTACGTTTGGTTTTGGAAAGCACCAATGTTCCCGATTCACAAGCACACAGAGGACTGATGCAGAAAGACTGATTCAAGGTCACAGATTAAGCCTGTGGTAAAAGTAAGAAACTTCACCTGGCTTTGCCTTCATGCAACTAACACTTTATATTAGTGAGTCATCGCTGCTCCTCTAAATTATTCTTTGAACATGAAGAAACAACAGAATGCCTGGGGCATTCAAACTCTATATGCTAATAGCAGCTTTACTCCAGGGTTTTCTAAAAAAAACCCCTAAACATAACTTTAAAAAGCCCATGCCCAAGGGCCTTGTTCTATACTACCACAGGATCCTACTTCAGCGCTGGACTGATGGGGGGAAAAAGGGATGCGTGTGTCTATATATACACACATATGAAGAAGTCTGCCTGATTTGTGATCTAGCTTTCTCACGGGAGAAGAAGGAAAAAACCCACAAACTCAGTCCTTGAACAGTTTTGGTCCCTCATGTTACAGACCACCGGGCAAGGGCGAAGTGCAGGAAGGAAGGGACAGTTATGCAAAGCCGGGGGCCGGGGCAGGGGCAGAAGTCCCTACTGCCCATATAAAAACAAAGGAAAAAAAGCTACACAAACCCCCACCAAGAACCCCCCTCAGGTTCTGCTCCCAGGTCAACGGGGTCAAAGCGCGATGAGGGGCGGATAATAGCCTTTCTCCCCCTGTCTGCGGTGGGAGAGAGACCCCGGCCCGGGGGAGGGCACACGGTGAAGGCTGCGGGGCTCCTCTCCCACCCCGCGAAGCGCCAGGCAGTGGGCAGCCGCCTCCCGAGGCTCTCCCCCTCCGCCGGGGTATGGCAGCCTGCAAACTTGCCCTCCCGCCGCCGCCCAGGGCGGCCCTGCGCCCCTCGCGGACTGAGGGCGCTCTCCCACCCCCGTCCCACCGCCCCAGGGCCTCCGCACGGCCCCGGCCCCC
>VZTU01000772.1:16205-64207 GCA_013400835.1 Zapornia atra
CAACGAGCGCGCGCCAGGGCACGCCCCGCCCCGCCCCGCGACGGCGCGCGCCCTGAGCGTGCCGGGTGCGCGGTGTGCGTGGGGTGCGCACGGGGTTGCGCAGAGTGCGGGGCTCGCTCGCACCGGCAGCGCGGTGCGTACGGGGGGCGCGGCGTACAGGGCGTCTGCATGGACCGCGCTGTGCACGGCCAGCTGCGCCTGTCATGCACCCGGTACCGCGTACTGCGCTGCGGTGCACCGCTCTCAGCCTGCAGGCCCTACGAACCCGCGTCAGGCGGGCAGGAGGAGGAGGGGGGAGTTGTGGGGGGAGCCGGTGCGGTGGGAGCAGAGGAAGAGGGATGCGGAGCGGGAGGGATGCTGGACATGGCTGCTGGGCAGCCAGGGTCAGAGCAGTGCGTCAGTGCGAAGGGCAGTGGAAGGATATTGGGGGGAGAATACTCTTCCTCCCCTGGAGTGACTCCTCCCCTCCTCTCCGAAAGGAAACGCTAACACGTGTGTGTAAACGCTTCCTTTGCACACACACGCTCAAGCCAAGCTAGCACCATCCCGCTTCACAACCTTCTTCCCAGTGTTCTCCTCCCCACCCCAGTGTCCCCCAAGGATCCAGCTGCTTCCCCAGTCCCACAACTTCCAGCACGTTCCCATTGTTTGGGGAGCATATGGGCAATTGCATTTACGTTCCCCCAAAATATTTGGCATGGATACCCTATATGTAATATGTGTAACATACGGCAGGGCGCACATCTCGATGCCTCACTACACAACGCGTGCATACATTTTTTATGTGTAAATCCCATGCTTCAGACAGTGTCAGCTGTGGAAAGGTTACGTGCTCGCAGCACGCAAGCTTCCGTGTGGGGCCGGTGCAGCAGCTGTCTTTGGGTTTGTACCTTGCTTCGTGAAAGGCACGCGCATTAGCAGCACTTACAGGCTCTTAAGTTGAGATAAGGGCACAGTCATGATATTTAAATACACTATCAGTTAGCAATTACACGGCATCTTTCATCTACCCTACGTGGAGAACACACTGTGTACTTTGTATGTGCCACGGATCGGTCTGAGCTCCAAAAAAGGCAGTTTCACACGATTTTTAATCATACGTATTCAGAAATCCAATCCAATATTCATCAGAAATACATGCTGGCCTATTCAACCAACCCTTCACCAGGGTAGATAAAAGGGCACAGATACAGTTTCTCTGCCTTTGATACACATGATACCTTTCTCTGAAAGTACCTACCGGTTTTAATCCAATCATGGCAAGATCTGCACTGCAAATTCATACATGGTCTGGGTCTTTCTCATCTGAAGACAAAGATCTAATAAGGAAGTTATTTTAAAGAGAGCTTTTTATGTATCACTGAATTTGTGACATGGCTTGTTTCTTACCAGCCCAACTACCTTTAGGGTTGTATTACTGCCAGCAAAACAATCAAATTTTGGTGATGCTCAGTGCAGGAGGGTTCAGGTGGAAGCCAGCTCTTCCAAAGGTGCAGCACGGTGTGCAGCAGGGTTAGGTGCTGAGCTGCCTGCTGAGGGTAATGCCAGCCCGTCCTGGAGAACTCGTGCACAGATCTGGCTTTGCACAATGTTTTTGGCAGGTCCCAGCTCTGCTGGAGCTTGCGTTTTGATGGGTGTTTTTTTTTTTTTATTCCAGCCCTCAACCCACAAGCCTGGCTGCAGTCAGCTCACAGGCCTACCCAAGGGGATGAGTTTGCCCAGTCAGCAGCAACCAGGCGTGACCTTATACCAAACATCTGGGGCCAATGTTACTGCCAACCACAATGAGCTGCGTGACTTAAGCCTTCATATCTGCAATGCTGGGAAACCACAACACCCATCTTATTGACTCCCTTCCCCCAACCCCGAAAATCCCTCTTGAGTCAAATCTGGAGGAAGACTCTGAGCAGCAAACTCTTGGGAAGGGCATAAATATGCCACTAGGGATATATCAGTGTGGCACCACGTCCCCATAGAAGTTGTTTCCTTCCTGCACATCCTGTGTTGCCCTCCGGTTCGGTGAGGACAGTACTTCCTTCTTTCCCGCGGGGTCAAACGGTGTAATCCCTGCTTGCATGCCATGTATTGCCATAGGTAAATACAGCCCTCAGCAGGAATAAATTCATGTCCATTCCACTTATTTGGCATCTTTATCTGTGAAATCTTCAAAAAATGCCAAGATAAGCTCATAATGACTAATTGGACGTGAGGAAGAGTAGATGGTGCAACAATGTAGGTGAGGGAGGAGATGGAGAAATCAGTCCTGAGGAAGGATCTGGCACTCATAAGGCAGGAGAGAGCCAAAGCTCATCGGTTCAAATATAATCTCTCAGAAAGGGAGAGGGAAGAAAAAAAAAAAAGCAACGTCTCTCCTTCTGGAACAGACAATGCCGGACTCCCGCGCCTGATTTCCATGAGAAAAGCCACTTCTGGCATTGACATTCTGCATCACCGTGTCCCTCTGCAGACCTCCTCCTCAATGTGAGGCTGAAAGAGGAGGGGAGGAATAAACTCTGCTTTCCAAAAGGGCTGGAAGCTGCCAAAGAGGCCCATGGAAAGCCAATTGTGCAATGAGGGAAAACAGGGAGAGACGATCCCTGCGAGTAGACACAGTGAAACAGCCTGCCGAAAATAAGCGGAAGGAGGGCGAAGGGGCATTTGGATGCTTTTATACAGGTTTCCAGTGAGCACTGGTTTGAAGTGAAAATTGTTGACAAGGACACTTGGGGGTGCGGGGTTGATTTTGAATACAGGAGCAGTTGCACTGAAGTCTTTTCCTTCACATGCGTAACATCCCTAAGTGCTGCTGATTTCCAATCCCGGCTCACACAGAGTTTTTATGAGCACTTTTTATTCGTAGATCTTGGAGGGCTTTATAAAGGAGAGAGCTATAAATAAGATAGATGGGAAAGTGAGGGATAGAGGGGCTTTTAAAGGGCAATAGATTGTTTCTTTAAGGGTTCCTGTGTATAAGAACTAGATAAGAACTGTCATTTCACTGAATATAAAATATTTTGCAGTGCCACACTGTGCCAAATTGCTTGCACATAGATATTTACATTATTAAGGCAAAGTTTTGTCATGCTGTGTACAAATTGTCTCTAGCTAGGCTTTTGGAAAATACAAAAGGAAAAGCATTTAATGTTAGATTTTAACATAGTGTATGCATGTTTTAGGCACTTTTAAATTGAACAGATCAAAGCCTTTTATTCCTAAATGCATGAAATCCAGTGATATTTGGGTAACTATGTAATTTGACCTGTCTGTTTTACATGTTCCCAAGGGTTTATTATAGGCAGCTTTCAAATTAAGTGGGCTGGAACATTTGATGCTCTCTTCCCTGGTTTTCAAAGCCTGTGCAGAGCCCATACGGTGTGAATGACACCGCTGTTAAAGTGGTAGCACTTTAGTCATATTGGAAGGTACAAAGCCTGGTCCTGATTCCAGCTCTGCCACTGCAAGGAAGCCATTTCATTTCTTCCTCCTTCATCTTTGCACTCCGTGGAGCTGGGTACAATTTTTTTTTTTTTAATTTCTTTTTTTTTTCCCCCAAGGTGTCACAAAGCTTGGCTAAACTTGAGGAATGGGTAATTGCAAACAATAGGGACAGAGTGGGAAAGGCCCTGTCAGTTTAAGCATCCCCATGTTCATACTCACCTATGTGGGGCCGTTTTACCACTGATGCTCCGTGGCACCGCAGCCTTGGTGAGGTTAGGGAGAGCCTCAAATCCTTTCTCTGCGTCTGAAATAACATTATGATATAACAGCCATAGGCTGATGGCTCAGTAATGTTTTATGCAACGTTCCTTTCACCCAACGGTGACCTTGTAACTGGATAATAAAAGCCATATTCCACTCGCAATTGCACCTGTGCTGCCACTATTTACATTGCAATAGCACCTAGAGGCCCCATTGTGTAAGGCACAGGAAAACTGTCGCTGTCTGGAAGAGACTGGAAATGGGAGGGGAAGCAGTAACAGAAGCAAAATGTTCGTCTCAAGGTCATACATCAGAAAAGTAGCTCTGGCAGGAGAAAAACTCACGTCTCCCAAGTGCCAGCCCTGTGAACAATGACTTTTAGGGGAAAAAAGGACATATTTACTTCTAGGAATGTAAATATAAAATGCTGGGAGATCACAATGTCTGCAAGAGGATTTGCCCTTTGTTTATTCTTCTGGCTGTAGAAGTGCTTACTTGATAGTTATGAGGTTTGGTTTGGGGATTTTTTTTGACACTTTAATATTTCGGCAAATATAAAATTGCAGTTAAATTGTCAGTGCCTTCACGAGAGGCATGATTTTATCTGGAGCACATTATGTTTTCCCTAATAACAGACCCAAAGGATGAACATTGCTCTTTCACATTTTTCATTGTTTGAAAAGTTAATTGTTTCTGAAGTAACGCTTGCTGGTTTTGCAGTGGTCTTTTGTAGGTCATGAAACAATGAATCTTCAAGTCACATCACCCTACTTTCTATCTAGCATGTCACTATCAGCTCTGCTTGGGTTTGATCTAACCAGATGGTATCTCACAAGATGCTAGACATGAATATTTCATATGGTTTAGAAACTGTTTTTCCTCACTCTTCAATGGTAAAATGTGTTGATTTAAGACATTTCACAACTTGAGATACTTTCTGGAACGGCGCCATAACTCAGGCCAAAGACAGCTGAGCATTGTTGTCATCTCACAATGTGGGAAGCAAAGGATGTTTTGGACTGCTGAAAAAATGGGGCTGAAATTTTCCATTATGAGGAAAAAACCCCCTATTTTTCAGGCGACGATCTCCCAGTTTAGGTGTACTTAGGTTACGTTTTATGGACACTATGTGGAAAGGCAGAAACATTAGATCAATGCAATTTTTGATCTGTTGAATCATCAGACAAGTTAATCCCACCTCTCTGAGCCAGTGAACACTTTGTTTTCATTCAAAGTCGGTCTTATTTCAGCTTAGGCCATTTATGACACTGTTTTCTTATGTACAGTATCAAGGTCTTCAGCCACTGTGTCATGTAACACAGTTAACAGTCACATATGCTTATCATTTTTCACTCAGACTTTGCCTTTGCTCCTCTTTGGAGACAAGAGTGTTTTCTTTTTTTTTCCTTGGTCTCTGTTGGTTTCAGTTGCAAGTCTTGCACTGAAACTCTGGAGCTTGCAAAACCAGCTTATTTGGTTTCTTCAGCTGCACACAAAAGCTTTAATTTTAGCTGCATGCTTCCTCAGGGGTGATCCAGCTCCAGATTAGGACACACGGTGTTTCATTCAGATGCCCACACGCAGAACTTCTGTACCATTTAAGGTGTCCTAGAGGACTCTGCCTAACCTCCAACTCCTGATTCAGAAGGTCAGAAGCACACTGTAGATCCTGTGTAATTTCTGCCAGTCGATTAAATGCATCTGAGATACCCTTGGGCATCTGCAAAGACACTTGATACGTGTGTACAATCGGTTAAATGTGTCTGTAAGTAGGCATCTACCTCTGAGCTGCACGTCTCCTTTCCCACTAGAGTCAACAGAGATCCAGTCAGTAGAGCCTAAAGAGTGTCCAGTTAGCCAGATCTTAAGTGTCTGCTTTAGGGTAGGTAATCATCATGTTTTTCTGCTTGACTTTCTGATGACAGATTTTTCAGAGCAGGATGCCTTTTGTTCCTTAATGAGTGTGCTGGCAACTAATTTAAACACTCTTTTCACACCAGACAGCAGTCACACATGGAATGAGCAATGTAACAAGGGACTGAGGATCCAGGGCTTTCTTTCCAGCTAGAAGGCTGACACCTCACAAAAGGGAAAGCAAATTCCCTAGCAAAAAATTCTCCTTACCCAAGCTGTGCTGCTTCACTGCTCCCCAACAGATGTCTTGCAATGTCCTGGAGCCTTTGATGGTCCTTTCATAGAAATGAGCAGTTGTAGTCCCTCAAACTATACTTTAGGTCAGCTAAAGTATGGCTCTTGTTTAATTTACATTCTACATCATATGATACATTTGATAGACAGTCACTCCACACAGAATCTGGTAGGTATAGATTCCTGTGTAATATCAATTTGCAGGTAAATAATATCAACTGCTCTTCAGGGAGACACGGGAGGCAAGCAGTGAATGGAGGTGGAAGAAGAGCTGGGAGTTGATGTCAGAGATGCAGGATGAAGATCAAGCAGGTGTAGCACAGTGCAGAAGAAAAGAAATAAGGGGTAAGAGGGAGATGGATGGTAGAACACCAAGCTAAAGGAGACAAGGGAATAACAGGTATGCTGCTTCAGAGGCAGTGTCATATGCTGCTGGAGAAAGTAGAGGATAAATCACAGAAGAAGGCGTTGGTCCTTTGGCTGGACTACAGTGTCTCCCCAGGACACCAGGGGAACAAAGAAGGAAGAACAGTGTTGCAATTAATAAGTAACTTGTGAAAGGAAAAGAAAACAAGTTGTGTTAACTAAAGCAACTTAAAGAGCAGTGTAGTCTTATCCTGATGGCAGAACAGCATGGGGGGAAAGCAGCATCTCTGGCCTCTGACATACCCACCCTGTAGAGCCAGAGGCAAAGCAGCTCCTGGGTGACTTGAGTCCCATTGTGTACAGTTGCAAAGGGTCAAAACCTGTCAAACTGTCAGAAAAGTAGTTTGGATGGTGCCCTCAGCACTCTGCAGCTATTAGTCAGCCTTAGGACATCCCTATTCCAATGGTTACAAGTCTTCAGGACTAAGTTTTTTCTGGGTCAACTTATACCACTTATTTTGCACCAGAATTTCTTTTCACTCAAACAGTTGTTCCCAGTGTTTCCCTCCCTGCTGTATTTATAGAAAGCAGTCATGTTCTCTTGCAGGCACTCTTCTGCCAGACTAAACAAGGCTCGTTATGAAACAGGACATTATAAAATAATATCTCCATTCCCATGGTCCATCAAAATGCCCTTCCTTTCGCCCCGTCCGCTCGACATTTGTCTGTTCCGAACTTGGTCAGTCACATATGATCACAGATGGCAGCGTTGGCTTGGGACTGTAGCTGGACATCACAGGTCTCACAGCTGTTACAATTGCAGAGTCACTGAAGTGCTGGTCAGATGAAACTTCTGGAAGTCTGGTCCAACCAGTTGTTCAAAGCAGGGCTCTAACTACATATAATGTGGATCAGCTGTGGCTTTCTCCAACCAAGCCATGAAAAGCCCCAAAGATAGAGAATCCACAGCCTCTCTGGGAAGCTGGTTCCTGGGCTTCACCACCCACCTGGTGAGAAAAGTTTGTCCAACCTGAATTTTCCACGCTGCCTTTTGCAGCCATTGCACTCATCCTTTCTGCCAGTGCTGAGAAAGCACTTGGCTCAACGGTCTGCATAGTTCCCATGTTGGTAGCTGTCAACAGCTTTTAGACAATGCCTTGCTATGTTTTCCAGAACAAACAGGCCCACCTCCCTCAAGCTGTCCCTGTGGGTGATGCTCTTGAGGCCCTTGATCCCCTTGGTATCGAGGGCCCAGGGCTGGATCCTCCTTGGGTCCACAGCATCCTCCTTGGGCCCAGGGCTGGATCCTCCTTGTGTCCACAGCATCGTCATTGGGTCCACAGCATCCTCCTTGAAGTGAGGGCCCTCACTTAAGCACTTCATATCTGCAGGGGGGCCTTGCCAGCAGCAGGCAGAGAAGAGGTAACACGCCTTACCACAGTCCTCTCTGCCTTCTCTGCAGTGAGATGCTGCTCCTGTTTCAGCTGGCTTCTGCCCAGGACTCGGCCCCTTTCCAGCTGGGCTGTTACCCAGCAGCTCTCCCCAGCCTGTGCTGATGCACAGGGTTATCCTGCCTGGGGTGCCGAGCTTTGCACTTCCCTTTTCTTGAACCCAGTGAGGTTTCATTTGGCCCCATCCTTGGGTTTATCGTGGTCTGTCTCTGCTGGTGGAAGCGCTGCCATTGACTGAGTCAGCCCCCTCTTCTTCTCTGCCCCCTGTGCTTTACCATCACCTGCCACTTTGCTGAGGGTGCAGTCTGTGTCCTCTTCCTGGTTGCTGATGAGGGTGTTTGGGGGCCTGTGTGGCCCCTGGGTCCTGCTTTGCCAGCTTGCAGCTGGATGTTCAGCTGTTGCTTACAGAGCCAGAGCTGCAGCCACCTTTCCAGCTCAGCTTCCCTCCTGTTTGTTTGAGCTCAGGCATCCTCAGCTCCCAGGTGAGACTCTGCTGGTAGACTGTCTTGAAACCTGGAATAAAGTCAGTCTTATCTGGGTGCAGTGGCTTAACCTTGGCCATCACAGTAGCCCTTTGCTCTCTCACTCCCCATCCTTAACAGGAGAGGGGAGAAAAGAGGATTAAAAAGTGTGAGATAAAGGAAGGGAGATAATTTGCCAATTACCATCATGGGAGAAAGAGACCTGACTAGGAGAAAATTAATTTCATTTGTTTCCAATTCACATATATTCAGCTTGTGAGAAACAAAGAGAAAAAAATAAAATGACACTTTCCTGCCCTCACCTTTCATAGGCTCAGCTATACTCCTTTTATCCTGACTACTCTCATCGCAAGTGGTGTGGGAAGTGAGGATGGTGGTTCTGCTCACAGAGTATCTTTACGATGGAAGGGAACCATAAAGATCATTTGAGTCCAACTCCCTGCTCCTCAGGTGTGGCCTTCAAGGATACAGACTCATAACTCCTTGAGGTTGGGCAGGTTAGGAAGATAGGACTGCCTGCAACTAAACCCTAAGTAGGGAGATACCAGCCTCTCCACACCTCTCCTACCTGATAAACTGCTCGTGATCACTCCCTGGGCATGCTTCACTAGCTAGGAAATGGATTAGAAAAACACCTTCTCTTTGGACTGTTGGAGTTTGGTCCAGAGCCCAAAAAGCATCATTAGCCTGGGCTCAATAGAAGATGCATGTTGGGCTCTGGGTTTGGCTACTTTAAGCAGACAGGCGGGACCTGTCTGACCTGCATTGGAACGGCCCCTCGGCTCATCACCTGAGGCTGGTCAGGGCAGATCTGCCCTTGAGAAGTTTTTATTGACTGTTTTCCAGGTGTAGAGCATATGGAAGAAAACTTACTTAGAAGATCTTTAACACTGAAGTCTCTCATCCAGAACATCCAATTTTATCTATTTTTAAAATTGATTGTTCTAATTTGTCTTCTAATAAAACTCTTCATGGTCAACTCTCTTTTTAGGTTTTGGTGTGCTCTCTTTGAGGACAACTTGCACTAAGTCTTTGGCTTCCCAAAGGATGGCTAGTCCCATCTCAGAGCGTCAAACCTACCACTTGTTACACCTCTGCTGTCCTGCTACACGTGCCAGAAGGATTTTGCTGGAAATCATCATAGTTGCTGCTCAGTTCTGGGTGTCTTACACAGTACAGAGTCATCTGACTCACAGAAAACTGAAGGGAAAAAAAAAGAAGTGTTCTTTCTGATTTGAGACTGTAATTAGATTAACTTTAGTTATTACTCCACTCTCTGCTGTATAGATATGCTTTTACCCTCTTTTTTTAATTACAAGTATAGAACTCTTTTACTGTGATATATCTTTTGTCTTGCTGTGTTAACTTTTCTCTCTAATATTTCCCTAAATCAGAACAACATCTGTGTACACCACGGAGGCCATGCTTCCCATCATTTTTTGATGAATGGGCTTCTACCAACCTTCAGCGTTCCTTGCAGCACACCATGAACCACTATTACCTAAAAATTAATTGGAAAAATTATTGGAAACATTGCTTAATGTAGCTCCAGAGACTGGCTGTGAATTTATTGCTATGGCTAACTGTACCCCATCCAAGTTTCTTCTGAAAGCCCTCAGGTGCTGAGGACAGACTGGATGGGGTGTTGAGGGAGTGATTCAGCTCTAGCAACTGACCTGTGATCCTGAAGGGCTACATATGATGCTCTGTTTTACTGTATCAGACCCCTGCTAATGGGAATATATAAAATATACAAAAATATTCAGCGTCAGACATTTCCCCAAAGTGTCTTTCTTTTGTAGGAAGTGGGCCATATTCCTTTATTTACCAACTGTATTTATTATTTCATATATCTGAAAATATTTTGGGGTTTTTTTGTTTGATTGGGTTTTTTCCCACAGTTATCAGTGAGAGAAAATCTACAAAATAAGCACCATTGAGGCCATAGTCTAGCTTGGGGCTGACTGGCATGGTTGTCTACAGCTGTACTTTTAAACTTCTACCATCCAAACCAGGATGGCCTCATTCAGACAGCATTTGCTCTTGCATGGTGTAGAGGAAGTGTTTGGGAAAATCTTAGCTGGCTGAGATAAAACCATCACTCTTTTTTCACTGTAAGATGGGAAGGATTCAGTTTCAGTGCCTAGGAACTTGCCCTGCATTGTTCCATCTACTTGTAAGGGTGTAATCTGCATGGCAGCTTTGCTGATTGATGTTAAAATAAAATATGTCTTTAAAAAACAGAGGAGGAGAGGACCCACAGCTGTAAATCAAACATTGCAGCTCTGATACTTGGAAAGATACTGAAACGAATTATTTGCTCATCCCTAGAGGGTTATAAGCCTATGAGAAGCATCCAGCATGGATTTCTTAAAAATAAAGCGTATCACATGAATTCAGTTTAGTTCTTTAACCTAGTGGATAAAGGCAAACCAGATTTTTCTTGGCTGTAGTAAAACTCTTGGCATAACCCTATGCAGTGCCCTCACTGTCAGATGAAGAACACCAGTCCAGATGACCACTGCTTAACCCAGATGATACCCCTTTATCAGCAAAGTCCAGCACATCAAGTCCTGAGGCCACTTTCTGTGATGAGGCATGAGGAAGCCATGAGCTAAAATGTTTGAAAAGGAGGAACATCCTTGTTCAGAGGAGATTGCTACAAGGCAGAGAGCACAACTGCCTGAAAAATATCATGCTCAAACAGAACTTATAAATTATTCACTTTCCACCACTGAGGTCATTTGGGGCTAACAGGTATGCACCAACTCCTGAATGGTTGGATGTTCTTGTTGCCATGGTTCCTGATGATGTAGAGCATTCCTCTCCCAGCAGAGTTCAAGGCCAGGTTGGATGGGACTTTGGGCAACCTGGTCTAGTGGAGAGTGGTGTCCTTGCCCACGACAGGGGGCTTGGAACTAGAAGTTCCTTCCAACCCAAGCCATTCAATGAGCCTATACCACTGTACAATTTTCAGAATATAACATTCTGGGAAGAAATGCAAGCATTTTAGAAGACAGCATTAGAATTCAAGTAATCATAATGTTGAGAAATCCCATAATTGAGAAAGTGAAATTCAATAATAGTGAATGCAAAGTGATTCACCTTTGGAAAAAAAAAATTCCTCCAAAAGATGAATGGTCTCTGCCCTAATAGAGTTAAAAAAAATAAAAGTAAAAAAAGTCCAGGGTTGTATTAGACTAGTGGCTGACTGTAAACCAGCAGGTAAGATGCTGTTAAGCCATTCTCATGTTTGTCACATATAAGAGACAAAAGGCTGTTATTCCACTCTGTTTATTGGGGGCAAGACTTTCCCTGGGATACATGCCTCATTTTGAGCACACGTACTGTAAGGAGTAGAGTGTGCGTGTGTGCATGCATACAACTGGGTATGTGTGGAAAGCTCAGCACGAGCCATAGGAGTGCTGAGAGATTTAGACAGCATGACCTATCAAGAAAGGGTGATCAAAGGGGGGTTTTTTAGTTTAGTAAAGAGAGCATCAAATGTGGAAGTGGAAACAAGCCTCAGAGAACGGTGTTACAAAGGGGATACTCATCACTTGTTCCCTAGGCTGAGGAGAGGACTGAAGAGGCATTTGTAATATACTAAAAGCAGCCTTGCTTAGACATTAGGACACATTCAGCAATCAGGAGGATAATTACATACTGGGACACATTACTGGAAGGGCTATGAAAGCCCAGAATATGGGTGGCAGGCACCTTTGGAGGGTATATGTACCTTTTTATCACACTCTGGAGTGAGGAATTAGTGCGTTTTGTGTTCCCTTCTGGCACTGAGGTTCTGGAGAAGGGAGCCTGCCCATTTCCCTGCTTTCTGTTGCCTCCAGAGCAGGTCAAGAAACATTTCCAGTGGCAACAAACAAGAAGTGGCTTTGATTTTTTTGATTTCTGTTCTCTGTTCCTATTCCTTTGGATATTCTTAAACTTTGCATAACGTTTTTAAAGTAAAAACTGCTACATGTTTTCACTTCTATTACAAATGTAATTTTTTAATTTCTTTTTTTCTTAAACTGAGAAAAAAGTCAGCCATTTCCCAGAGTTGAGATAAATTAAGACTGTATGGTTGAGTTTGCACTATATAGCCCTACAATATTGCATGCCAGCATCATGGTAATCACAGAATCACAGAATGTTAGGAATTGGAAGGGATCTCAAAAGATCATCAAGTCCAAGCCCGCTGCCAGAGCAGCATCACCTAGACTAAATCACACAGGAATGCATCCAGGTGGGTTTTGAGTGTCTCCAGAGAAGGAGACTCCACAACCTCTCTGGGCAGCCTGTCCCAGTGCTCTGTCACCCTCACAGTGAAAAAGTTTCTCCTTGTATTCAAATGGAACTTCCTCTGCTCCAGCTTGCACCCACTACCCCTTGTCCTGTGACTGCCCATCACTGGGCAGAGCCTGATAATAGCATTACCTTCGTTGCTGGTGTACAGTGTAACACAGTATCTATGCCTTCCAAATCCTTTCTGCCTTCCCTTACCACCACATTCACTCTCTGGACACTATCCAAACCCACAACTGCAGGCCAAGGTGATCAGACAGGGCAAGGGAACAAAACCACAATGTTTTCTCTGCAGTCCTACACTTTCAGGTAGGAAATGCCAGGTCAGCAACAGTTTCTGAGAGTACAGCTCAAAAACACAAAGCAGCTTGGTGAGGCAGCGATGGGTGGCTGGAGAAGCTGGGGGAGGCCTGAAAGAGAGATGCAGCTCACACCATTTTCCTAGGCTAAAGAAAAAGCAAGAAAAATGTGAATGTGCAGCCTCTCTCTCCCTAATTTTAGACCCCCTCTGGCAGATACATTATATTTTCAGGGTTTGACTATTCTTGTGTTATATTTTTTATCCTCTTTCATCAAATGACTGTGAAGAACATAGAATAGCAACAACCAAAAAGCAATCAAAACAGTATCCAGAAGAAAAGACAGCAATTTCTTCCTTTGTGAAATTCTTCTTCAAAATATCTCATCTCCTTCACCCTCCTACTCTGATTAGCTGTTCTCCCCCCTACATCTGAAATTATGTTACTTTGTTGACACAGTCATTTTGGGCAGGATGAGTTTTGAAACTACAGTTTTAAAGCCAAGGAAAACCCTACCAACTCATGCACTAGAGGACAGGAGTTGTCAAAAGAAATATTGCTATTTTCCAGACTTCCCATTCTGCACCTTGTGTTTGTTTCCTCTATGACCTGTGGAGGAGTTGTGGTCAACAGGCACATGACCTTCCCAACCTGAGTTTTGGTTAAGCCTGAAGAGAAGGAAATTTGACCGTTTCAGGTTATCTGTGACATCTTGCAGTTGGCTTTAAGCTTTGCATCAGTTGCCAGAATCCAGACCTGTTGTGCAGTCATAGCATATCATGCACTCTGTCTGTGTGTGTGTAAGTGGTGTACAACACAAGTGCTGCTGCATGAGTGCTAAAGACATATACAGGCAGACACAGATGCATCTGCAGATTTCATAGAATTATAGAATCCTAGAATGGTTCGAGTTGGAAGGGACCTCAAAGATCATCTAGTCCCAACCTCCTGCCATGGGCAGGGACACCTCTCACTAGACCAGGCTGCTCAAGGCCCCATCCAATCTCGCCCTGAACACATCCAGGGAGGGGGCAGCCACCACCTCACTGGGCAACCTGTGCCAGTGCCTCACCACCCTCATAGTGAAGACTTTCTTCCTAATATCCATTCTAAATTGATCCCCTTCAAATTTAAAACCATTCCCCCTCATCCTATCACTACATGCCCTTCTAAAAAGTCCCTTCCCAGCTTCCTTGTAGGCCCCTTCAGGTACTGGAAGGCTGCTATAAGGTCTCCCCGGAGCCTTCTCCAGGATGAACAAACCAAACTCTCTCAGTCTTCATAGGAGAGGTGCTTCAGCCCTCCAGTCATCTTCATGCCTCTCCTCTGGACCCTTTCCAACAGTTCCATGTCCTTCTTATGTTGAGGGCTCCAGGACTGGACACAGTTCTCCAGATACAATCTCATGAGAGTGGAGTAGAGGGGCAGAATCACCTACCTTGACCTGCTGGACACACTCCTTTTGATGCAGCCCAGGATACGATTGGCCTTCTGTGCTGTGAGTACACATTATCGGCTCATGTCAAGCTTTTCACCCACCAACACCCCCAAGTCCTTCTCTGCAGGGCTGCTCTCTATCACTTCATTTCCCAGCCTGTACTGATGATGAGGATTGCCCCTACTTAAGTGCAGGACCTTGCACTTGGCCTTGTTGAACCTCATGACGTTCACATGGGTTGACTTCTGCAGCTTGTCCAGGTAAAATTCACAGATTCATTTTCATTATACCACAGATTGAAAAGCCAGTCAAGCTGTACAAGACTCTTGCTCTCAGCAATGCACCCCAGGTTCATCTAAAAAGCTTATGAAAGTTGCTTTACCTGTGTTTTCCTTCCTATACTGGATGTGGAATAGCTGATTGTATTGCACTGCACTGGTTTGGGTTTTTTTACAGCCAAGTTTCTTTTTACACTTTAGCTTATTAACAACTGAAGCTCTTCAGGAGCAGAGAAGGAAGAATTTTCATGTCTTTGAAGAAACTACCCAAAATTGTATGAGATGGCTTAAGTTTTGTGTAATTTGGAAAATAAGAGGGAGTGCTTATGCATATCCCAAATTAAGAAATTTTGAGTTCTAAGGATCTGTATTACTATGTTAAAAATTCAACCGATTCCTACAAAAAGCTAATAAATTTTCTGGGAATGACTCCAAAGAAGCAGCCAATACAGGAAGGGGTACTGAAGCTTGGAGGAGCCAGGGAAGCTCATAGAAGTAATGGCTTGGAGGATTCAGAAACTGATGGTCAATGAGGTTGACCACCTGGCACATGAGCTTGGATTATGTGCCCAGCTTGGTGACAGGTGGTTTTCTTCCTGAGCATTAGCTCTGTCAGCACAAACCCATTAATCAGGTTTAAATAAATGTCACTGTAAATACAGAATCTGGCCTGAATCTGGAAAAATGTTAAGTACCACCATCACTTTTTCAGTGAAGCTGGAGTTGCAGGTGGTCTGTCCTTTTGAGAATTTGCTGCTATGCTGTGAAGAAGCAGAAAGAAACCATAAAAGGCTGTAAAAAACCCTTGTGTTTTTCCTAAAGAACATCTGACCTCATGAAAGGAAAGTTATAGTCTCTCTTCTCTTTGTTACCAATGTAGTAAAACTGGTATTTAAATAGTATTTTCTCCCTGGCAATTCAGGGGAAATATAAAAATTAAGATAGTGCAATGAAAGCACCCACATTTTCTAGCAACCTTCTCCCCATCTCTGAAAAGCCCCCCAAACAAACCAACCAAACAAAAAAAGCAAACTAAGAAAACCAGGGTTGCTGGCTCATTGATGTAACAGTAAAAAAAAAAAAAAGGCCAACAAACAAAACCACAACAAAAAAACCCAAAGAAAAATCAGACCTATAGAGAAATTTCTTGTTATTTTCAGCACAGCTCAGTATGTCATTTTTGTGGAGCACTATGTTCTGTTGGTGCCCTGCTGATGTGGTAACAGTAACGATCTATCAGCATTGCCTTTATAAACCTCATCTTTATCCCTTGGATGTGCACATTTGCTATTACTAGGTATTTGTTATAAAAACATTCCATTTTCTTTTTAATGACTTGATAATTTTTAAAGAAGAAAAATAGGGAAGGTTTCAGAATGCAAAAAGAAAAAAAAAGGAATGAGGTTTTTAAAAAAGAGAGGAGCATCTGCAAATGACAACATCGTTAATTATTTTTAGTAGTAATATTTGTAATTTTTATTTTTAGTGGTAATATCTGTAGCTTTTATTTGCATTGCAGTAGTGCCCATACACTCTGCAGAATTAGGTGCTGTACAGAAGCTTGATTTTTTTTTTTAAAATGGATTTAGTGCTGGCAGAAAGTGTTGGGCTGAAAGCCTTATGAATTCTTTTTTTTTTTTTGCTTGACTTTGATAGTGCCCTGGTATCTGTCTGAGATTCAGCTTTTATTGTGATAGATGTTGTACATGCACTCAATTATCTCAGTTGTGAGAAGCACTTTAATGCACGCTTACCTTTAAAAGGCAGCCGAAACACTCGCTGTGGAAAAGGGCGTTTTCGCGGAGCGGGGAGCAAGCCTCATCCCACACAGCACATAAAGCACATATTTCTTCCAGAGCCATGCTGTAGAGGTTCAGCAGAGATATCTGAGCAGCCTCCAAATGGGCTGCTGTGTTTACATGGCGCTGAAGACATGGGATGTTGGCTCAGATGCTGGGAGCAGTACAGCTGTGTTAGTGCAAAACTCTTACCGTGCTGATCTGCAGGTGCTCCACAGGGCTTCCCAGCTTGGTGGACCTCTGAGCTGGTAAGACCTTAGAGCCCCCAATTCAGTGAGACACCAAATATGTTTTTCCCTTGTTTCTGTCTGGCACAGGGAGGATGTACTCCTTCAGCCTAAGGCTCAGTTCTTACATACTACGATTGGGTTGGGCTGCTACATGTGTGCAAAGTTCCATGGACTTTACAGCCTCTGTACTACCTAACCATGGAATTACAGAATCATAGAATCATCTAATTTTCTTGAAAAAACCCTTCATGATAATCAAATCCAACCGTTAACCTAGCACTGCCAGGTCCACCACTAAACCATGTCCCGAAGAACATCTACGCATCTTTTAAATACTTCCAGGGATAAATACCTTAACCACTTCCCTGAGCAGCCTGTTCCAGCGCTTTACAACCCTTTTGGGGAAGATATTGTTCCAGGTATCCTGTCGGTGACCCCAAAAAAGGCAGGGAGGGCACAAAAGCTCACTTTGATCTCCATTTTATGAAAAACTTCACACAGGTGCTGGTACTTCACTAAGTGGCTTGCCCAGGATAGCAGAGGGTTACAGGGCACAGACACAGCTGGATCCCAGGATTATACACACAACCATGTTTCTGACACAGTTAGTAGCTGATCCCAGGCTCCTTCATTTGTAATCCAGTGCTTTGCGTGGGATTTGATCTGTCCAGAATCCCTCTTGGACAGATGGCTTAATACAGTTTAATTACTTTTTTCTGCCTTCAACTAAGCTTGTCAGCAGTGTCAGCCTATGATGTAGTTGAAGGTAAGAGCAAACAAAGGAGTTGTGGCACTTCTAATTTTAGTAATACACACTTTATCCCCCTCTTGCTATCTAGTCTTGAGCACCACGCTCTCAAACTTAATTTCTGCTTTAGTTTTTATAGATTAACCATTAGGCCTCAGACTGGTTTTAATGACGCACATACTAATTGTTTGGGTGGATACAGCATGCCCAGGGACAGCATATTGCACTCTCTTTTCGTGACAGGTCACGCACGCTGCTCATGTGGATTCACATTTAAGCGTCCCTGTCTCATGATGCATTGTGCTGCCTCCAAAGACTAAGTGAGCAGTAACTTTCATTAAAAAAAAAAAATAATTCTAAATACATTTTACTTCTTGGACTTAGTGCAAATGCACAACTGACTTGTTGGCTCGATAGATGTAATTGCTCTCAAGGAGCCTTTATGGTCTATTGTTTCAATTATAAGTGAATTACATAGTCCCTGAGTACTTACTCACTCTGCTTTCAAGGAGAGTGAAAAGACCAAGTCAAAGCAGGAAATTAGACAAAAAGGACGTCATTTTATTGAAACTCTTCACTTTCTGAATGAAGAAGGGAAACACATCAAGCAGACTCCAAGCCATTTGTGAACTGCATATTTTATCTTTCTGAAAGCATTGCAGAGCATAAATTGTATCAAATCAGATGCTTGAGAGAAGGTGGCAAAAATTGAATGTAATGTATGCACGGAAAAGACAAAGTTCATGAGGGATGAGGCAGGTAAGAGAATGAAATAATCTTCCTTCCTGTGATAAATGATTGGGCAAAGGAACAAAGAGCAAGAGATTACATCTCTGAAGGGCCAAACTGTGTTTTGAAGGACATCCTGCTGTTTTTCCTAAGTGAAAAGGCTTCTAGGATCTGCAACTTTCCGTACCACGTGCTCGACATCAGAAATCACAACATTCTCACAGATATGACTTGCTAAAATAAGACCTCCAGGTAACAGTCCTCCCAAAATGAAGGACAAGAAGTGGCAATACTTTAGTGGCAACTTTGAATGAGCTTATCATAAATGTGAGAATGGAAATAGTTGATGGCAACAGAAGTATGCACAAACAATGAACAAAGATATCCTCCATATCTCCTTTATACAGTGCTTGAAAATAAATAGTATTATAATAGTTACAAATGTGTAGATAATATTGGTGTTTTAACCTATATTCCATCAAGAACAACTAATTTATAAGCTAGAACATGAATGGTTGAGTCCCTTGAGATCCCAAGGGTGAATCCCTTGGGATTTTCAATCCAAAGATCTTCACATGTTTAATTTTCTAGGAGAGGATTGGCAGCTTTGTTCCAGTGTACAGGACCCTTTGAAAATTCCCACATTCAATTGGGATCAAGAAGATAGTATCAGGGGAAACACAAATACAGCAGAACTGCATGCACTGCCAGCATCCCACAACCACTAACTAGAAAATAATGTACAGGGTGGTTTGTGGTGTGGATGACAGGAGATCCAGAGCTCCTTGGCAGGACAGTGAAATATTTGTTTTCTTGTCATTTGGTGACCAGTTTAGAGGACCTGCACTTCGGTTGTGATCTGTGTTTTGGTGCTTTAAATTGTGGGCACGATTCTTGAGGATGTTCCTGGTGGAGGTTTTCATTGCCCGGAGGGAGGATTGAGAGTACTCATGGAAGACATTACCAGGAAGCAAGTGGAGAAAACACAGGGTCCAGAGATGGACTCAAGAATGAGGGAAGGCTGTACAGGCAACTCAGAGTTTGCAGACTTCTGCTGATTGAGAGCCAGGAGGGCAGAGCTGCTGTGTAGCACCAACTACACAAGCATAAAGTTCAGTCAAAGAGACAAACCCAAGCAGGAAAACATGGATAGACAAACAGACCTGGTGCCTGAAAGGTTGAGAACGGGAAACTGAAGATCAAAGCAGCACACTGTGCCCTGCCAAGAGGAGAAGAGACATCAACACTAACCAGGCCCCAAGAGTAAGGATGTGATACACTGAAGAAAATAAAAGCTACTGAACAGTAAGCCATGAAAAATATCCCACTCAGTATGCTTTTACCCACAGCTGACCAAGGAGACAATACAGGGCAAGTCCTCCATAGTGGCACACAGTGTTACATGAAGGCTTGCTGGGAAGCATCTTGATGGAGCTGGGCTCCACATTTGTGCACTTAGGTCTGGTTTTGAGGATCCTCCTGTGTCACCTGGGAAACATGCACACAAGAGATCCTCTGGCAGCATATGCTAGATTTGGGCTGAAAGAAGAAAGGTGGAAGAGATCCTGCTTTTGGAAGAATGCTCTGCTAAGGCATGCTGTGTGTCATGGGAAGTTTTCAGCAGAAGTGTCAGTGCAGCCTTCTGAAGGGTTGTAAACTCAAGCAGCAAGGCCCACCAAACATAGCCATCTTTAATGTTTGATTGTAAATGAGCAGGACTACTTGGAACCACACTTTTGGGTAAAGCCACGTTTGGGTTGTAAACAAGTGAAAGGATGTGCATGGCACAGCTGCTTCACATGGTCTGAAACTTGTCATGTGTGATAAGAGCTCCTTCCCTTTATCTTTGTCCTGGATTTTAGGTGGCTACATTGAGCTGAAGCCCCACTCTAAGCGCTTTCTATCTTTGATTGTATTCCAGTCCTGAGTGATTTCTAAGAAGCTCTAAAAGGACTCCAGTTCTTTAGTGGTTCACCAACCATGCAGAGACAGCATGCCAGTGTACTGCTTCACAGCTGTCTGCTACCTCTGTCCCAACAATTAAAACCTTCAATGGACGACACTTTGGTCCTGAAGACAAGTGGCATTGCAAGACTAATACATCTAAACATCCCCACACACCTTCAAAACAGGGAACCACGTTCAACTTACCAGCTGGAAAACACTCAGGGTTCAGCTCATCTCTGACATTTCCTCTCTGTGGGTTGTGTCAGCATCACCACCATCAGAGATGTCACTATTTCTGACTTGCTAATCTCTCTAGTTGCTGGGTCACTCTCTGGGACTTTCTGATGCATAATGGCCAACTGGGACTCTCTTTGCAATTATATACCACTCTTCCAGAGTTCAATGTCATATTGCCTCTAGGTTACATCTTGTGAAACCAATGCTACTTGCAACCATCAGTACCTAGAGCCAGCCCAGAGTTATGCTGAGCTTTTCCTTTGACTGTATCTGTCTGTTCACACATCCTTAGACTACCAGGGGCTTTGCTACTAGTAAGGTATATCTTTGGGATTTTTTCTGGACAAAATGCCAGCAGATTGCATATATTTTTCTCTGGGGCTGTTCAGAAATCTAAAAGCACTAAATATAACTGGTTATCTTCTTTTTTAGCTTTATTATTACTTTCATCCCATTCTTTGCTACCCATGGGACTAATGATGGTGGAAAGGAGTTGATGTATCTAAACCCCACACAATGCTAAAACTCAGGTTCAGAGACTTATGGTGTACAGGACTCAGCTGTGTCAGCTATACCCTGTCCAACAAACTGACTCAGTGTGCAAGGTCACCTCTTATCTGTAGCATCTCCTAGTAGAATTAATTTAGGGAATTATCTAGGAAACTATCTAGGACAGGTACATTGTTTCCTCTTGTCAATAGAGGAAAATCTATGCCTATCTAGCTTCTGGGGACCTGTGCTTGCTGCACTATCAACACAAGCTTTTGACCCAACTTCTGGTTCCAGCTGCATATCTCAAACAATTTATTTTCATTGTTTTTCATTTGCCACTTCTCTGGTAGGGTATTTTTTATCATGTTTGATCACTACATGATCTTTTTTTTTTTCCCTTTCATAAGTTTTCACTAATATTAGGGGTTCCCAGCCCCTTCCTCCCAGTTGGCATATCCATGCTTCAGCTCTGGACTAGACAAGTGGTTCTTGCAATAAGTGATGTCTCCTGTGAAGGCATGGGGTTGACACTTCATCCCAGGAGTGAGAGCAGTGCTTCCTAAATGAAGGTATTTCTGTTAACTTATGGGAACCAAGACCCAAGGTACGGCCCTTTCCACTGTATTTCCTGGTGACTTGGCCAGATATGTGCCTCCTCTCTGTGCTAACATGCATGGGCTTGGTTTTCAGGTGTCCATAACCTTCTTTGGCTCCTTCTCCCATGGGCTGGCCCAGCCAGGCACTGTTTGTGAGGAACTGGAGAGCCCTTCCCTGCCCTGTGTCCCAGGGTACTCCTAAATCACAGAATTGTAGGGGTTGGAAGGGACCTCAAGAGATCACTGAGTCCAACCCCCAAACGCATCCTATCTTCCTAATGGGATGAGATACAGGCACGCAACTTCCTCCCATCCCAGCACCCCTCCTGCTTGTGGGGGGAACCCTGCATGCATGGGCCAGAAGGGCACCAAGACGACCCTTAGGTTGAACATCTGAGGATCAGAGCTGGAACCAGTGCTCGAAGGTGCCTCCCCACCACATACCCTGCATCAGCCTGTGGGTATTTTTGAAACTCCCAGCACAGAGGCTGGTTCCCATACAGCAATAACTGGCTGCTCTTTGTCTCGTGTTGCTGTAAGACACTATAAGACATAATAATAATAATAATATAATTTAGAGAATAGGTTATTCTAAGTGAAAGTATTGTTGTTCTAAATATAGTTTTGAATAATATTCCTAAAAATAATACATAAAATGGCATGAGAGTGACAGCTGGGCTTTATAGCCAGGATATCCGGAGGCAGCTTTTCAGAGTGCTTTTGGATAAAGAAAAGAGATATGAATAAAGATTTCTTACTTCTACCTGACCACAGAATAATTACTCGTCCTCACATCATCCAGACTTTTTAATAAAATGCAGCATTAAATTGTCTGGATCACTAGATCTCCAAGCAGTTGTTCATTCTTCGTTAAGCCACTGGGCTGTGCTATTACTCTACTTTTTAAGGTTTAATTTCTCATATATCAACTGCTGACGTGTTCAGAAGAATGAGGACTGCTAGTGGAAGATTTTAATTGTACAGTATCATAAGAATCTGGTCAATAATTAATGTCACAATAACAAATAATGAGCTGAATTTGAGCTCAGTCATAAGTTTTGTTTTCTTTGTGTACCTGCAGATGCATTCAGTAAACCAATTTCTGTTGGATCAAAATAGTTTTCGGGCACATTGAAAGTATCTAATGATGCAGATTACTTGTAATTAAATAATTGAATGCTGCAGTCCAGCTACCAGCTTCTTTGCAACCAGATGCTCTGTTCTCCATAGGCAAATGGAAAATTTAATCCAAGAAAAAAAAAAGAAAAAAAAGACAAAACCATAGCTTCACTCCATATTTTTGTTCATACTTTTACAGCATTGTCTTTTGCAATTGATCTCAATCAGCAAATATCCAGGTTCATCTCTCTATTGCATGGTCTTGGTTTTTAAAGGTGTTGCTCCAGAAAAGTATGCAGCAGTCAATACATTAAAACATTAATAATATTATAGCCAGAGCAAAAAGATCAAGCAAGTGGAAGCAACCCACTCCTCTCTGGCAGCCTCTTTGGCCCGTTTGATGTTCAGGGTTGCACTGTGTATTGTTTTTCTCTTTTCTTTTTTTTTTTTTTGCTTTGTTTTGGTTTTTTTTGGCGGGAGGTCTGGGGTACCTTGGGGGGTTTGTTTGTTCAGTGATTGAGCAACAGTGAAGGTGATAAAAGATTCCCTGTGTGTGCTCACTGGGTCTTTTACCTCAGCCAGCCACTCAGTACCAGATTTTGTTCCAGTATAAAATCCTGGAAATTCTGTCCATGATTTACAAGAAAGCCTGATTTACTTGCAATATGCTCTTTCCAAAGCTGTCCACAATTTTAAAACACTTATGAAGTCTTCTTATTAGGCCCAGGTAATGAACCAAGTCTGCTTGACTGTGGCAGCATTCAATCAGGAAATAAACTCCACATTCCTGAAATAGAGCTTCGAGGAGCACAATGCCTCTGGTATTATTATTATTCTGTGTGCTTTAATATTATATCATGGACCAAGATCCCATCAGAAAAAATACTGTAAAACAAAACCAGACAGTAATGACCAAGACCTTTACAATAATCTATGTAGTTTACTGGTGCAAATTGCATTGTGATTGGCACATCTGCTATGGAGGGTTCTTCAGATCGAGGAATTAAATGGCTTAGGGGTTAGTGTGATCCCAAATAGGACTGTCTGAAAAAAGTGCCCAAGTGCTTTCTCAAGCTGGCAGATAGTCCTAATAGGGCTGTTAAAAATGTGACAAAGTCCTGGTGGTCTCTGTCCTGGTGTGGTGTGACCTTAGACCAGACCTCTCCACGCCTATGTTCACCCCAGCTGGCACCGTCTCAAGAGGTCACAGACTCCATGGGCAAGGAATGACCGATTCTAGGTAGTACTTCTACCTAGACAGGGGCATAATACTTGAAAACTTGTTTTTCCACTGACCAAGCTGCAGAGGTTACGCAGCCACTCAAGGTTCCAAGACTGCCAGTCTATTATCTCTTGGGAACATTATATTTACTGCAATATCTTGCAAATGATTTTAATTTTAATGCACAGCTTGATCTATAATTAGTTAAGAAGTCTCTCTTGAGCCAGCTATGACAATGATTACTAATGTTTAGTAGTGTATTTATAGAATGGTCACTAGGATATATGTAGTTCCTCATCTTTTTACTGCTGTCCTGAAGCATGTAATTATTTTACTGGATCTAGGGATGTAGCTGAAAATAATTCTTTGAATATATTATTAATAACACAGTAACAGTTTAAAATAAATTTTAAAAATATCTCACCTTTTTTTCCATTAGGAACATTTAATCACTGTTTACATTATGCAGAGTCTGGACAGTGGAGTGAGATATTCAGGGCTTTCTTTGTAGCTATTTTCATATTCTGGTTTTCCAGGGCTATTATAATCAGGCTTTAAACATACCTTTTAGAGGTAAACAAATTGCTGTTTTCATTATGCTTTTGACTTTTCCTTGAATTGCATATTTCTAGTGATTTTTACGTGGGCTTGATTTTCATCTCTCCTGCTAAATGTGCCTTGATTTGATGGTTTAGACCCTTGTTTGGATATGTCTGGAGCTATGGAAGAGAAGGGGTTGCCTCTGGGATCAGATGCAGGGCATGAAAAGGTGTGTATTTTAATCCTGGGTGTGGAAACATCCCAGTGCAGGTCGGTTTGTGAAACACCCCTCACTGCAGGGTCAGCTCCTCGCCCTCTGAGAGCAGCTTTAGCATCCTTCACATACAGACATTCACTTTCACACTGTAACAAGATTTCTAGGGGGTCGACTGCACTCACCAAGGGTGTTGTCCTGAGGGATGTGGCTCTCAGAATTGCATCACCCTGAACTGCCGTCGGGAAAGCAGCTTATTATCAATCTTCCTCTCTCTTCCAGAAAAGCAAAAAGCCCCATCTCCTGGTTTTAATCCTTTTTCACCCTTTCCTGAAAGTAAATTAGTTGTTTCAGTGCCACAGGGCCTGCTAGCAAGGACTGATAGTACCACCTGAAAGGACACTAGCTATTTTTAGCCTTTGGCTTGCCTTTTTGCCACGGTTCGCTTTCCCCTCTGTACCAGGGCACTGTGGGCACGCTGCTGTCACACACCCAGATGCAGCCTTGCACTGCAGAAAGCATCTGTTCCCTCTACAGTACCACTTGGTGACATCCCAAATATCTCAGCCAATTGATGGATTACTGCTGATCTCCTAATTTCCTAGGAATCAATATCCTGGTCAATGGTGCAGCAGAAGGGATGAAACAAAACTTCTCTTGGATGCTGATTTCATGGGTGCCTTGAAAGATAATTGCAGTAAGGAGCAAGTAAAGAGTGTCCAGGCACTTTCTTATGCCACGCAATTAGATGTGTGCTACTTGGCCTGCAACTTTTATTCCCAATGAGTGTTTTATAATGTCCTTGCCCAATAAGTGCAAATTTCTTCTCTCTTAACCCAGCCACTTTCTCATAAAAAGATGGTTCTAACTTGGAAATAAACTTGAGTAACTCTCACAAACAGAGCCCATGTCAGTGCATTTTGTGAAGAATACACAATGTGAGTCAGACAGCTGGAAAAGCAGGGGGTTTGCAGGAAGACCAAGTACGGGCATGGATGTTGGATGCTTAAAAGAGGACGTCACTGTCAGAGATTCTCCACTTTAAAGTGCAGTTATCATCTGGGAAGTGTAAAAGTGACATCCTGGTATGCCACATTTATTCCTCCTCCGCAATTTCTATTCCAAATTCACTCAGTCTTCAAGTCAATACCATGTTTTTTTCCCTGACTGCCAGCACAGCTAGCTCAGCCTGTTACCTGAGAATCAAGCTGTGTTCTTTCTGCTTATTAAAACATTGCCAACTGCAAAGCTTCTGGAATCAGACATTAACTGGCAATACTGTGGGAGAGGCGGGAGAGCTGAACGCAACATGGCTAGCACATCCCTAGCTACAGGAAAGAGAGAGAGAGCAAAAAACCAAACGGTCCTTAAACTCAGCACATATGCCTCAAGAGACCCGCAGAGAACACATATTTACAGCACCTAGGTGCCATTTTTATGCAGTTACTTTTCTGACTATCACTTCATTTCATGATGGAGCAGATAAAACTGGGAGCCAAAGAACCCCTTACTCGAGTCCCAGCTGTGCTGGATTTCCGACAGATTCATTATAGAGGAAACAGGTGAAAAAAACATGCAGCCAGGATTTGTTTACTATTGACTTGCTCTGTCATCTCTAAACTACAGCACCTCCTGCAGCATGTAAACCTGGCCAAGGTACAGTTACTCCCTTTCTTACATTCTATGTGTTTAGTTGTTGAGAGAGTTGAAAAAAGTATCTTTAGTCTTCACAGAGGGATTAAGATTTCTGGGTAAAAGGAGGAAAGAAGAAGTGACAAGTGAAAAAAAGCTTTAAATAGTCCAAAACCTGTGCTGGATTCAGAAGAGCACTGCGAAGTCCACATGCTTATCTGGAGCTTAGCTGAGGTGGTATGAACTCCTACTGTCTGAAAGTGCAGGCATGAGGCTGCTCGTTCCATCTGGAAATACTGCTGGCTTGAGTCGTCACTGCTTTGGACCTGATGTAACCACTTATCCCTGCAAAGACTTTAAGCAAGGAAGGTGCAAATGCTGGAGGATTACAGCGTTTCAGCACCTTCTTTCACTCACAGGCACAGAAATGGATCATGAACCATTCAGAGCTGCTCAGTCTGGTTCACATCCCACCAGCTTTACTAATGTCTAGAAAACACCTGCTTTTCTCAAGGGCAATATGGCTACCGAAGGCAGCATATGAGCTGCCTTAGACAATGTTCTTGGTTTATGTCCAAAATATAGGGACTAGGGAGTCTTTTGGGATCTTAATTTCTCCCATCTGAAGACTGCACAGCCAACAGGTCCCTTGCCTGGAAAATTATCATCTGCTAACTGTAAATTATCTTCATTTTGGTGGTCTCCAAATGAAGGTCAGAGTTTGCATACAGACGATGTGATCCCTGACTGGTCATCATGCCCATCAGCTGTGGCATCCTGCAGACTGACTCTGTCAGTTACTGTAGTGGCCTTCTTTGAGCCAGACTTGAGAGATGGTTAACGGGGTTTAACCAGTCCCTGTGCTGTCATCTGATTTGCAATAGGTCTCCATATGCCTGAATCACAGAGTGGTTGAGGTTACATGGGACTTGTGGAGGTCATCTGGTCCAACCCCCTTGATCAGGCAGATCAAGACCTAGACCCACTTGTCCAGGACCATGTTTTGAATATCTCCAAGGAATCACAGAACCACTAGGTTGGAAAAGACCTTTTAGATCATGGAATCCAAGCATACCTGTCCTCTACTAAACCATATCCCTGAGCACCTCATCTACCTGTCTTTTAAATACACCCAGGGAGGGTGACTCAACTGCCTCCCTGAAGCGAGACTCCCTTAGGGAGACTCCACAAGCTCACTGGGCAGCTTGTGCCGGTGCTCAGTCACCCTCACAGTAAAAAAGTGTTTCTTGATGTTCAGAGGGAACCTCCTGTGCTTCAGTTTGTGCCCATTGCCTCTGGTCCTGTCATTTAAAGAGGTTGTATGTGATAGCCTGCAGTGGACCGAGCAGGCAGAAGTTAATTCATGTATTCCTATCCAGTGACCAGCTGCAGCATGTAGAGCAGGTCAGTCCCCAGCAAAATCACAGAATCACAAGGTTAGAAAAGACCTTAAAGACCATCAAGTCCAACCCTTCCTGTCCTCTGCTAAGCCATATCTCTAAGTACCTCATCTACCCGTCTTTTAAACACATCCAGGGATGGTGACTCAACCCCCTCCCTGGGCAGCCTGTTCCAGGCCCTGACAACTCTTTCAGTGAAAAATCTTTGGTTTGTTTCAGGAAAAGATGTGAGTCCTGTAGTTCATGCTGAACTGTGCTCAGCACTGTCAGCCAGTTGTGGGTGCCAGGTTTGGCACTGGACATGTCTTTAATTCCAGAAGTATGAAATACTACCTTCAGTCAACTTGACAAGCATTTTTCTTCCTGAATTTAGTCTCCAAACCCACAAATCTCAGCAGTAAGTACCACATAAATCTTTACAATTGGGCAGTGGGCAGGACTTGCTGCTTTTAATTCTTTTCCAACCTTTGTTGAGGCCCTGTTCTTTAAATAGCTGCTACAACTGCCTGTTTTCCCACTCCACTATTGCCAGTTGCTATTTATTTGTTTATTTATGTTACTTAATTGCTTATTTTCACCTGAATGGTGGAAGACAATAGCCATGTCACAGTGATAAAGCACTAGCTCCCGGCACCAGCCCTGGAGATGTCATGGCTGTGTCACAGTAGGCATAACATTGCTGGTGGTGTTTCACAGGGTGAAAAACCTGTGGCTCAGGACTGTATAAAAAGGGCTACACCAGACCAGACTGGCAGACAAGAAGCCAGGTGACCAAAAACTGAGAGGGAAGGGCAGGGGAGGGATGGACAGGGGCTGCCCATGACAACGGAGGGTGGCTGCTCCTCCTCTGTTGCTTCTTCTGTCTATTACAGCTGGATGCCTGGATGGTGATGTAATCAGACCATGGCACAGTCCTCTTCCTCCTCCAACACCCAGCCAGAGACTGGTCAGCACACTACCAGGTAAGAGTCCCAACTCGTACGCATTACAGGCTCACAGGGAGCTGGGAGTTCCCTCTGTTCATGGCAAAGCCATGCATCCTTTTTCCTCAGGTAACCAAGGGCTGTGCCACACACGAGCTCCTGGCACCAGCTCCAACATCCAGGCCACAGCAGAGAAAGCACTGGTTGTGGCCCATGTTGCAGTGGGGTTGGTGGCCTGGTTGTCCCAGGATGGGTGTCTCCTGTAGGACGGACAGCTTTGATGTGAGGCTGGGAGAGCCCTGATCAGGGAGGAAGGGTATCCATGGCAATGGGAGTGTGGCTGCTCTGTTCTTTGATGCTTCTGTCTTTGGCAACTACATCCTCACCCAGGGACATGACCAGATCATGGCATGCACTGGTCCTGTCCTTTGTCTACCACTTAGCTGGAGATTGTTGCAACTTTCTACAAAGACATTGACCTAGAGATAATGAAGCACATAGAGACCTAGTCTGTAGCCTGTTGTAGTCCTACAGGCAGCTGTACGCTCCCCATAGCTGTGGAAAAAGAGAGCTCTGCATCACCTACCATCTTTTCATTAAACTTATCTGAAAATAAATTTGAGTTTAATGAAGCCAATAGCTGGTTCTTCTGGCTTGTGCTGTCGTTTAGGGGAAAGCTTTTGGTTTCTTTTTGCTTAATTGTTGCATGAGCCTCAATATCTCAGGAAAAGAGCCCCCATTGGCAGGTTCTTCCAGACAGACCACCCCTTACTCACCTTTTGATAGCTCTTGGCATATGTCCCTTTTTAATTTTTGGAAACATGCTACAATCTTTCACTCTCGTTCCAAGTCTCCTTTTACCTAATAGCAAAAGTGCTTTTCTTTGTGTAAGGTCAGGGTCCCTTCCCTACCTTTCTCTCTAAAAAAAAGAGCGTGAAGAAAAAGGGAATGGCAAAAAGAGCATCAGAGAAGCCCCATCACTGTGTCTCCCCCAGTGCATTCCCCTTCATCTGCAGAAGGACAACAGAAGACTGTTGTTATGCATTGGAAATGCTGGGGAAAAAGGCAGGCTGTCTTCTCTGTGATTTAAATAGCCACCTTGCAATCACAACAGCCAGTGGGGATGAGATAATGCTTGTGAGGACAACCTGGCAGCTCAGCATGGAAGCTTTGGTTGTGCCATTTCATGGAGCACACAGTACGCCCCTGTTTGTACAAATCTCTCATCACATTAGCTTTGTCATACCTTCATAGAAAATGTAGAGAAACAGCAACACAGTGAGACCTCTTGGAGGGGCAGCCCCTCAGGCTTGCACTGTGGGGTTAGTCCCAGTTATGATGCAGTTCAGTGCGGGAAGGGACATCAGTGAGAAGCAGGTAGGCTGGGGCACTCAGCAGTTTGGGTCTGCTTTGGGGCACAGCAGCCATAATGTGCTTGTTTGACTGATGCTCTTAACACCCGCTGTATTCCTGGCCAGGAAGCCTGGAGGCTCCCCACAAATCCTCTTCCTATTCCCTTTGGGAAATCTGTCTGGATACAGAAGAAAATAGGCAGGCTGTTTTATTCTTTTTGCATGAATCCAGACCAAAAATTACTTTCTTACATGAGCGAGCATCAGAGTGGAACTGTCACAACATGTCCAGGGCACAACTGTTCCCTGCTCTTGGCTTGCAGGGTTTCCAAAGGCAGCAGATTCACACTTTCCACCACACTGAGCTGGATGGTGTGTCCCGACGCACAGGAGGTCAAGAAGTATTTGTTTGCTAAATGAATCAGGAAAGAAGAAGATGGATGGAAAACTAATTGCAGGGCTCAATAGCACATCTGATAATTCACAAAAGAAGAATGCAGAAGCAAGTGCAAGCAAACAGACGGATGAGGCTTGAGCCCTAGTATCCTGCTGTGGACTGCAGCAGAATTAGCCTTCTGGGGATGGCGGTAAGTGGTGGTTGGAAATTTAAGTACTGCCTGTACTCAGTGAGCCCTTCATGGGATGTAATACTGTGCAAGGATGACTATGAGTATCCAGGCAGCCCCTTCCAGAGCCCAGCCCTCCTGCTGAAGTCTTAACAAAAAGATTCAAACAAAGGAACTGATAGAATAACACAGCAATGACAAAATGCTGGCAATGACCGACTGCTGTTACTCTTCCTTGCCTTGTAGGTGATGGAGCGTGACATCAGAACCAAATGCTGTGTGCCTGTGCATTAAAAGAGCTAATCCAAATCCAAGTTATGTCCCTGTGGAACAGTCACTAGAAGGTGGCATGCTTTACTGGGTACCGCCCTTGCGAAACGCTAAATTATGCTCAGCTCCATGATCTGGTTATGCTGATGCTGAGGACCTTAGAGGATACTCTCCTTTCAAGCCCTGACATTTCAAGAGCTTTATGAAGAAAGAGAAATTCAGCTTGAATTCTTTATCTTTATGACATTAAATGTCCAACTCCCTCCCAAACACCATAGAAGGATGATGACAGGATTGCTTATACTGAAACCATTTGGGTCAGTGCTGATTTTAGACCCAGGCCTAGGCTCTCTCTGAATGTTGTTGCCAGCAAAACTGGGCCAGTGAGATAGGAAGAGATGTAGCTGTACATTGCTGGTTGAAATAGCATTGCTCTGCTGCAGTCAAGGGCCTAGCCTAACTCCTCTGATGGAAAGGGTTACTTGAAAATCAGAGACTTCCCTTTATGGTCTATTTTTTAAATTATTGTTTTCTGTCTAATACACTCTTTAAAGGTATTTGTCTTCCTATGACAGGAGTGAAAAGATTAATTTGTTAAGTCAAATATTCATGACTACCAGAGAGGGGAGAAGAAGTCACCTGAAGTTCATTTATTATGGGCTAGTAGCTGAGGTTCTTCCACAGAAAGGTATAGCTGCAAATATGTGACACCAAGGACTTCTGACAAGGGATGAGTCATGTCTTGTCCTCCCTGTCACACACCTGGAATTAAGATCACTGACCGGTAACAACCCTGTCACAGGACAGCTCATTTTCCACTGATTTCAGCAGCTGCCCTTACAAATCTTGGGGTTAGATTATCCAGAGAAATTTCCAGAGCATCCTTATCGTGGCTGTGATAAGGTGGTGTGATAAGGTAGGGGATTAAAGGACCTTGCATCCTCCTGGGGAAAACCGGGCAACTTCCAAAGTCAACAGGACTCTGCTGAGCACAAAGGGCAACTTAAAGAGTGCTTTGCAGGACGATTTCCCACTCCCTACATTGAACTAGGAAGGTAAACTAATTACGTGAAGGAATGTTTCTGGCTGTGGCACTATCAGCCATTCGAATGTGTGTAGCCAATGAACTATTAAGTACAGTATATCTTTAGCATCACAGGAGACAGTAACTTATCTTGCCTGGCAGCTAATCATTGCTACCTCAGCTCTGCCGCTCAGTCCCTTTGAGTGGAGTTACACCCACTCATAATCAGGCCATTCATGCTCAGTCATGCATACAGCCATCTCCAAATAGACACAGTCCTACTAATCACCACCTCTGCTCTCACTCAGACTGCGGGTTTCGGAGAATGATTCAATACTAAAATGGATCTCGGCAGCTCAAGGAGGCTGCCTTGCACTCCCTCTCATTTAACGTGGCGGCTTCCCACTCGAGTCATTCATCTGGCGCAGGGAGTAATCCTGTCACTGCAAAGGCCGCTCACCGCAGCGCTAACTGCCTGCAGCACTGCTGCACAAGGTCAGCCCATGAGCTTTAAAAAGGTGATGCAAAAAAGGGTGTAGATTTCTGTAGGCGTTCAAGTGTCTTATGATGGCAGGTTAGGGTGGTGGTTGGACTTGAGGATCTAAAGGGTCCCTTCCAATCAAGACAATTCTGTGATTCTATGAAAACAACTTGAACCTGTAGAGATAGACAGTTTTTGAACACTCGCCTTGTATTCTTAGATTCAAAGGTAACACTGTGAGATGGTGTGCCCAGAGAGGTGGTGGATGCCCCGTCCCTGGAGGTGTTCAAGGCCAGGTTGGATGGGCCCTGGGCAACCTTGTGTAGATCCAGGCCTGAGGTTGGTGGCCCTGTCTGTGGCAGGGGGGCTGGAACTCTATGATCCTTGGGGTCCCTTCCAGCCCAGACCATTATATGATTCTAGGATTCTAGGATTCTATGATTGGCTTTGGGTTCAGTACTGGGTTCTGCAGAGCTGGGCCTGACAATGTGCAAAGTCACCTGTATGCCTCCACATCCCAAATCTCCACGTTTCAAGCTGCTGCATGGCTGTTACCCTGTACCAATGTGTGAAACAAGTCTGCATGACGCTTCCAGGGTAAAGAAGACCAAGTCTCCTCCAACAGTATTTCATGAATATTGTTTGTGGCTTCTGGCTTGGGAGGGAGAAAGGATGCAAAAATTGTCAGCAAAATTTTAAATAAAATTTCCTTCTTCCTTCACATATTCAGGCAGCTCTCTTCTTCCTGCTCCACAGCAGCAGTCCATAGCTGAACTCTTGTGTTTTTCTGAGGGCTGAGAGGCATTATCTTAACTTGTTATCTTTTATTTTAGGCTGGAGTAGGGTTTTTGTGCAGGACTGACCATTACTAACTCTGATGAGTAGCTGTAGCTCAGCACTGAGGATCTGTTTCTCAGTGCGTCTCTTTGGACCTTGGCATTGTTACCTGCAATTCCCAAAGTTTGGTGGTGACAAAGATAGCAATATCCTGGCTGTGCTAGTGAAATAGTTGGATTTTTTTTCAATGTTGCTTAGGTGTTTCTATTTAAGTGGTCTTCACTTTTCTCGCATTGTATCTATACAGGAACAATCAGGAAAGTTGATTTAAATTAACTAAAGGCAGGAGTTTAAAGTGAATTAGCTAAATTGCATTAAACCTCCCGTTTCACAATTAAAGTGGCCTTAATATGACTTAGCCTTGGAAGAGAAGTAAACCAAATCAAATCAAAGCCACTTAAATTCTGACAGTTCCCACAAAGGGCTTTAATTAATGCAGTTTAACTAATCCACTTAAAAATTCAGATCAACTTTTCTGAGCAGTTTCATGTAAACAAGCTCTTACAACTTCTCTGCCCTGAAATGATTTAGCTTGGTTGGATGGTTTTCCTTCATAAGATAAATCTGTACAAGATTTAGTCTGGTGGAAGTCCCACTACAGAGGCTTGCACTTGGGTAACTGCATCAACTGGAAAAGTTGCATGAATATAATAAATCTGTGCTAGCTTAGCTCTTTGCAATGCCTACCAGCTCCAAGCTGCTGTGATTTCATGCTATTACACACCCGTACAAAAGACCACCTTGCCAATTTAGGACAGGAAAGAGAAAATGATGGTGTAAAGTCCCGTTTCTCTCCTTCAGTTAGCACAGAGGTCACCTGTGTTGGTAAGTAGTTGGTATAATTTGCATTGTGCCCTGGTGAGTCCTTATGCTGTATGCAGGCAGGCTGCAATCAGGCTGGGATTTATTTTAGGTGGGATGAGAATTACATTAGCACAGAATTCTTTTGCTTCAATGGGCCTTAGGATGGTATAAATTAGAGCATATAGCGGTTTTGTCTTGTCTTTCTTTTTTTAATGTAACCCTTATATTTTGCTAGTGTCAGTTCTGGCTGGGGTCACAGCAAAGGACATGGCTTACAAACAACAAAAATCACAATGTTGGCCAAGGGAAAAAAAAAAAAAAAGACTATTTCAGGCAAAACAGACACTTGGTCAATTTAAAGTGTATCTCATCAATGTGCACATCAATCTGGCCCATTAAATAGTATGCCCGTTAATTCCTTCTGCCTTTATGAACAATTCCCTTTGTAGCTAAAATGCTTGACGAAGGTGATGCTGCCTCTTCTTCAGAAGGAATATGGATGTTTGACTTTCTCAATTAGCTGAAAGTCCTTCAGCAGAGGGTTCCCTGAGGCATGCAGAATTCCTTGGCTGGTGATCCTCAGTCCCTTTCCCACTTTACCCTGGCAGGGACAGCAAAGTGCGGACTTTCTACCAGGATTTCTTCACTTGTCCCAAAATTTGCCTGTCTGCCAGCTTGAAATATTGTTCCCTTTTTTGGGGAGAACAGTCTAGCTATTCCAACCCCCCCTTCTCACCGCACAGATCCTCAGACTTGTCTCTGCTGCCCCTTCTCTCCCACCCCTCCTGGATCACCCCATATGGTCTCTGAATACCGTCAACCTGCGATGCCTTGGTCCAGACCAGGGCAGATACCCTGACTGCAGTTAGCAGACCTCTTGCTGCTCATCACATTTATGAGGCTGTATCTTTGTGAGAGAGCTCCCCTGAAATAACTCAGGCGACTGCTATGCTCTAGCAGCACTATACACAAATAAAATATTCCCAGTGAAAAAAAGTGTCAGCATCCCTTCCGCTGGATCAAAAGTCATGTCAGAGAAGATATCAAAGCCTGAAAATCTGCTTGCATAAAAAAGCCAAAAGCCTGAAGCCATCCCAACCACCTTCAAACAAGTCGGGAGTCTGCACACGGATCTGCAACACAGAGGTGATGGATCAAGAGGTAACACAATTTCTAGCCAAACTACTTCAGCTGTTGCCATCTTCTTCCAGAGTTGTTTTCAAACTGTGCAAAGTTTAACTTTTTTTGGGGAAAAGAAGGCATTGCACAGTGTTGGAAATCCTACTCGATTCAAAGGCTCAGCCCCTGCCAGGTATACTTTCCTTCAGGGCAGCAGAAGCAGGAGTCATCTCATCCCAGTCAGAGATGAAATCTATAAGGGAACTGTTTTCTGCCCAGATTTTGCAGGTGTGGGGAGCAGCTGGCTCCAAGGATGGGTAACGGGGTACACAGGCCTTCTGCTCAACAGTATTAGCTCAGGTGCCACCCAGGCAGGAAGAACTTGTGGGTCACTCGGTCTGATGGAGCCTGTCATTTATTCACAGGAGCACCTGCCACACACAGGATGCTTTCCAAATCCTTAAAAAGCATGATTATCACCCCCCACCTTCCCCCAAGGATTTGCAATCTAACAGACAAGTTGCACTTTAGGCATCTTTGAAACAATTTTCCTGTGGAACCAATTTGATTCACGACATGTGACACAGCACCGAAGGCTGCTGAGCCCCCCGCGGGGCTGCAGCCAGCCTCTGCAGAGCTGTGTTATTTGCAGGCAGCAGCCTGGCAGCGGATGCCCATTGGCTGCGTTTCGCAGCTGGGGGAGAGGCAGTGGGCAGACGGTGGGGGTCACCAGGCTGGCCATCCTGGTGCTGGATGTCCTCAGCACAGAGGTGGCCACACAGGAGTAGAGGGTGGCCCAAACAGCAGAACATCTCCAGTGCTTCTGGGCACTGTTGCTCGTGGATCGATTTGGCCTCGCTGCCTTCCTGCTGTGGCAGGCGCTGCATAGCTCTGTGACATGCAGCTGTCTCTTCACTCATTACTCAAAAAGGATGAGAGCTCCTCTTCCTGCAGCAGCAAGACACCCTCTCTGTGCAAGCGTGCATCGACCTTACTCCTGGAGGCCCTGCCCTCACAAAAGGAGACCTGGAGGGCCATAGATGAGGTGGCCACCAGAATCACAGAATTGTAGGGGTTGGAAGGGACCTCCAGAGATCATCGGGTCCAACCCCCCTGCCAAACCAGGGTCCCAAGGACATATTGCACAGATAGGTATCCAGATGGGTCTTGAATATCTCCAGAGAAGGAGACTCCACACCCCCCATGAGCAGCCTGTCCCAGGGCTCTGTCACCTTCACTGTGAAAAAGTTCTTCCGCATGTTGGTGCGGAACTTCCTGTGCTTCAACTTGAGGCCCCTTGTCCTGTCCCCACAGACAACTGAAAAGAGGCTGGCTATTTCTCCTTGTGTCCCAAACTTCAGATATTTATGAACATTAATAAGATCCCCTCTTAATCTTCTTTTCTCTCACCAGCTTGTAACAATTTCTGTGCTTAGTGACCAGCTTGGGAAAAAAAGAATTACGCTGTTTGCATTTTTACAGTTGAATATTTGTATTCTGTCATTTCTCATTGGAAAATAATACAGGATAATTTGTAGGAAAACTCTGGGGATCCTGATCACACACTTACTCCAGATGTTTTGTGTGTAGAGAACAGTTCCTGTGCAGAAGTCACAGACTCACAGAATGGTCAGGGTTGGAAGGGACCTCTGGAGATCTAGTCCAACTGCAGATCACCCACAGCAGACTGCACAGGACTGTGTCCAGGTGGGGTTTGAATATCTCCAGAGGAGACTCCACAACCTCTCCGGGCAACCTGTCCCACAGCTCTGTCACCCACTAAGGCATTAGAGAGTGTTTCACTCTATGAAACCTCCAGTGTTTCCAGTTCTGGAATTAAGGATGAAAAAGCTTAATCTAATGTTTCTAGAGATCTGTTTATTTGGTGCTGTTAGAAGGGAGAAACAGTATTTGTCACTGATGTGGCATATAATTACTGACAGTGCATCACTTCTTGGGGGTGTTGGTGCTGCCATTACTGTGCCACATACTATTCTGGTCCTTTCTATAGCCCTCTGCACCCTCACAAACCTGGCCAGCTGCTTCTCTTACTTTTGTGAAGGGGACAGACTAAGCAGCTTATATACTTCTGAAATGTGAATTTGGGTGGTTTTTCACAGTTTATCTTCTAGCCTGAAGGATTTAGCACCTGCTGTTGGTTCTCCCCGACGTACTGTGCCTGGCTTTGGTATCTCTTAGGGTTTATCTATTTGTGCTGAGAGCTGTGGTGTCTTTTGTATCAGTTTATTTCCCTCCATGTAAGCACACTTCATTGTCTGATTTCCTCTTATTAAGTTGTTCATCTGTTTATACCACCTTTGCAAGACGCTGTGTCTGCAGCATCGAGCTAATACACCTTTTAGAATACCTGAGACCCTCTGAAAATGTCTTGATCTTTGTGAACAAGGCTTTTGCTCAGATCTCCCATCATTTGGCAAAAGGTTTTTCTTTAAAAAGACAAACGAAGCTGATTGATAGTTATGCTGTTAAGTCTGACAAATCTCACATAAAGGAAAGTGGGTTTTTACTTGTGTGAGTAATGGAAACGGTGTTCCTGACAACCCCGCTGCCGATACCCGATCTCCTCTATGGCATTGTTGTCAGCAAGTGAAGCCAAGCTGCTGAGGAGAGAGCCACACTCTTGGAAAGCCTAAGTTTGAATTTCAGGCTCTGAAGGCTAAATTCTACTTAACATTATTTATGGGATCTTATTATGTGGTTTACAAATATCCAAACTATTGCCAGTTATTCATGAAAACCAGACCTCCACTTAATCCACATGAATTGTTGGCTGAATGATGACAGTTGGGTTTGGGGATAGTTAATATCTGTGATTTCTCCATATGAAAAAAAGATGTTCCCACAGTCCAGACACAGACTGAGAACCACATCAAATAGCTCTGTCAGGAATAAAACAAATATGAGTGGTTCCTGAATGGCCCTGAATTTGGGATTTGGCTAAAAATACTTAGTAAGTTGTTTTAAAAACAATAATAGAGCGTGCATGCATGAACCTGAAAGTGTAATTTCTGAACATAGCCACATTTATTAAAATTATTTTCAGTGAATAATCCTTGTGTGGTCTCTCAAAAAAGCTTCCATTATTGATGCCTGTAGGGGGAAAAATGAGTAAAAATTTGGGGATACATGGGGGAAGTCACATTTGTACAATCAGAAATTCTCCTCCCTGGTTGCAGTGCTTAGGTACTGTGGTGAAAAAATATCGGCAGGATCTTTGTATTGACCTGATTAAGGCAGTGCAATATTTTTGGGGAGTCAGCCAAACACAATCTGGTTTATTTTTTCTGCATGCCAAAACCTTTCATTTGGATTTAAATGGGTGTTTTGTTTAACCTGAAACAAGCTATTTTGCTTGGAGCCCTTCTTATAAATAAATAAATAAGAAAACCTACATTCATAAAAGCAAGGAGGTAGAAACATAACAAGATCACAGTGGTCTGAGACACCTGCCTTTGGATCTATACTTCAACAGAGACATTTAAAACTATCTCAAAGTGTGGGTTTTGTAGAAAATGATGGAAGTCAGTTCACTTTGGTAAGTGGCATTGTTACCGGGTTAGAGTTATCATCCTGCCTTTCTTCCAGTGACTACTGCTGTTGAGAGCTAAGATACAGATGAACTCCAGAAGAGCCTGCAGTTGGCGGTGAGGGAGTCCTTTGGAAGCAGAGAGATGCAGAAGCAGAGCCCTGTTTCGGCTGAGGTAGGGAAGCCAGTTGAAGGAAGTGAGAGAGCATAAGTACTCCCACAGCAGCTTCCATCTATTTTGCATCATCCAATTCAGGGAGAGTCAAAATAATTGGGAAATATGAAATAAAACATCACTGCTCCAGGTGAACCTAACTCAGCTTTTACCTTGTTCTGACTCGCTATATTCAACTCAAATTTCTAAAAGCCTTGACATCAGATTGGAACTCACTCTGAAAACTTACGTCCAGGAGCAAACTTATCTTTTCCACTCCTGATCTCTTTTGCTCCACTCTGTGGTTATGTTGGCCTGTTTCCATGTTCTATTCTTGCACTGGTATTTTTTTCAGCAGCCTCTAAAGAAAAAGAAGATAAAGACGGTGCCTGCTCTAATCCATCTCCAAGGCAGGGCTCTTTGTGTGTAGCCCAGCCAGATGGCTGGGTTGCCATGTTCTTGTAAGCCTTGACCAGATCCCATCCTTCCCTGGAGGGTGAGATGATACACACAAAAAACTTGGATGCTGCTCTGGCTTGTGACTAATGCACAAGCAGGTGGGAGAGTATAATATTTCCTTCCAAATCTTCAAGCCATTGGGCAGCTGGGAACCAGGAAGCCGAGCCTTGTGCTCCAGCATACAAGCACCACAGGCATGTTGGAGCTTGACCACACAACAGCTGGGGGCTGGCAGCTGCTCCACAGGCAGCATCTGCTGTGCTTGGGAAAACAAGGTAGGAGAATCAGCACCAACCACCTGGAAGTGCTGTGCCTATTCTTTCTGTCCCTGGTCCCATTCAAGCATTGTCCCAATGTCCCTGGCTCTGGCTACTCTAAAGGAAGAGCTCTTGGTCCTCCTGGTGGGTGACCAGCCACCACCTCTTCCCACATCTGTTTGCATATGACAAAGAATGATGGGAGGGAACCACGCTGTGCCTCAAGTTGAGTTTTGGCAGACCAGCAGGGTGGGTGTTAAATTCTGTGAGGAGCTTTCTTTGTGTTTCCCTTCAGTTCCCTCAAATCCGGACAACTCTGAATAATGAATGCGGCGTTTACAAGCTGGCTGAATTAAGCAGCCTTCAGATTAATAGGGGGGATGGTTATTCAGGGAAGAATTCAAAGTGTGCATCATGTATGTGGTCCAATGTGCGGTGTGGGAGAAGGTGGACAAAGACCTGCCCGCAGACAGCAAGGCAAACAGCCATGTTCCCTCTTGGAGGCACCTAACTGAAGGCTGAATGAAGTGGGGCTGTTCAGCCTTGAGAAAAGACTGAGAGGGGATCTGATTAATGTTTATAAATATCTCAAGTGTGGGACACAGAGGGAAATAGCCAGCCCCTTTTCAATGGTCTGTGGGGACAGGACAAGGGGAGATGGCCTCAAGTTGGAGCACAGGAAGTTCCGCACCAATATGCAGAAGAACTTTTTCACAGTGAAGGTGACAGAGCCCTGGGACAGGCTGCTCATGGGGGGTGTGGAGTCTCCTTCTCTGGAGATATTCAAGACCCATCTGGATACCTATCTGTGCAATATGTCCTTGGGACCCTGGTTTGGCAGAGGGGTTGGACCCGATGATCTCTGGAGGTCCCTTCCAACCCCTATGATTCTGTGAATCTGTTATTCTAACAAGCACACAGCCAGGCAGATTTTTCCCCTGTGCATGCACAGATCTGTAGTGGCATTTTACTACATCATTTGTCAGCATTTGGTAGCTTCCTGCTTCGTCCCAAGTTAAGATTTATTATTTGTATTACAGTATCACTTAAGCAACCGGCACTGGCTGAGCTGGGACTTACCTGGACCATAAAGGTGATCCCAAAGTAAATTTATAATCTTAGGCTGAGTTTATCTCTTTTTTGTGTGCATTAAGAAAATGAGACTGTGGTATTTATTGTCTTCCAGCTAAGCAGTTGAGACCTTGGAGGCATTTCAGGTTGACAGGAACAGGAAATTTCTATTTCCTGCATGAGCCTGAATGGCAAGCAAACCCCCAGAAGCTTGTTCCCACACATATCTAGATTTTCCCTTATTATGGTGCTAGAATAGATGGATACCCACATCTCATTTCCTAGTGTTTGAGTGTGTGAGAAGCCCTTAGGTGAGTTGTTTCTCTTTCCTGCACCTTACTTTCCCTCATAGCAGATTGCAAATAATGGTGGAATTTGTAGGGTTGTTTAAGTAGCTACAGATAAGGGGAAATCTTAAGGGTGAAAAATCACACTTTTGGGGAGGTAGAGACTCAGCCACTCACTGTGGAGCATCGGTACAATGAGATCCTGAGGCAGGACTAAATGCTGGGATATTTGAAATGAAGGTGCACATTCACAGAATTGAGCTCTCCTTTTTCCTCACAGGATTTGACTGTTTTTCTAAACATTATAAGTTATCTTTTTTTCCTCCTCAAGCTCTTCTGCCTTTTGATTTTCATTAATGGTTTTGTATTAGCTTTCAGCTTTCCACCAACCTGGTTTTAGCCTTGGAGGTCAGTTTTTAGTCCCTGGCATGTACTTACATTTTCAGGGATACTAGAGAATTTAAGGCTTATGAGAGCAGTCCCAATGACAGTGGTACTTGGTGACACTCAAGTGCTCAAGTAAGATATAAATTTAAGAGCCTTGTTGAATAGATTTAAATCTGGAATAATGCTACAGAAGTAGAGCAAGTTGTCTAGATTTATACTGGGTGTTTGGAAGCAGAATTGAGACAATGTATTTTACTGGAAGCGCCTCTAACAACTTAATAGATAGGTGCTCTGTTGTATAAATGCAGTTAATGAGGATGATTTGAGACTTCCTATATACTGTACTTTTGAAGGTTTACTGTAAGATATTGCAGTTGTAGCAGAAATTGCAGAAAGCACCATGTCCCCACGGTACATTATGTGCAGCACTTCCCAGTGGCAGTAAATGTTCTGACTTAATCAAAAAGATCACATTTCTTTCTATTACTACCTGCCTAGAGAAGCCAGAATAACTTTTGGCCAAGGAATACTTTTGTTTAAATCTTAAATTTCAAAACTAAATTACACAAAGACTTGCAGATGTGATTCATATGTCCCCCATTACTTCCAATCTCTTTTTTTGCCTGCTAACTTAAATTTGTGTGGGAATTGTGGTGCCACTGGTAGCAATTGCACCGGTTGGAGGCTCTGCATGGGCAGGCATGGTGTGCAGGCATTTCCACGTGGCTGGGACTCTTCCCCACAGCCTTAGCACAGCCCAGAATCGCAGAATCAGGGAATCATAGGGGTTGGAAGGGACCTCCAGAGATCATCGGGTCCAACCCCCTTACCAAAGCAGGTTCCCTAGGACAGGTTGCACAGATAGGTGTCCAGATGGGTCTTGAATATCTCCAGAGAATGAGATTCCAGCTGCCTCTCTGGTGGCCTCCTCCAATTGGAGGGTATTCAGTTAAACTGTTCCTAGCAAGTTGTCATCTCAGACAGAGTCACTCTTGTCCTTGCTGCCAGTCATCCTCAAGCAGCCACAGCTTAAGATTTAGATCACTATGTTGTGCTCTTTGCAAGGTTCATGGAGAGAGTTCTGTGAGCATTCGCTGACCTTTGGACTCTCCCTAACCTGATCGCTGCAGTTTTTTCTCCACTTACTGTGGTGTGAGTGTCCCAGCTTGGTACAGTGGGGATAACACTGGCTACCCCCCCACCACACACACCTGTCATGAAGATTTATGAAGTGATATTTTCAAAGTGTAAAGCATTATTTATGCCAGGTGCTGTGAACTATCAATAACAAATGGGATAAACATTGCATAGTTAAATATTTAAAGCACAGTCTTTGGAACTGGGACACATGTGACCTTTTCCAGGTCTCTTAATGGATTTCTGCCCGTCCATGGATGAGACACTTCCCTGTTCCTGCCACTGCTCTCCCCCCAGCTTTTATATAATATAGCTATTTAGCTGTGAATGCTTCTTGTGAGCAATGCTATGATGAGGTGCTGTCCGAAAGGTGGGTTCAGCTGGTCCTGGATGCTTATGAGGCCCTCAAAAGCTTTTGATAGATTTCAGCCCAGTCTCAATCCAGGACTGGAAAGGAAGAGCACCTCTTCCACCAGCCACCTTCAGTTTTATTGCAATTCTCCACTTCCCTGCTATTGTCTGTCCCCAGTATTACCTCCACCATATAGCTTGGTATGCCCAGGGGTAGGTTTGGGTGTCATTGTGTCACAGCTCTAGGAAACATCTGGCTTAATGCAGTGATAGCTGCGTGAAGTGCAATGGCCTGAAACAGAGGAGATGGCTGGGAGTAAACTATTTAAGCATCTTTTCTTCTCTTAAACTCTGATTTGATGAACAGAAACCAAATACGCATTCCTATAGATTTGACAATAAGCCTTTTTACCTTTTAAGAGGAACCTGGTGTTGATGTTTCTCCTTGGTTGGTGCATATCCCTACTTCCAGAGCTCAGGTATACAGATATATAGCAGGGCATCTGCCTTTTTTGTGTCATACCAAAATACTGATAGAAAAAAAAAATTGCTGCAGACATGCCTCAGAACAGTTCCTTAAACAGAATAGTCATCATAAATATAGTCAAGCTGTGGTGGTAGTCCCAACTGCAACTGTGAGAGACCACTAGCTGGATTTCATGGTTTATATCATGCCCAGCTGTAGATCTTGAGAACCAACACATCTTTAGTGCATCCTCCTATTTCTCCATGGAAAATGCCCTTATTTAGTCATTTACTCATGCAAGTACTTTCCTTGGCCTGAAAGTACAGCTTAGACTGTTGTCCGCGTATTTCACTGTGATTCAGTTGAATACCCAGCACAGAAATCTTTTATAAATCACATTCAAGGTACTTTCACGGTAATATTCCAGCAAGAACCACAACATAAGCGTATAATTTGTACCTGGATTCTTGCTACCAGCTTCTGACTCAACTGCAATGTGCATATTTTAAGATGGAGTATTTTTTTTTTCTGCAGTACTTAATGTTCGGAGAGAGTTTAATCAAGAAACATGAGTAATTGGCATTAACATTCACTTCTGAGCAAGAGAACAGCTTTGATAGCATCTATACTCATTAGGCTTTTCGCTCCAAACACTGTTCATTACAGTGAGTGCTCTTTGTATTGGCTTTTACTTTGTAAATACAGCACAGATTCTGCTCGGCACAGAAGTATGCCTTGAACAAACACTCTGTGGTTACACAAAAGTAAGGAGTTTTCACTGTTGAAAAGAAACAAGTGGAGCACTGCAAGTGCTTTGAGAAAACGTCTAAGCACTCCGCAACACGACGTAAGAACCTGCATGGATGGAACACACGATTTATTCACTGGCTGCCTAATTGGAATGAGTAGGATTGATTTTGCTCACATACTGAAAGGAATCCTTGGAAAAGCTCAAGATTCAACTTGAGGGGGCAGATGAAAGTTTTTTGGGGTGCACTTTGTGGAGCCAGGACCACTTTAGGCAGTGCAGCAGCATATACCCCACGAGCAATGAGATGGGAGGGAGCTGTGTGATTTCCTGTGCGATTTAGTTTAGAGGATCCTGCTCTGGCATGGGGATTGGACTAAATGATCTTTTGTGGTCCCTTCCAACTCCTAACATTCTGTGAGCTAGGCAGGTCTCAGTACTCTGCACTTCTGTGTGCTTATGTGATGTCCTGGGTACTGATCCCCAAAATGACTACGTCAGCATGCCTGCACCGCACTCCCTGTCCTACTACTACCAGAATCAGTACAGGTGAGAGACATTTAAGCACCTTACACTCACTGTTGACTTTTAAAAAGGCATCTTCACTGTAGGAATATGCACTTCCCCTGTTTACTATGGAAAAGAAGAACAGTACAATGTAATGCAGATTTTCAGCTAGCTTATAAAATGACAAGAATATTGTGTTACTGTAATATCTAAAATGGCCCTAGGGCAGAAGATAGGAAGTGTGCTCTGTGTCAATTCACCCCTTCACTCCCTGATTAAATTTGCACCCAAATCAAGTAGTTCAAAGTCTCAATTTGTTTAATGAGTTGACCTGACAAATAGATAATTTTCTCTTTTAGCAATTACCCTGAAAATGGGAGTCGGCAGGAGCCCTGATTTTCATATCTATTAATACAAACAGTTTGGGCATCTTGTTCTACTGTGCTATGATACTTAACATTTTCACAATTTTAAAGCATTTCTCAGTAATGTGCTGTCTGTTATTTCACATAATACTATCTATGCTAATGGTGAGTAAAGTACAGAAATTTCAATTGCTTTATGCTGGTGTTTGAGGATAACATGCCAATGCAAGGACTCTCAGATCCCAGTTACCAACTGTGACCATCTGACCTGAGTTTCTCTCATTGCTGCACCCTGCAGGGTGTTCTGCAGTAGCCAAATTATTTCAAAGAGTACTTGGTCCATGGCTTCCTGGGTATGGGACAGCCAAGAGCCAGAAAATCCCAGGGATCACTACTCATTTAAGAACTTCTGTTAGAAAAAATGCTGCCTTAGAAGGACCATTCCAATGTCAGTATCATATGAGATTAGCTTGGCTAGGCTTTTCATCCCACACATGCAGCCCAAAGAATAGGTCTTTGCTTGGTCTGCTCTCTCTGAACTAAATGTGAAACTAGCCACAATGAAAGACATACTGGCTGAGAACCCTGAGCCAACAGCTTCCCAGTCACTTCTCCCCAGATACAGTATTTTTGCTCTTTCCAGCCATTCATTCTTCAAGTCTGTAACCCAAGAAAAAGGCTTAGGTGAAATCAGATTGTCTTTCTTCTTTGTTGGGCTTGAGGCTCACATAGGAGGCTGGCTCAGTATGGCAGAGACGACCACCCTGCTACATACAGGTGAAAGTGCTGCCAAGTCTCACCTCTGGGTCAGGTTCAGATTAGATGTTAGGAAAAAAAAAATTCACTGAAAGAGTCGTCAGGGTCTGGAACAGGCTGCACAGGGAGGGGATTGAGTCACCACCCCTGGATGGGTTTAAAAAAAGGGTAGATGAGGTACTTAGGGATATGGTTTAGCAGAGGATGGGATTGGTTGGACTTGATGATCTTCCAAGGTCTTTTCCAACCTTGTGATTCTGGAATAAGGGGGAAAAAGGAGGCTTTCTACAGGGCAGGCTAGGGCCAAGGCAAGATCCTGCCATCTTTTAGTTGCTGCTATCCATATTGTCTCACAGAGTACCTAAACCCCACTGAACATACACTTTATGACTGCTGCATGTCTTTGAATCATACCTGGAGAAACTATGAGGGAGATGAGGCACTGGAACAGATTTCCCCAAGAGTTGTGGAAGCCCCATCCCTAGAAGTATTTAAGGCCAGGATGGGGCTCTGGGAGGCCTGATCTAGTGGAGAGTGTCCCTGCTCATGGCAGGGGGGTTGGGGCTAGATGATCTTTGAGGTCCTTTCCAACCCAAGCCATTTTGTGATTCTATGAAACTGGCCTGCAGAACAGCACTCAAACACTGTAACTGAGGCAAGAACAGGAGGGTGATACAGCCCTGGTGGACCAGAAGAACAAATGAGGTTAAGGAAAGAATTTGAGGGCAGAAAAAAGGGAAAATTATAAAGATAAAAGGACAAACATGGGCAAGAAGGAGCAGCAGATCTTAAGGACAGAATTAGAGATATGATGAAAAGGGTTAAGGACTGTCATTGAATAGACAGTCTGAAAGGTAATGGATAAGGAGCTTTAGCTGCAGTGCTGTGAATGTGAGGGGGAGGAGGAGGAAAATAGTCAGCAGAGAGTTTTCAGTCATCTAGTTAGCCACAAAGGACATCAGCTTTGCTCTTCAGACCTCGGAAGTTCATTGGAACAAGGTGGGACACTCATGACAACAGGCTTTCTTTGGGGATTCACAAGGCCTTCTGTATGGAAATAGCACAGAAAGACCTATGCACAGCAGATTTTTGTCACTGCTCTCTTCACTCCTAGCTGGAAATGGAAATGGTTTAATCAATGCTGGTCTGGTCAAACTTGTCACTTACAGACAAAAACGTGTGTGTGCTGGAAGAGAAACAAGACCAGAAAAAATAAACAGAATTGACAACGACCTTTGAGTAAAAGTAGATTTCATCTCTGCTACCCATGTATATTTTAAACCTCCTAGATCAAAGTTCACAGTAGCAGTCAGAGCTAAGTTCAGAGACCTTAGTTCACAGGAAGAAACTTGAATAAGTGACCTGATTTGTCAGTTCAGAGTAGTGAATTCCCAAGAAAACAGTGGAAATATCAAGTACTGAATGTCTTCCAGAAAAAAAAAAAAAAAGAAAAAAAGAACATTTTTAATTAATTGTGGCAACTTTTTCTCATCCCAGGGTCTTTGACATGTCTCCTGTGATGACTTGGACCTTTCAGCTTTGTTTCCTGGTAAAGGAACAGCAGTGACCCCAAGTCTGGTGTGTTCCAAGTATTTTGTCACTGTATCTGGAAAAAAAGTGGCCCAAAGTCCATGCAGAATTTCACTCTTTTCCTGTGCTTAGGGGAATAAGCTTAAGAAAAAGAAATCCTCCATTTATTCATGAAGCTCATTCTAGTCAGAAAAAGCAGTGAAGGGTAGCTGATGTAGCTAGAACTAATACAGCACATCTTTCCAAGACTAAACACTGGCTCATGCTAAGAAAAATAGTCTTGAAGATTGTGTGAAACCATACTGTCTGCTGATACCTTCCCTGCATGTGTCATGGTAGATATTTAACTCCAGGCATCTGACTGAAGTCAGCATAGGGTTTGGTTTTTTTTTAATGTTTATTAGCTCCATTTTGTCCAAAAGAACCAAATTCACTAAGGGAGAGATGGAGAAATATTGCATACAAGCATGATAACCTTGTGTGACAGCATAGTCATGATAAATAAACTATACATCTGGAAGTTCAGTCTGATACATAGTCTGGACCAAAGGGTTCTCTCGCAATGTGATGATCTATTGTATTGCCCAGCCAACTGGAGTGGCATTAAAATGAATTATGCCAGCCTCCTGGTTTGGAAATTGTCTAGTCTATTACTTTTTAAGTACAGATTTCTTAAAGGGCAGAAGGAACCTTGGAGAGAGAGAATGAATTGGAAACAAATTGTGACCATGACATTCTGCTCTCTTTCCTCTCCTTGCCATTTTTGGCAATTAGGGCATTATTTGCTCTTTCCTGTCAAGGACTGTTAGGGTTTGAAAAAGGTTTTTCAGTCTTTTGCTTTTGTTCTGATTTGCAGAGAGGGAAGAAAAAAAAAAAAAGAGTTGTTTATCATTCCATGGCTGCACAGCTATCTCTGTGCTTTCTTCTTCCTGCTACACCTCCTTTTCTTGTTTTCTGAAAGTTTCATAAAATGAACATATAAGAGATGGACCAATGGGTTGCTTAGGCTAAGTCCTTAGTATTTTACAATTCTTTCATGATACCACAGACTGTGATGTGACGTGCTGTACTGTTCAAGAAGTCTCTATGTTCACATATTTCTGTGTACTTTATAATAAGCACATTTCTGCATGTTCTTGTTCTTCCAGCTGACTCCTGTGAGAAGGGCTCCAAGTTATCCAATCCATTTTGAGGTTGCTAAGTAAAATTATTTCTCTTCTCTTCTCTTCTCTT
>VZTU01000774.1:0-42948 GCA_013400835.1 Zapornia atra
CGGCGCTGAGGGGCGGCGGTCGCTCCGGGCCCTGGTTTCCCGGCCGCGGGGTCCCTCCGTGCTGCGGCCGCGTTTCCCCCCTGAGCGGCCGCCGAGCCTGCCGGTGGCCGGGTCAGGCCCGTCTCGTCCGGCCTGCGACCGAGGACCCGGCTCTGCTTCCCGCCCGGCCCGGAGCCGGGGTCTCGGCGGCCGCTCCGTGCTCTAGAGAAGGCTTCGTCCGAACGATCCCCCGTGGTGCTGCGGAGCCGCGTCTTAAACCCACAGGTCCAGGTTTCCTCAGGGCCGCGTAGGAGCCGCCTTCTGATTTGGGCTGTTAGCGCCGTGCCTGGGAGCGATGGGCGCTTGGGAGCTCCCGGCAGCCTGGATCCGTGTCCCGGGGCAGCGCTGGCCGTGTGCCTCCTCCTGGCTAACGCGGGCCCGCACAGGGAGCCACAGATGGGAAGCCTTGCAGGCTGGTGCCAGTGACGAGAGGGAAAAGAGACAGGAGTGCTTTTAAAAGCTGTCCTCATCATCTTGAGGAAGAAGCGATCTCTGGCTACAGCCCTGCAGCTCTGGCGCTGGGTTTGGGTCGGAGCGTGACCTCGCTGTGTCCTTACGCTGCCCTCTGCTGATCAGGGGATTATTCGCTGATGAGCAGGTTTTGGTTGTTTTTTTGCACCCAGGGTTAATGGTAAGCAGGAGCAGTGGCTGGAGTGTTGCTCAGATGACCCAGGCAGCCCTATTTCACAAGAATGTCCTAGCAGATTTGTTGTCCCAAAAGCGGGGTCGTTCCCTGGTGTGCAGGATGCCAGTGCACACACAGAGCAGAGGGACTGGGTCCATGTCTGTGCAGAGGTGGGTGCTGGGTGGTAATGCCACATAACTACCCCTCTGCACACAGAATTTACAACCTGTTGAACTTGTTACAGGATTAGAAGAACCCACCTAGATTGACACTGGTTGGTTAGTAATTACTGCTTCATCTACAAGTGGTCAGGCATATTGGAACTAGCCCGCATGCTCTTTGAAGATGTGGGGGGTCATTTGCCTAGTCCTTGAACTGGGTGGGTGGGCGGAATGCCCCCCTGCCACCGTTACCTTTCCCCCAGGTTTTGGTGACTCCTCTGGCCATGCCCCAGCTCTGGCACCCGCTGGGGTGGGGTGTTTCTGCTTTACCAGTCCTTCAGCTCTTCTTTGGGGCTGCTTTTCAGCACAGCGTGCTGCTTATCAGTCCTTCTGCCCTTCAAAAGCAGAGCTGTCAGCAAAGCAGGTCAGTGCAGGTAACCCTGAGCCACGCAGTGCCTGAGCACTGACCTGAACACGTCTGTGTCCCTGTGAAAATCCTGATCTGTGGATATCAAGTGGTCAGTGTTTGTCCCCAGCACACTGCCCATCTCTGCCTGTCTGGCAGCAGTGCAGTGTCCATGGGAGCAGCTACAGACACACTGGTACAGAGAGATTATTTGCATGTGATTCTCTCAAGGGCATTTGCATTTGCAGGGTTTTATGGCCCTTGAGAGAATCACATGCAAATAATGCATTTTTCAAAAGACTTGTGGAAAGAACCCAAAGCAAACACAGTCCCCACTCCCCCCCTCCCCCCAGCACCCCCACTGACCTGTGAGGTGTGAGGCTCGGTTTGGTGGGTGGCTTGGCAGGTTGGATGTCTGTATTTTGCAAATGCAGAATGAATTCTGAAGCCCATACAACCCTCCCCCAGGTGCTCCGATCGCTATGGCAGCCACAAGAAGTGTGATGAGAGCTGTCAGGGTTTTTGAATTTGGTGGCCCTGAAGTGCTGAAACTCCAGCCAGATGTCCTAATTCCTGATCCAGAGGAAAATCAGGTATCTGCATCGGTTCTGTGGACTGAAATGCTGGCACTGAGTGACAGCAGGTATGCTCAGGACAGAATGAAGGCTCCAGACCAACACTTCCCACCCTGAACACGTAGTTTTAAGGCTTCTCACTGTTCCGTGGGCTGCATGTTCCATAGAGGGGACTTCTGAGATGGGCTTCGGGTCAGCGCTGAGTTTGGCTAACTGGCTTCAGACTGTAGTTCAAGTGCCATGATACTGTGCTGTGAATGCAATTTTAATTGCTGCTTTAATTGCCTCTTCTCCCAGGTGCTGATCAAAGTCCATGCCTGTGGGGTAAATCCCGTGGAGACCTATATTCGCTCTGGAAGCTATGCCAGGAAGCCAGCGCTGCCCTACACGCCCGGCTCCGACGTGGCTGGAGTCATCGAGCGCGTTGGGGAAGGTGTGGCTGCCTTCAAGGTAGCTGTGCTCTGGGTTTCGGTTCACTAGGGTTGGTTGAGCCCTCTCGGTGTGATGGCTGTACTGCTGATCATGGCTTCACTGCCTGTAACCCTGTCAGCTCTTCTGGCTGCGTGTGTGTGGGTAAATGGCCTTTATTGCCCGGTGAAAAGCCTGCAGCAAGGTGATGCTGGCAGCCCACCTGCAGATGGGGCTGTCGGGAGGCCTCCAGGAGTTAAGAGTCCTCGGCAGAGGCCCTGCAGTTTGCCTGCTCCAAGCAGCCACAGCAGGTGCCTGCAGGCTGTGGGTCAGCACTGCCTGCTGTGGGTCAGCACTGCCTGCTGTGGGTCAGCACTGCCTGCTGTGGGTCACCACTGCCTGTGTGGCACTGCAGAAACACTCCAAGCTGGGTGCTTGCTGTTGGAGGTGACAACTTCATGCAGGACTGAAAAGTGCTCTGGTTTTGGGGAAATGGGAGTAGCTTTTATTCCTGTGCAATGACATGGTGCCTGTTGTGTGTGTTGATGAAAGCAGCTCTGTGACGACTGGAGCTGGTTGTTTCTAATAGGAGAGCTGTTAGAAACACCCTGAATTTCCATGACCTGGCTCTTTATGTACTTGAGGGAGAAAATGAGGGACATGCTTGATTTCCATGTTTTTCTTTCCCTCCCTTCTAGAAAGGTGACAGGGTTTTTACCCTTGACACCATCTCTGGAGGCTATGCAGATTATGCAGTTGCTGCAGCTAGCAGAACCTTCCCTCTCTCGGATAACCTGGACCTCAAGCAGGGAGCAGCGATTGGAATACCCTACTTCACTGCTTACCGTGCTCTCTGCCAGAAGTAAGGTGTCACTTCTCAGCTTGTGCACTTTACCTTTGAAAACTTAAAATGCTGCAGCTCATATTGTCATTGTGCTGTGGAGTGTGTGTGTGGGTGGATGAGGGGGAGATGTTTATAATCCTTGAGTTACATGTGTTACGCTGATGAATCGTCTGGTAACTGTTGCCTAGAAGCCAGTGCCCCTGTTTTCCTGGTAAGTCTTTCTCCTTGAGGGAAGGGCCCTGGAAAGGCTTCTTAGGTAAGTGCTGTGTGATAGCTGTTGGAGGAGCTGGTGCAGTGAGGACCTTGAAGGGAGGTGCAGTGCTGGCTGTGTGCTGGCATAGCTGTGTGCTGCCTGCACTCATAAAGGCTGTGGGCTGTTGCGCCTCCTCCCCAAGTGGCCTGGAGGTAAATGCTGTGTGAAAGATGAGACCTGATGTCCATGTGTGTGATCTGATGGTGAGGATAAGGGGCTGTGATCCTGATGCCAGTGTCTGTGGCTGTTCTGTGTTCTTTCACTCAGAGGGCGTGCCAGAGCAGGGGAGAGCGTGCTGGTGCACGGCGCGAGCGGTGGGGTGAGTATTCTGAGACAGCAAGTCCTAAGCAGTGCTGCTCTGTGGCCTTGCATCTCCTTTTCCCTGTCATATGAATCCTGGTCACCTCTAAATCAATACATAGATTAGCAGAATTAGGTTCTCATTTCAGATACTCTAGCATACATTTTTCTGAGAACAGACCCTGTTACTCCAGGTAACTACAGACTGCCTTACTCTCTATGGTCCCTGATACACAGAAAAAGCACACTGCTGCAGTTGCAGTTGGTCTGGAGGCTTTCTAACTGGTCTCACATAAAAGGAACAGCAAAAGGCTGTAATTTGAAAAGGTGTGCAGGTTGTTCTATGTTCTCTGAGCAGTAATGACTGGTACGTAGCAACTCTGCTTGGCTGGGATATTTTTACCTGTTAGCTAACAGCTAGCTGCATGAGGAGAGAGACTGGAATATATAAATTCATTACTACAGAGCATGTGGAAGTCAGCACAGTGTTTTCCTTGGTTTTATGTGACAAGCCAGTAATATATAAAGTTTAAAATGCTAAGAAAGAAAGAGGATAAAGAGCTTTTTTTTCCTTCCTTTTCTTTCCTATCCCCCTCCCCCAGGTGGGAATAGCAACATGTCAGATTGCCAGAGCCTGTGGTCTCAAGGTTTTGGGTACAGCAGGAACCAAGGAAGGCATGAATGTGGTTCTGAGAAATGGTGCTCACCAAGCTTTTAACCACAGAGAGGCTAATTACATAGATAAAATTAAGGTAAGCTTGTCCTGGGGATAGGGGATGCAGTGTGTGCTTTCCTTATTAACAAAAAGTGAACAGCTGTTTGCAGAAGGTTTTTAAAGTAGGTTGATGCAGGAGGATAGCATATTACTGCTTTCACTTCTACACCAGGAAAGCCTTTTCCAGGCTGCACCAGCTCAGCTCTCTTCACAGGCAGTGGTGTTGAGGAGCTCTTGCCTCCCAGCAGATTCCCACCTGGGAGCACATGGTGATTCAGCCTGTCAGCATGTGCTGAACCTGAAACACCTCGTGGTCACCCTTAGTGCAGGGGCTGCATTTAAAATACACACAGTGAGCTGTAAAACGTGTGTGTGTGTGTGTGTGTGTGTGTGCAATAAGCGGTGTTCCTCACTGGAGTGCTGTAAGCAGCACGTTGTGTCCTGTGCAGGAGTACACCGGGATGGAAGGAGTGGACATCATCATCGAAATGCTCTCCAATGTCAACCTGGCTGCTGACCTGCAGCTGTTGTCCTGTGCAGGAAGGGTGATGGTAAGTGCTTTTGTCACTGACCCCAGTCTGTGCAGTTAGCAGCACAATTCAACAGTTCCAGCTCCAACCATCGTCCTTTAACTCGCCTGTAACAGGTTGTGGGCTCTAGAGGCCCTGTTGAGATCAATCCACGAGACACTATGAGTAAAGAATCGAGCATAATTGGAGTCAGCCTGTTTCTTGCAACTGAGGTAAGAAGAGTTGCCATTTTAACAAAGGTGCTTTCAGCTTACTGCCAGCAGCTCCCTGTTGCCAGTTAAAGTCATTACTAGGGGCGAAAGGATAAGTTTGCTCCAACAGCCTTGTTGGTTCATTCCTTTACATTTTTCTTTAATCTCAGAACATTGTAAAATGCTTTTGGGTTGTGAAATGTGTTTTGGCATGTGCATAAATCAGTCAATACTCTCCTACCCTGTGGAGACCTTGTGCTAAATGCTGTTTATGCTGTGCAGGAGGAGAGGCGTGAATGTGCAAGAGCACTGCTGGATGGCATAGAAGCTGGCTGGCTGAAACCCACTGTGGGCTCTGAATACCCCCTGGCAGAGGTCGCGAGGGCTCATGAGGACATCATCCACAGCAGCGGTGCTCGAGGAAAGATGGTGCTCCTCCCATAGAGTCCTTTTCCATTTCTTCTGTTGCTGTTCCAGCTGCTGACGTGACTCCTGGAACCCAGGTTACAGAACAGACTTCTGATCAGGTTTGGCAGCAGCAGTGAATGCCAGCTTGCCTTAACCTGCTCCGTAAGCAGCACGCCGCGGCGTAGGACTGACTCTGCCTGTAACTAGGACTCTGCAAACTCTGGAGACACACAGTCTGTCTTCTCTTTTGTCACAACTCACCTGCAATAAAAGCTTTTGCTGCTGGAACAGCTCACTTCCCAGCTCAGAGATGGCCAGAGACTGGCTCGAGCATGAATGGTTCGGGAGCAGAGGCAGTTTCCTTCTCTCTGCCTGACGGTGTCTGAGGTGGAAGTGTCCCAGTTAATCCACAGGCACTGTAACTTGGAAGCTGGGTGCTAATATTGAGACTTTGCAGCTGATGATACTGGCAACAGCAGCTGTATTCCTCAGTGGTAGGGGCTGAGTATGGAGGATTTAAATTCTTCCTGTGACCTTTGCAGAGTTTGAAATCCCCCTAATCTGGGCTACAAGGAGGAGGGCAGAGAAGCTGCACTGTGTTCACGGGGCCTGAGAATTTGTGCTGTGGCCCAGATGAAGGTGTAAACATTGCTGGCTTGTTCCAGGTGCAGTCTGATGGAGGGTGAAGAGTTCCTGTGGCGTCTTTTACACTCAAAATAGGGTTTGGTGTCACAGGGGCTTTCTTTTAACAGTGTAATTCTCTAAGGGGCAGTGAGTAGTCTCAACTCAAGGATGAGCTCTCTGTTCCTCTGAGGAGCAGCCAGTCCTTACTGAGCAGGAACTGTTCAGAAGTCCTTTTGTTGGCAGAGGTTACCCACTCTGTAACGCTGGGGCTGGATGCCCTTGGTGTCACACTACCTTAAAGCAGTGCCTGTTCTCTGCATCCCCGTGCAGCTCCTCAGGGTGCTGCCTGCATCACACTGCAGTTTCTAGGCCCTGATTGTCTGTTTCCCCAGTGAGCCATTCATGGCTAGTGACATGTTGCTCAATCTAAACTAAGAAACTCATTGGCAAACTCCTTGGCAGTGTCTCCTCTATGCTGGTGATCCCATGTTAAAACGTAAAGGTAAAAGGGGCCCCTTATCTGTCTCTTCACAAGCCTCTGGATCAGATGGACCATTTTGGGTAGTGCTTAATCGACTGTGGTTGCTCTGTGTGCAGGGGCTGAAATCAGATCCTGGCCTGGCACAGAGGAGGCAGTTAGGTGTGTGGGGCATCGATGGCTCCATGGGGGGAAGAAGGGAGCCAAGTCATGTCTAAAGTGCAGTCTGCTATGAAGGGAGGGGTAGGGGGAGCTGCTTTAAGATCTGGTCACTTCTCATCACCCAACTCTGGTGTCACTGGGGGGGGGGGGGGGGGGGCAGGGTAATAAATTAAGAGTTTTCTTTCCTTTATTCTGTGTTGAGTCTGTTTTGCCTGCGATGCTGATTGTGGAATGATCTCTCCCTGCAGAACGCTACAGACAGTGCCCAGGCAGAGGAACCCAGCCTGTAGTACTGAGGAGGATTTAAACTCTGGCAGTCTGTTTTGCAGGGTCAGTGGAGTCCTTTTGCAGGGGGTATTGCCTGTCTTGCTGGCTGATCCTGTTTCAAGCCCTAAGCTCCACAAATTCTGTAGCCGTAAGGGGAAATATTCTGGCCAGACAAAACATTTGCAAAATAACAAAGCTAATCACTGGTTTGAAAAAGTCCCTGTGATGACTGATGGTCTCCCTTGATCCATGGGAAATCCTGGATGTTCCTCTTGCTGGTTTGTTGAAGTTCCGAGTGATGTGACAGCCTCACCCATGTGGTCACACGGGCTTGGGGGCTGCAGCTCTGCAGAGAGGGGTGGGGACTGGTGTGCAGGTTTCTCTGGAGGCAGATGCAGAGCTCATCATCTCTCAGAGTGCTGAGAGCATCCAGGGCAGTACTGCAGCCCTGGGCAGCTCCCTTCCCAGGGGAAGCAGTGCTGGTGCCTGAAGCGCTGCTCTGCAGCCGGGATGCTGTGCTGACCTTGGCTTTGCTGTGCTGATGTTTGGGCTGAATTCCTCAGTTTCACAGCAGGGAGGTGTCAAGCTGAGAGGGCTGCCTGGTCGCAAAATGTTGGCTTGGCCTCGGGCAAAGAGGCTGCCCTGACGTGTGCTGGTGGCTTTCAGAGGCCCCGGCAGCGTTTGGTGTGTGTGTGCCAGAGCTTCCTGCGTTCTGCCACAAGAAGGAAGACGTGAGCCAGAGCTGGAAGCAGGACAGGCCTTGGGAGGCCCCCTCACGCGGTGCTGAGGTGGAAACGCATTTCTCTTAGCAGGTTGGTTTGGCTAATATTACACCAGAGGGCCAGAGGAGCCGGCGCTGGCCCGGAGGAGCTGGCAGTGGCAGCACTCGGTGGTCCCTGGGGTGGGACAGGATGCTGACCCAGGGGCTGCTCGCGGGGGCAGCACCTTCTGAGGGGCCTGAGGACGTTCGTGTGGCGTCTGATGAGACCCCTGGTGAGCTGCAGCCTAGCCCTGGCTGTGCATTTCTGCCAGTGTTTCTGTGAGCCCACAGGCTGCTGGGGGTAATGAGAGCACCCCACGCATGAACCCAACAGCAAGGGACCGCCGGGGCCGGCCCCAGACCTGCAGCACTTGAGGTACAGCTGTATTTCCCTTCATCCCCCACTGCAGTTTTCAGAAAGTGGAAAAAAACCCCACCAAACCCCAAACAAATGAAGAAACACTGGTAAGCCTTGCTGAGTGACATCCTCCCCATTTTTATTGCTTCAGGATTGTGACACGAGCGACGTGTGTGGAAGATGGGAGCTGGTGGAGCCTCCTGTGCCTCTGTAGGTGTCGCAGGGTGCGATGCCTCATCCCAGGCCTTGAGGATGTTCACTTCCTTAAACAATAGCTGCTCCCCACCCAAAGCCCAGCCCTCAGGCAGGCCAGCACAGGGAGTTGGTAGGGCAGAGCTTGTGGCAGGGACATTTACCATCAACAGAGCAAGCTGTGCATCCGAGGGACCCACGTGTGGCACAGGGTGCCTGGGGGCCAGGCTGATGCAGGACAAGTGCTGCGGCTGGTCATGACACACGTCTCTGCAGGCAGAGGGGTCGAGCTGTCAGCTGCTTTCTTCAAAGCTGCCACCACTGCTGCAGGAGTGAAACCTCATGGTACTCATGGGATCCGACACGTAGCCTGCAAGATCACAGAAGCACAGACTGGTTTTGGCTGGATGGACCCCCAAAGCCCCCCCATGACCCCCAGCACGAGCAGGGACACCCCCACAGCCCAGGGTGCCCAACGCCCTGTCCAACCCAGCCTTGAGCCCTGCCAGGGAGGAGGCATGGATGGGGAAGGTGCAGGGAGAGGTTCACATGTGCATCACCACAGCAGTGATTCAGCAGACTCAGCTTGGCCTAAATGGGCACAGGTCAAGCTGGTGCCTTTTGGCTGCTGCGAGTTTCCATGACTGAGGGAAAACTGGAAACAAACGGCCCCTGTCATTCCTCCAGTGGCTTCACAATAATCAAGTACAAAGAGGAGTTGGAGACTGACATAAAAACAGGAATCTCAGTGTTTTAATACCACAGTGGAAGTTTGCCATTAAAAAAATACCCTTTGCCCTTTCAACTAGAGCTTTGGAGGGCTCATAATAAGCACCCTGGTAAGTGGTTTTAGAATATTTTCATTCTTGACACTACAAAACACAAAGCAAGTGCTCTTGCCAGCACTGGATTTCCAATGAGCTGCCAAAGAAACTTTCCTTTTCCAGTGTCCTTGGTCAGCTGCTCCCACTCTGCCTATTTTGCCCTACTGACATTAAAACCCCAGGGAGCCACTCAAACTTCTCCATGACGAAGCCTTGTACGGGGGTGCTCAGGTGCTTGGGAAACAAGGGTGCAGAGAAACCAGAGCACTGAAGCCTTCTGGGGCGCAGGGTGGGTGGGAGCAGGGTTAGACAGTGCTGCTGAGGCCCCTCCATGCCGAACACCAGGGACACAGAGCTCCATGAGGTGAAGCTGCAGGTAACCACGACAGCACTGACCTCAGCACCCCCAGGCTGCAGCCCTGGTTTGTCTCCCAGTCATGATGGCTTAGAGTGCTGGCAGCAGGGGTCAGGAGTGGATTCCCAAATCGCCCCTTCATCCCACAGCTTAAATGCAGCCATGGAGAGAGTCTTTCCCACCAGCCCTCATTCCTTTGAGGCCCTGTTGTAACACAGGCTCGAGGACCCCTCTCCCATCCTGCCTGGGTGGACTTGCTCTCAGAGGTCACTAAACATTCTGTTCATGATTCTTTTCTTTGCATTCTCCAGTTTCCAGGAACCTGATGGCAGCCGTGCCCCATGGAACTGCTCTCTGCAGTGCTGGCATCTTCCCAGGACAAACAATGACAGAGTTTTCTGTCCTTTTTAAAGCTCCACAGAACCCCAGATGGGTTTGGGCTGGAAGGGCCCTCAGAGCCCCCTCTGCCATGGGCAGCACCCTCCGCTGGCTCAGGGTTTCTCACCCCATATGCTCCATTCAGAGGAGAGGAGGGAGAGCAAGAGTCCTGCTGAGGCCAGGTGAGTCATGAGCTTCTGGTACCTGCTTCAGGCAGAACAAAACACTGATGTCTCCTGACAAAGCAGGCTGGGAGGTGGCAGGACTTCCCCGTGCTTGGGGAACTGATGAACCAGGCAGTGAGTCTGTGAGCTGTTTAGAAAGGGTGGGCAAGAAACAGCCTCCCAAGGAACTGCCTGCAAGGCAGAACCCAGGCAAAGGCTGCTTGGCTAGAGAGGTTTATGGGATGGCTGTGAACGCAGGGGCTGGGAAATGCTGGAAAGCTCTTTGTGTGGCGATGCGTGGGCATGGAATTGAACATGGTGGGACAGAAAGCCAGGCAGACCAGAGGAGGAAGCAATCAGGGCACCTGTCCTGGAGGGGAGCAGAGGGGTGGCTCATCTCTGAGAGAGGTGTGCAAGCACTGAGAAGGTTGTGTCGGGTCACTGTACGCTCCCATGGTACTCCAGGAGTAGGACTGTCTTTCCCACTTTTCACAGAAGCAGCCTTGAGGATATAATGCCACATCCCCTTACCCACAGGCCCAGCAGGCAGGAGGAAGGAGCACCCCAGCGCCCCAGGGCTCGGGGCACACTGCACTGACAGCAGCAGGAGCAGAGGGAGCCCCCACAGCCAGCAGACCCCCCCAGACAGCACTTTTCTCATGAGATGTTGTGGTACCTCAGGAGACAGTCGCTCTGCACAGGATAAACACCCCAGAGGAGCACTGTGCAGTAACTCACCGTTTTTGTCGATTGGTGGGTACTGGAAGTTTCTTCTCATGTCATCCAAGACCAGACCCTGGGAAGGGTGTTGCCCAGTGCTGCAAATGGAATAGGAGGTGTCAGTGTCAGTCAGACCGGTACAATCACATCTCCAGAGCGTAAGAACTTTCCCTACAGGGTCGGAAGGGAAAGGCAGTGACGTGAACTGCCCGGGCTGAGTCCCAGCCACAGGCCCTGCAGGGACTGAGCCTGGAGCACACACACCTCTGTGACCAGACAGCGTAGGCTCGTGCGTTCAGGGCGTATTCCAGCTCGAAGCGACTCCGCAGCGCGGCGACGTGACTGCGGCCGGGGCCGCCTCGCGCCACGAGGCAGTCTGAGGATGAGGAGGGAGACAGGGACCCACTGCTGTTGCTGGAGGCTGGAGACATCAGCTGGGTTAAAAAAAAAAATAAAAAAAGAAGGTGCTGTTATTACATGTTTATAACCCCTTCCTCAGGTCCTTCTCCCAAGGGAGGGAGGTGTGTGTGTGTGTGTGTGTGCCATATTTCCTCTATAGTATGTCTGGGAAAGCAGTGTCTGCTTTGATCAGCTGAGAACTGGGTGCTGCAGGGTCGATGCCTCATGGCTTGGGGTTTTCAGCCTGGGGCAGGATGACTTTCCAGAGGATACACCTTAGCTCAGCCATGAGTTCTGTGGCTTGTGTGCAGCCGGCGTGTGGCTGGGAGACATCCCTTCCTTCCCAGCTGGAACCACATGCTCCGGCTTCCCCATCCCCTCCAGCAGTGCCAGTGCTGCCTGGGCACAGGGGTCCTGCCTGAGTGTCGTGGGCAGGAGTTCAGGCTGACAGGACAATGTACCCGTGGGTCTGGCACATTGTTGATGTGTTTTGCCCTACAGACCAACCGCAGGGACCTGCTGGCACAAAAGGTCCCTGCCACTCCCAGCTTCAGTAGCACGGACACCGAGCAGGAATGGTTTGCTGAGGGAGGAAAAGGAAACAGAGGAAGGTGGAGAGAGAGAACTCCCCCACTTCACCCTTCATCAGCTGCAGTACTTTTAACTTGCTGGAGATCTTGTTCCTTCAAATTCCTCTCAGACAAAGCTTTGCTCTGGACACAGTGGAGCTTGGCTCTAACTCCCCAGCTAAATAAAGCTTTTGTTTTTCTTTTCTTAATGTAGGCTCCTGCCCCAGATTTCCTCCTGCATGCACTGCTGCCTGTGTATCACAGAAGTCAGGTCTCCCAGGGGGTGACACAGCTTCTTTGATAGAGTGCTTCACTTTCTTTTACACTTAAAAGCTCCCACCTACGCACAGAGCAACCAGCAGCAGCCCGAGCATGAAGAGATGCAATAGATTGTGGGTGTCTGTTCTGACCCTTCAGCTCAAGAGCAACGATCCATTTAAAGGGAGGTTGGTTTGGGTGGTTTTTTTTTTAAAGCCTTAAACACAGGCACAAACAGAGAGAAAACATAATTCCAGGAACTGCAGCCCCACATCATTTACTCCGTGTCAGCTGCTTGGCTCACACCAGGCTGGAGACCGATGCATCCCCTGTCACAGCCACAGTGCAAAGAGGGGCTGCTTCTCTGTTTGTCCTTCTGATGATTTCTCTTTCTACCTTTCTCCCAGCGGTCTCGCCCAGTTTGTCTTCTCTTCTTTTTACACCACGCAGCCCTGAGCAGGATGAGCGGGAGGGAAGATTTCTGCCCAGCACCGCAGAGGTGCGTCCCCACGGTGTCAGTCACGCACTCCCTTTGGTGTGTCCCCCTCCCAGCAGCTCCCAGCAGCTCCCCAGGAATGCAGTGTGGGGGCTGGCAGTGGGGCGAAGCGGCTCTGGCAGCTGGCAGGCTGCAGAGCCACCCCTGCTCGGCTGCCACTCTGCCTGCCTGTGCCCCCCGGCCATGCAGTGCAGCCCCTCGAGCTGGGAGCAGGGCCTTACCTCGAGCTGGGAGCGGGGCCTTACCTCGAGCTGGGAGCGGGGCCTTACCTCGAGCTGGGAGCAGGGCCTTACCTCGATATTGCACAGGCATTCTTCCAGCTTCGTGACCACTTCCGAGAACTCGGGTCTGCCCTGTGACCAGAACAGAGAGAGCAGAGCTGTGTTTAAACCAGAGTGGGAACACACTGGCCCACAGCCGCACGGGGAACGGCAGCCCCCTCAGCTCCCCTTCTCCGAGCTCCATGGATTGCTTTCAGGCCGCTCGGCAGTCCCATGGGAGCTGCACATCCAGGGCTAAGCCTCAAAACCCAGAGGTGATGTGTAAGGCAGTGTAAGTGCACTGTTACTCTCTTCTGAACAATCAGATCCGGACTAACGAGGCCTAGCCCATCAAATGACAGAATTCTGGACAGCACGTGTTGGTCTCCCCACGTATTTGGCTGGTTCCTCTTTGCCCAAGTCTTGGAGCACAGTGAGAGGGTGAAGAGCAGCAGGTGACTCCTGACCAGCGTGTCCCTCTTCTGCCTCGTTCAGCCCCCTCGTACGTAACTGTTTATGCACTGACAGTGGGATGTGTGACACGGATATCGATAGGGTGATGGTTTTATCTTTCAGATACCTTGCTCCCTCTGCTCGTTACAGCAACCTGCTAATAGCATAGAGCCCCTCCTCTGGAGTGGCATCTCAGGAGGCATCACTGCCAAGGACTGCTGTCCTGAGCAGGTCGCCAGGTGAGCAGCTTTGGGAGAGCCGCCCGTGAGGCTCTGCCGGGACCTGGCAGCTGGGCTGCGGAGCTGCCGAGCGCGCAGCAAACCGTGTGAATGCCAGTGAGGAGGTGGTGACACTGCTTTGCTCCTCCCTGCCCAGCAGCTCTCCTGAGACTACGCCAAGGCCCTCAGAAGGAACTGGAAACCTTTGTTACGGGAGCAGTGGCAGAACACCCTTTATAAAGCTCCTTTTGACAAGATGCTGCCCATACCTTGTGCAAAGCCCAAGCACCCACCAGCTGACCAGGCTGCCAATCACCCTGTAACTCTGCCAGACAACTTTAGAGCATGAGCAAGATCAAGCGATGCTGGAGTGATGCTGAGGAGCAGGACAGTGTATTAGGATTCTGGAAAGATGGTTTCTTTTGATTGGGGCTAAATGAGCTGTGGAAATGCTAACAAGACACAGTGGCGATATCCATTACACAGTGCTTGCTTAAGTCAACAATTTAATGTGACATCTTATTAATAAATTTAAACAGAATGTGAGTTACATGACGATGGTTATTAGCAGCTGCCTTGTAGTTACATGGAAAGCAAACTAAACTCCCCACCCCTGCCCTTGCTTTAGCCTACAAAGTGCATGGATAAAGGCACATCTAGGAAGCACCAATAACAATAAATAAATGAGCTATGGCCTGCACTGCAAATTCATTTTATCCATGATTCTCTTGCCAATGTATTATGTCCCTGAGCAGTAAGGAATATGGCAAGGGAGTGGAACTCACTGCAGCAATCGGGTAACCAGCGCCACACAACCCCCCGCTCTTGCCCTCAGCAGACCACTCAAGCATGTGCTTGAGGGCCCTAAAACAGGCCAGAAAGCTCTTGTGTACCCAGGACAGGTTGATGTACATGACAACCTGTCTTTCTAAGCTGGGACATCGAGGAAAGGGACTCCAGGGGACAAACCTAGGACTGGTTCCATTTGGAAGTTCAGAGTATCTGTTTCAGTAACATGAAGCTGTAATATGAAACAAGGACTCCTGTAACACCAGAAAATGACATAGGCTCCAAAATCTGCTCCCTTTCATCAGAAATACGGCTTTCACATTGTTCAGTGAAGACCTCAAATGCCAGAATAACACCAGCAAACTAGCCAACCAACCAGCCAACCAAATAACCATCCAACCAGCAAACCAACCAAACATCCAGCAGTGCCAAACACAAAGCCTGCCTGTGCAATGTGGTTCCTAAAGCAGCTAACCCACTTTGTGGAACATTTTCTGAGAAAACTGAATTTCTAGTCTCTAGAGGATTTTTCTTGACTTCTCAGACGGTTTAGAGCAACGTTCAAAAGAACATCAGTGCAAGTGCTGCAGTGGCAAGAGCAAAGACAGTGCACAGAGGGCCCCGTGCCTGGCTGACACACAGAAGCGTGTCTGGGACTGGTCTTTGTCAGCATTAATCAGTCCCACATCAAAATTCCCAGGGTATTCATTATCTTTACTATTTTAAGCCTCTGAAAATTAAACTCCGTATCATATAGGGAGAGAAATGACATAATAGAAGATCCCTAGAGTTTAGACAGCTGGAATAGGAGAGGTCCATTTCAGGATTAGCAGTGATGTAGCTGATGAGACCGAGCAGCGTGTGTGAAAGGCACACATCATTGTCTTGCAGCCTGCCTGGCTCTAAGTGTCGCCTTGTCACCTCCCTAAGGAACAGGAAACGCATCCCAAGGCAACAGCAGTGATCCCAATGAGCAGTGCAGCCATTCTGAGACACAACAGGACAGATGTCTCACTTTGTCAAACCAATATGGCACAGCATGGCACAGCAAACCCCCCCCCCCCAGATGCATGGGAGGATCACAAGATGTTTCCCATCAGGGATCGGGCGCCTGGATGAAGCTGGAGGCTGGAGGAGGGCTGGGTGCCTGCAGTTCAATCCAGGCATGATGAAGATATGGCAGCAGGCTGGGCAGTGCAGCTGGACAGACGGACGGACCTGGGCACCAACGGGCAGATGGAGGTGAGCAGAAGGGAGTGGGACACTGGGGAACAGCACTAACTCCTGCATGGGACAGTGGCCAGCAGTGCTCTGTCATGTACAGCTTGCAGTACTTACATAGCCTTTCTGTGCTCAGCTTACTACTTTTTGCTTGAGGGAAAGCACAAAATTGTTTCTATACCTGCTTCTATGAAATTCTGTTTTAACTTCACACAGCCTGCTGAGCTGGCTGCTCTCTCCCTCCTGGAGCACAGGTACCTGCTGAGATCCCGCTGCAGGAGGGACGTTTGGCTCCCGTCCGGACAGGGGCCCTTCCCGGCAGGCTGCTCGCTGGGCAGCCCCTCCACCGGCCATGCCTGCTCCCCAAAGGGTTACAGCTGCTGCTTGGAAACTAAGTTTTGACAGGGAAGGAGTTCTGAGCAGATCCAAAATATCCTGGGCCCTTTATTCCCTTGACTGCCAAACCTGTGTGTTGGAAAGTTTCTCTCTGAAGGATCACCTTATGAGGACTAGTCTCTTGGGCCAGGCAACACATTCCCATTGGTCTTACCTGCTCTGTGTTTGAGAGGAGGAAAAGACATTGCTTTAAAAGCAAGAGACAGTGGTAAGTAAATACATGTAAGTGGTTTTTTTTTCATGGAACATAAATACACAAGATCAGCAGCCAGAGTTTATCTTAAAGCAGCTTCAGAAAAACCACACAGAACAGTGCAAAGTTTTGGGTGTTACGGGCTGAGTGCAGCTGCCCTGAGAAAGAAGGAGGCTCCAGGCTGATTCCTGTTGCTCTGCAACTGGATTTCTCACAACTTCAGACTCTGTCCTATGCCCAGAACAGGGACTGCAATGACTTGCCCAAGGGGAGAGGACTGGAGAAGACTTCTGATTGTCTTCAGGCCACTACTCTGCCCCGTATCCTGTTAGTGACCTACTGGTGTATGGGGGAACGGCCTCAGGACACACTAGTCAGGAGTTCACAGGCTGCTGGGGTAACCTGGCTCCTCTCCGTGCTGGTGCAGATTTCATTTTTTACATGGAACAAAAATAATCAAGAATTCATGGAAACTCCCTTCAAAAGCCTGAGAACAGCAAGTACATTCCTACTTTGCAATCAAGGTTGGGTAATTCCTTAGAGTTTCCCTGAATGGATAAATTCCTTTCCCCTCCAAACCAGCTGCTCTACTCCTGGAGATGCCCCATGGCCAGTCACAGGGATTTCTGCAGGGCCCCCGCCTTGGAAACGGGCTTTTGGGGAAGCCAGGTGAGGCCAGAGCAGAAATGCCCATGGTTACCCTGCTGCCATGCCGGCAGCGGCACTCACCTCGGGACAGGCGTTCCAGCCCCTCATCAGCAGGGCGGAGATGGGCTTGGGGATGGAGTACCCGATGGGCGGGCGGATGTGGTGGTACGCCATGTCTGCCGCCGCCGCCGCTGCGAGCCAACAGAGAGCCGTCAGCACCCGCAGGCACACAGGAAACACAGCTGGGCATACCACAGGCACCCCGGGAGGGGCGAGGTGCTGAGCCACGCAACCTGCAGCTAAAGACTCACAGCTTACAGAGGCTTTCCAACCCACTGCAGTGCCACCAGTGTGGGGAGAGACAACCTCATGCAGGTTAAGCTAATAATAAATAGCCTTGGGAGACCCTCAGACCTTCAACTCATTTAAGAAAATAATAATAAAAATGTCATTATCTTCATTATTAGGACAGGGTGAAAGGCATACTTTGGTTGCAGATAAGCTGGTAACAGTTTAGATGCCTTAAAATACCCCATGGCTCGTTCTGCTACATCCTAAGACTAAAATTAAGACTAAGACAAAACCCTAATTGGGTTTACACATTTGGTGAATACAAACACATGGTTAATCCCTCTCATTCCTCTTGAGCAAAATTTTTTGAGTCAGAAAAATGGTAACTTGAACTCATATAAAAACACCTAAGTAAAATCCTTCGTTTGCCTGGCACTTGGAAATGATGTGATGGGAGCATGTGGAACATGCAGGGAGCTGTGAGGTTGCAACCAGGAGACTGTGACATGAATGATCTCGTTCTCACCACAATATTAATCGTGAGAATCAGTTAACATCAGCCACTGCCTGTCCTCATTGCAGCTCCTTTCTGCATAGCGATGTTTCAGAGCGTTAATGTCAGATACCTCCTGTGATACTGTAACTGTCTGTAGACAGGAGGGGCAAACACTGTTTGCCTGATTTTGATTCCACCAACGAGGCTTTGAAGGCATGGCTCATGCACTAGTGTGCTCACTGTTTGCACTGTGAAGAGATGGGCAATGCAAATCAGATCGCTAACAATAGATGATGCTCCAGTTTCTCTGCCAAAGGCAATGGAAGTGATGTATCTCCTATTGGCAAAACCTTGTCTTGCCAAAGTCGGTAGGATTTATGCCATTGGTTTAATGGGGTCAGGACTAGAAAAAGATGTATGCCCCTGCATACACCTACAATGCTTTACAAAGTTTGTGTCACCAGGTTTTGGGCTCTCCTTGGGCTTCAGCACGGCTGAATGAAATGACAAGAATCCATTCCTTGCAAACAAACTCCCAGGCTGCAAAAACCTCAGCAAAGGAGTAATCTCTATGTTTAATAAGCAGCAGTTTTTGCATTCCCCAGCCTCTTCTCAGGAGATCACTGCCTGGTTTTCACCTCCTCTGCTCTGCTGTGGCTGCAGAGCACACACAGCTTCCTCACTAACCGGGACATGCTGCAGGCATTGGTTCTGCAGGCTCAGGATAAGGGCCTCAGCAGTGGGTACGTTTGGCTTAGTGATGAGGTGACTTAATGGGGGACACACAAGTTTTAACAGATGTTCCACTTGATAAATCAAGTGGTGACTTTGATTCAATACCCACAGAGAAGTTTATTTATATCCATGGGATGGAAATCTGAGATTCGGTACAGAGCATACCCTTGTATAATGATGTTGTACTAGATTCAATAGAGAACATGGAGCTTCTTTTAACAGGGTAACTACTTTTATCTCAGATTTATAACATCTCCTTTTCATTATAATCAAATCTCTTAATCAAATATTCTTTTCAACACCTAATTATTTCAATGAACTTCACCAGAATGGCTTCCTGGGCCTCTAAGCTGTAGTCAAAAGCGACTACAAGCCAGGAAAAAAATAAAAAAATCAGTGATCCATAATTAGTGTTCTGCAGATATCATATGAATTTTTCCTAAGAAAATCCCTCACTTTGAAATACATACTTTGGGGAAAATATGGGATTTGTATTTAACTGAATAGCCATTGTGTGAACATACATCTGAAATGTGGCACTTTTATATAGACTATAAACCACACGACATGCTTGAAGCTGCTTTTTGCAGAATATTCATATAAATTAGATGTGCACACAGCAGTGCCAGTCACAGAGAGGTTCCTCCTGGCAGAGAGTGAGCTGCCTGAGAGCACGGCCACAGACCCACCTCGCACCGGGGCAGCACAGAGCAGCCGTGCTGCAGCAGCACAGGCAGCAGGGTGAGGGACTGTATGTAGATCTTTAGCAAGTAACAGGTGTGTTTATAGGGGGGTAGATCTGTGCTTTGCACTGAACATGTAATCCTAGCACTGCATAAGACACTTCAGCGAAGTATCGGTTAGCATCAGCAGTGACACCTCTCTACTTCTCCGGTTCAGAGAAATGGAACTATCAGCTCAGTGAGCATCTTACCTGGTTTCAGGTGAGCAAATGGAATTTCACCCGTTAGCAGCTCCCAGAGGCACAGAGCGTAGCTGAAAACATCGGCCTTTATGGTGTACCTGGTACACTGGGTGAACACCTCCGGGGCCATCCAGCGCAGGTTCTGCCGGTCAGGGAGCATCAGGAATACATTAACACCTTTTGCTTCTGCATGTGTGCATCTCTTCCCCTATTTGTATGGCTGTTTTCCTTTCTTATTTCCCTGCCTCCCTGCTCTATAAAATAACTGGTAACTCTGCCAGCAAAAATTTTCACCATAACTCGTGACATTTAGGCTGCAAAGTATTGCCCATTATGTAGCAGCATTAGCAGGGTATCCCCCTGAGCCCCGTAAAGCCAGGCTGATCAGACCTTAAACACAAGAGTAGAACTAGAATAAAAGCAAAACACCCAACCCAAAGTCTGGAAACCACACCACAGGGCCTGAGCACACTGTATAACACCTGTGAGCTGCCACTCCAGCTGGCAGGTAGAAAAGCAATGACAACAGCATCGGGTTGGTGCCTCTCTCCTGGGACCTCACTGTTTTCTGCAGAATCCCAGTCCCGAGGCTGCTTCCCAACCAACCAACCAGCCAGCCACCCAACCAGCTCCATCACTGGAGTGATGAGCTCAGGGTCTTTTTGCAGATCCCTTGAGCCTCAGTAACTTAATCTGCACTCGTTGCATGACAGCCCTTCCCAGGGAGACACCATCAAACCCCAGCAGGACCCGGCTCTGCCCCAGCCATGCTCACTCCTCACACACTGAGATTGGTTACCAAGGCTCCTGCCAAAGCCTGGCTTGAGCATCACCCATCCCATTCCACAACTGACAAGCAGGCTTTTGTGACCATGGAGTGACACACAGGAGGCATCAACTATAACTTGGGAAGCCAACAATACTGTCTTATAGAGCTGACTCAGAGCAGTAGGCTTGCAGTGGAGAAAAGAACTCTGGAAGAAAATCAGCGTTGAATAACTAATTCCCTGTTCGGAGCAGGAACCACCTGCCAGCAACATGCGTGTGTGAGGAGAGGGGGATTAAGAAAATGACACTCCACTGAGGATTTGGGGGAAATAGAGCTCCAAGGACAACCTTACAAAGCATTATTTTCTGTTGCAGATACTCTGTATTCACTTATCACTGCCTTCATAGAGGCTGAAAGGAAAAAGAACAAATGACACCCCACACAGAGAGATAAAATGCTATATCACTTCATCTTTTCCTAATGGCATTTTCTCCTAAACCTTGTTTCCCTGTGTGTTTTATATCAATTACGTGGAGCAAAACAAGAAACAAACCCCAGGTTGTTTGGTCATGTTGTCTTCATCCAGGGACTGCAGAAATCTGGATTCTGAAAGACATAGGGAGAAAAAAAAAAGGGAAATTACCATTAAGCCAGTCAGATCTGCACCTTGTTATGCAAAACTTGCTTGGGTTTGCTTGGGGTTTTTTGCTTGGGTTTTACTTTTGTTTGTTTGTTTAAATAGCTCTGGGATGTTGGAAGTCCAGGAGGCCCATGATAGCTGTTGTTCAACAGGGGCTTGTACAGACAACATGGGTTCTCAACCCCACATGCCAAATCTGGCCCTGGTGTAAGTCTACAAAGCTCCCCTGACATGAATTGCAGGTTACAGCAGCAGAGGACCCACCCCAGCCTTTGTGACCTCACGGCCATGTGTACTGGTTCATATAACTGCATCTAGATTTACAGAAGCAGTCCCAGAGCCCAGGGTTGAAAGGCAGACCCAGAGAAGCCTGCCAGTCCTATTTCATGTCAGAAAAGCTGCCCACCAAAAATGACCAGATCTCACACGAATATAGTGAAGGTGGTGTGTGCTACACCTTGCAATCCTCAGTCAGTGCCCCAGCCTGACTTAGATGCCCCTGACGTGCCAGGAAATGCAGCCAGGAGTGCCTGTGCCTGAACAAGGGCATGGCATGGTGAGCGATGCGCCAGAGAAGCAGCTACTCCCGTCAGGTCCCTTGTGCTACTGCCTTGCTCCAGCAGGTCTGGGCCAGCACCCTGTCCCTCAGCACCACCCTCCTGCTGTGTTAAGCTGATGTTCATGCATCCCTTCTGATCACATCCGTGGTGATGCTGCCCAGGGAGGCCATGAGGCATCTACTGAGGAGTCAGGTCAGACCCAGGTCCCTGAGCTCCATCTCTGTCCCCGCCAGGATGCATTCCCATGGAGTGTGTCTGCTCAGCACCAAGACAGTGCATGAAATGCAGATCGTAAAACGTGGCACCATCTAGTTTTGAACACAGAAGGCTCCTAAGGTCCACAACTGAAAGGAAGAGCTACATTCTGCCCTTTTCCTTTACCTGGAAAGTAAAAACCCGCCCTGTTGCCATGGGGCTTGGCTGCAGACAGCCTGGCTTGCACAATATCGCTCCTCAGGTGCTGAGCACCTGCCATGGAAGATGGCAGCACGTCTCCTGTTAGAGGCCCTTTCAAGCAGCTTCTTCCTCTGTCCTACTGCTGAAACTAGTTCAAACTCAGACAGTCCATCTCCCTGTCATCAGGCCTTCCTTCCCAGACAGACAGTGGGGCATCCGCAGTGCTGGCTTACTTCGATGAGACAAAAAACCTGGGGCATTCTCAGCCCTTCTGCCTCCTCTCACAATAGGAAGGGTGAAGAGCACCCTCCTCAGCATTTTCTTGGTCAGCACATATTTAATTTTAGAGAAACGGAGGTTAACTTATAAATGTTTCATAAAAAGTCCTTACCTCCAAAATCAGCGACAACGGCGTGACCATCCTCATACAGGAGAATGTTGTGACTGGGGAAAAAATATTACAGATCAGGGTTTAATAGTGTCTTAAAATGGGGAAAGCTTCACAGGTTTTGGTTCATAGCTAAGGAGGAGTTCTCGAGGAGTTCAAGTCACCTGCTTAAGAAGATAAATATCAATAGATAAACCCCTTTTGGCTACACCTGAGATTTATCATTATGAAGTACACACAGACGCTGAAAAGGCAAATGCAATAGCTTCATAAACATGAACATCAGTTTCTAATCAATACCAGAACAATTCCTGTGATTATAGATCAATTATAACAGCTTTATTTCACACATGCACTGAATTGCAGTGCTGAAATTAAAAAGGTGAATTTTGAATATAAACACAATGATGGTCTTTAACTAAAATAACATGGAATGATTATTTCTCTTCTAAGGCTTGCATCAGTGCAAATCCATAGTGGTAATTCCTAATTTAGAAGGGAAGGAAGAGATCTGGAGTGTCCATGCAGAATGGATCACTAGAAGCCATAAGAAATCCATTCAGCTGGGAAAAGAGAGGCGACGACACAACAGTGAGTCCCACCCAGTTCAATACACACAGGAAATAACGCAGATGTTACTTCCACGAGACAGATGCTTTATTTCTGAAAGTCTCTCTGTCTGTTTATGAGGACAAGACCCACCATTGACCCTGTAGCTCATATCGACATCTAGGATGGGGACCTCTCTCTGCTCACATAGAGGGAGAATCCTCCACCTGTATCACTAGAGACAAGACTTGGGTCCTGCCCTCCGTTTGCCTTCCAGCTCTGCAGCATCCCTTTCTATAACAACCTTGAGATCTAGCAGGCTACACCTGATGACATGTGTGAAGTCCCTTTGGACCAGGACCAGGCAAGTGCCAGGTTTCCACCTGCCTGTGGAGCCAGGAACTTGTGCTGCTTCCAGGATGCTATGGATTTCAGGCAGGGTGAGGCCCAGGGTCACCTCCTCCAGCTGAACAGCAAGAAATGCTGGGAAAATGTGATCTTCACACTAGGCTTATATGTTAGGTATGATTTCCTACAGAGTCCTCATCTTGGCCCCAGGCAGTTTCTGGAGTCAGAAAGGAGGGAACAAAGGCAGGAAAATTCCCATTTGGTCAGCACATGCACGGGGCAGTCTCTGTCAGGACATCTAGAGATCACAGAAATCATTCATCAAAGATAATTACTTGTGCTGGCACCTATGACAGTCAAATCTTTGAAACCATAGCAACTGCAGACCTCAGTGAATGCAAAGGATTGGATAACCAGGACTTTACCTTAGATCGTGAGCAGAGATACGTGGAGGCTTAGAGTTAAATCTACCAGATTTGTCCTACAACTACTAGAACTGAAGAGGTGAATTATGATATTTGGGTGGTGGTTTAAACCCATTTATGGAAGGTAATGTGAAGAAAATTGAGCTTTATTTACATATTACTTGTTCAAAGACAACGAGGGATAGGGATAATGTCCAGGAGGAAATCTAATCCTATATATACTTTCGTTCTATTAATTGGAGGGCTGTAAAAAATAAGCTTCCAAGTACAAACAAACAACTACAGAAAGATTTCCACATAAAGAAAGATTTCTGCATAGGACCATAAATATTCTGATCCATTTTATGCAGGTGTCATCTTGTATAAAAGCTGGGCAGGAGAGCTCCAAACCAAACCAAAACACTTCCAACACTGAACCAGTTCAGAGGAAGCCATTCAAAGCAGGTAAGAACCTAACAGGCATTTACTGCACATTTTCTCCTTGATAGCTTCAAACAGGAGAACCAACACTATCCTTCATCCTGTCACACAAGTTCAGCAGCAAACAGGACAGCGGTTTGGTGAGCTGCCATGGCAGCGTGCACTTAATATTCACTGCAGAGGACAGGGTCGGGCAGAGCTGTTTGGAAGGCCCTTCTGCTGAGTCCTGGGGGTCAGACAGGACCCCCTGGCTTTCTAAACTCCTTCTCAGAGAGGCGGGGGTGGGGGTCTGGATCCAATCCCAGTCCCAGGCTTGGTCAGTGGGTTATGCAGCCATCTTGACCAGGTCCACCCCTCAGACCAGGCCCATCCCTCATGGCCGCAGCTGCTGCCTGGCCCTTGAGCAGGGTTCCAGGAGAGGCAGGGCAGGCCCTGGGGAGAGCACAGCGTCACAACAGCCTGTACAGAATCTATGGAAAAGGGATTTTCTGCTTCATGGAAGATACCACAATGGATTGAATTTTGCCAAAGAGCACACAAGAGGGAGCAGACCCCACCAGTTGCATGCAACACAAGAAGAGCAAGGCTTCTAGAAATTAGCATCACAAGCCCAGATTTTCACATGAACTGGGAATGATTCACAAAACGTTTCACCCAGGTCAAAAACCTCCCCTAATGCTGCAGATCAAGGTTTTCCCACTCCAGTGACCATGCCTTCATGGCACCTGGCTTTTGAAGGGCTGAGCAAATCACAACGTAAAAGCCTATGAATGTGGACACAACAATGTGGACACAACAATGTGAAGACAACAGTGCTTACGTGGTATTTATCAAAATGTTGACTGACCCAAGTAAATTCAGGAGAGTGAAAAGAATACAAAAAAAGAAATGAAAAAGTTGGCAATGGCTTATGTGATGAAGGAGAAATAAAGTAATACTGATGGTGTCAACAGAAAAGCATCACTTGCCTGTATTAGAGCTGTGGGTAAGAGGAAGAACAGTCAAGTGAGGAACACAAATTTCACCAGGTAATAGTTTTTAAGACAGAAAAAAATTAAGCTCTCCCAAGCAGGACTCCCACAAATCACTGTCTTGAAGATTTCTAGCTTCATCTAAACCCAAACCTTGGGATCATAAATTTAATCATAAAGGTGCAGTGGGTTCATACAACGTAGCCATGACTCTTTTTAGTTTATTTTTAATCTAATTTTAGCTCCCATATATACTTTTCATCAGAATATTTAAGTGATTTGAATGTGACAGGTGAATTGTTTTGAGACACTGCCCCCCCAGATGCCAAATGAAAATATTAATCAAATGGAAGGCTAAACTAGAGATGCTCTTGAAGGTGGTACCCTGGGTTGAATGCAGGCACACAAATCACATAAAACTACAGACTTTTCTGTCATCTTGGTTAAAATTTGACCTCTGTCAGTAGGGACAAAAATTATCACTGTTTCTCAATGTGAATAAAACATATTGAGCCCTAGCTTCAACTTCAGTCTGCTCAAGCATTGTACAGACCTTGAATAAACCCAACACAATGATACACACAGTCAAGACCCGGGCTGGCATTCCTCTTGGAGAAGCTGAGAAGTCAGTAACCAGCCCCTCTCCCTGCTACACACGGCGTGCGGGAGCCGCTCCGACAAGACGATGCTGAGATCCCACCTTGGTGCTGAGCGTGCGCAAGGATCTGAGAGCAGTAGTCGTCTCTGGGAGGGCTGTGTTGGGCTGGTACCACCAGTCACCGCTACAGGAACTAATTTTTCTTGTCTGAAGTAAAAAATGTAACCCATCGAAAGGCAGCTTGGAAGGCACAGCTCACAGATGCTATTATTGCCTCCTTGGCACTTGGAAATTTGAAAACCACAGATGAGAAAGGAACTCTTAAGCCTCTGTTTTGAGAAATACAGCAAGATAAATCTGAACTGAGCTGAGCTGACAGAGGTTAATAATGAGTTCAGCAGAATCAGAAATTAATTGTCTTCTGCTAAAGCCCCACGCGGCTTCAAATGCTGAGCCCGAGCATCCTTCTGTTCATGAAACCATGGAAGGAAAAAAAACCCAAGAAAAGAACGAGGAGTGTGTAATCATCCTGCCTTTTATAAAAGCAAGGAGTTCTGCAGGCCTGCCAGGCACAGGGGCTTCTCCTCTCAGGGCAGGAGCCAGGCAAAGCATATTCAGCACCTGTCCCTGTCCCGGAGAACGAGGCCATGAAAAGATCCCTCCACCTTTAACATGCCAGGCTTAATGAAAGGCAACTGCTATTTCAAGATTTCATAAGGGCTTTTATAACAAAGAGGAGTTGCAGACACCATCCCCATTACCACCAGGCTGCCATCCCCTCTTTCATCTCCCTGACTCAGCCAGCCCTCGGAAACTTTGACAGAGAGCTGGAGCCATCAAATGAAGGTTACTCGCTCAAAGGCTTGGTCCCACCATCTTCAGCTGCTCTGGCTTAAATTAAATTGATACTAAAATGGTCTCTTTTTTTGTTAAAGCGCTATAATCATTGTGGCTACAATCCCTCACCACGGTGCAGGCAGTAATAAGCTGATACATGTCACTGTTGCTGATAGCTGTCAGAACTTCTTTTTCCCAGAACTGGAAAGCAAAATAAAACTCCCAATTATTCTCAAAATGGAAGGATAACCCCTTTTCCAGGGTAGAGACATGAAAGATTCATTTCCTCCTCTGTTCTGTCAAGCCATATTGCAGATGTATTTAATGCATTATGTGCATTGCATCAGATTCCAGAGCTCGCAGAGAGGGTTACGAGCTATGTGAAAATTGAAGGTAAAAAATTTAAGGCTCCTGTGAAGACACCGGCAAAACTTAACACAAGAGGGTCAGCATTTCACTCTTGGTCTTTCTCTTCATCTGTCACAAAGATTTTCATCTAGTAATTGTGCCTATGGGCTGGCTGGGACTCATGCTGAACACACGACTTCTGCTCTCGCACTAAAAAGTTTCAGAAGTTGAGCTCCTCTCAGCACCACACCAACCGATGTCCTTACAGCAAATTATCTCCTGACCCTCGCAAATATGGTCTGGGAAAAGCTCTGTGAGGCTGTGACATGCTTCTGGGCTCTCTGCTCAGACACTGTTTGGGGCTAAAGCTTTGTTTTCAATCCTCTGGTGCAGAATTGTTTTCCTGGCAGTGAGGAGGCACAGCACTGGGCTCTAAGGTCTGGATGGGAGCAGCTACACAGGCTGCAGCATTCAGACACCGGTGCTTGGCTTGTGCCAAAGCAGCTTCCTTGAGCTCCACACTGGTGGCCTGAGGGGAGCCTGTGAAGGGATGCAGGGGCTCGAAGGACACCCAGAATGTGGGAAGTGCCTGAAGTCAGGGCCAGGGTGTGAGGAGGAGGGAGCCTTGAGGTCGAGGACAAAGAAGTGGTGGGCAGGGATGGTATGGAGAAACAAGGCATGTACAAACATGGGAAAAGACAAATGGGGTGGTAAGAAGAGATTCTTCCAGCCTGTCTTTTTTGTAGGCTGAGATCCAGGTTGCTTCTGCACAGCAAATCCTGTGAATCTACCTTACACTTAAAATCTGGATGCTTACTGAGGTCCGGCCTAAACAGCTCTTCTCCTGTGCCATTTCTAACATCTCTGGGACTGGAGGAGCCACGTCACTGCTACCAAGAGATTTTTTGGGGTTTTTTTTTGAGAAAGGGGTAATGGCCTCAAGCTGCGTCAGGACAGGGTCAGATCAGATGTGAGGGAAAAGTTCTTCCCTGAAAGAGTTGTGGGGCTGTGGAACAGGCTGCCCAGGGAGGCACCAGCTGCCAGCGCTGGGGCACGTAACACCCCGGGAAGTCAGAGGTGCTGCGCCTCCCCAGCGAAGCGTCGCCTGGCCAGGAGCAGCCGAGGGCTGCAGGGGGGAGCCCCCTGCCCCACCGATCCCTGGGGTTCCCTAAGGCTGGGAACTGGAGCTTGTTAGAATGAAAAAATAAAAGAAACGGGAGGAATAGGGAAAAAAACCAAAACCCTAAAGCATTTCAAAGGCCTCTGAAATGTGAGTTCAGGCTTCTTTAGGCTAAAAGAATTTTGATGAGTGAGATGGCTTTTGAAAGTATTTAAGTCAATCCAAAACACATTTAAAATACTCCTCAACAGGCAGATTTTCTGTAGCTCTGCTGCAGGAAAATTGCCAGATATGGCTTGTAGTAATAAACCCAGATGGAGCCCCAGCTAGTTTATGTACAGGGACAACAACACATCAGCAACATCCTTCTAAGCATCCTACATCTCTCAGGTCCACACAGAAACCCCGGATCATTTAAATAAAGTGATTGTGTCTGTAACTGGCAGTGCTTAACAGGACCTGGTTTTATGTGCTTGTCGCAGCTTTACCATCAGCAGATGGATGCACTCGTACATCGTAGGGGATGAATAAAGCAAAGTGAGCTGAAATTTGCAGGGTATAAAGCAGGATTTGTGCCAGTATTGCTGACCTGGGGACATAAACCCAGAGACTGGCTTGAAGCGATGTGGTTTCCAGGCTGCATTTTTCAGACTAAAATAAAAGTGATGCACAGGGCTTTTTGCATTAGTGATCTGATTTTCTCCTTCAGCCTGCAAGGGTTTCTGTTCTTTCATAACCACAAATAGAGTTAATGTTTCATTTTAAAAATGATTTCCAGAGCAGACACTCCTTTATGAAAAGACCCTTTTGAACCTGAATTTCTTGGGAAATTCAGCTGCTGGTGAAGTTACTGTAAGCCTCAAGCTGGCCACTGTCTGCCAAGTCATTTGACTAGAATGGACTAAAGCCTCCAGCGAAGGGGAAAGCATCGCTCCCAAGCCCAACCCATGCAAGCAGACCTTCCTCCAAACTCCATCAGTGCTAACGAGGTACCACACAGTTACAAGAGTCTGCAGACCATTGCTGTTGCTTTGGGGCTTCATATTTTCTGAATTTTTAGGATAAAGAAAGCAACTTACCTGTTCAAATCACGATGTATGATTGGCTGTGTGAGATTGTGGAGATACTCCATGCCTTTGGCAACATCTACAGCAATGATTAATTTAGACTGCAGATCAAGAGTTCTGTATTTAGAAAAGAACATAACATTACTCAAAGTTAATAAACAGGCAAAAATTATCTGTAAATTATTCTTATCTCTAAATCATAGAACCTTTAAAATAATTTAAAATACAAAACAATGTTATATGATCTATGTAATGTGAATCTATACAATGTATAATAATGACTAAGTTTCTGATTACTTACTAACACCCTTGAGCACCCAATAAGCTGAATCAAAGCTAACATTTTTCTAGTGTGTTCCTTTCTCTATTCTCCTATACTGAAATGGAAAGCATTTTCATCAGCACAGTTCTACTAGTGTCCCGAGTTCTGCAGCGAAGTCCAAGCAGAGAATGAGCTGATTACCTCTTCTGTTCATGAAGCAGGGAGAAGAGCGATCCTCCAGAAATGTACTGGGTGACAATAGCAAACTGGCTGGGGTCGTCCAAGCAGGCACCCACGAACTGGATGACACACGGGTGGTTCAGTCGGCAGAGAATGGAGACCTCACGGCAGAACATGTCCACGTCGGACTTGGAGCAGTAGGTATTAGCTCGATACCTTAGAATTCACAGGAGAGAAAGCAGTAAGGCAAAAATATAATTGACATATATATGTATTTCAAATGAGGTCATTAACCAAACGAGATAGAGGAGTGTGATAAACTTACCGCTTGATTGCGACGATTTTATTTCTGCATCGTCCCTTATATACTTTTCCAAAAGACCCTAAAAGGATTTAAACCAGAGGCACAAGGATACTTATTACCAACATCAGACATTTAAAACAACGATGCAGTGTTGTTTCTGGTACCTGAGCCAATAATCTCATGGAACTCTATTTCAGAGAGCTGAAGGTGGAAATGCGATGGCAAGCCAGCACGGAGGAGCAGAACATCTGCCTTTTCTGCAAGAGAAAACACTCATCCTGTTGGTACAATGCAGGACATGGGGAGGGACAGAGATAAGCCTATAACGTCCCAAGAGCTGATTCCTGTGAGTCAGCTGGCTGGCAAAACTAATCTGGTTCCTTCCCATAGCCGCAGTCAAGCCCAGCAGCAGACCCACGCTTGCAATGCCACCGCTGCCTTGGGCTGCCCTGGCTTTAACACCTGATCACTGAGGAACAGGGCTCCAGGGGCACGTGCTGCCTGCACCACGTCACAGGGTATAAAACCCCTCACCCCGAGAAGCAGCACCCGCTTGTCTGTGCAGCCAGTGCTCCTGCCTGGCACAGGGCATGCTGCTCCAGAGCCGACTGACTCGTTAGGGACGTGCAGAGCCTGAAAGTTGTCATTAGTTTAGTTAGCCAACACCTCTGCCCCGCTGATAGTTTTGGTCTGTAACTATGAAGTTTATCAGAGTATTTCTAATTGGAACGTTTCAATGCTGCAAGGATGCTGATTATATCCGGAATGAACACCTGAAGTGGAAAATTGAAAGCACCACAAAAATGGAAATATTTGAATGTAGAGGCATTCAGCTGAATGCATTTTATCTGTGTGTGTTTCAGGTTAACATGAATTATTTTTTGGACAGAATTTTTCTTGTAACATTACTCCAGGCACCTGACAGTGATGTTTAATATGATATTTGCATTCACGGATACCTGTGTACTTGATTTGTACTATTTCACAATCACAGCCTTTTCTCCAAAGAAATAAATATATTTTTAAAGTAAATGGAAATAAGATAAATACAGGGAGTATCACAATGTTGAGCAACAAAGGTAAGTATATTGCTTCCTGAAATTGTCCTGGCGAAACACAGCTGCGGCTTATGCACATCATTACGTTCCTGGATGAAGAACATCACGGGAATGATGAATCTCATGTACAAACACCCTGGGTAAAAAGAACATGAAAGTCCAAGTTTTCCCTTGCGACTCAGAATACCTTTAGTCATGCTCTTAATCTTTCCTAGAGGGGATGGAACCGACACATAGGAACCGTCTGAAAGAGAAGAAGAGAATGGGTTTGTGGAATTCGGAGGCAGCAGAAGCATCTGTACTGATAAATTAACGAGGCTGGGATTGTTTAAAGAATGAAAAATAAAGGGGTGAGAATACACATAGGCACACAAAGACATATGATTGTGATGTTATATTGCTGTGTTTGTATATAGCTTCACTAACTCCTGCAGAGCCATAACGACAGTCACCAGTGTTAAAGGCCAACGTCACCTTTCATACTGGGAAGGAACTCGGATTGGATTAACGAATTCTGGCAGTTAGGCTTGCAGGTATATTGTGCTGCTGGCTTCACTGACGAGGTTTTCTAACAGACCTCATCTCCTGTTTTGCTGCTTAAATGGGAGATGAGATCTTTTAACCATTGGCACTAAAAGAATCTCTCCAGTGTGTTAATTGCTTGCCAATTTGCATTTCCAGTACGTGCCAAACATAGTCACCCACGAGGGTTCACACACACCTGAGGTCTACAAAACCCAAACCTGGGACAGGCCAGGTGTAGGAAGCAGATTAACCCCACTGCTGACTGTGGGGCTCCTCCTGTTTCCACGCTGGAGAAGTCACTGCCCTGGACACAGCATACAGCACAGTCACCGTCTCCGTAGGCAGCGTTCCCAACACACTGCAAAGGGCTGTTTATCTGACTGCTGGCGTTAACATTCTTCTTGGCACGTGCCATCTAGTTGCCAATACACAGGAGTGTTTTTGTAGCAAACAGGGTAATTAACTCTTCCCAGGGGGGAATTAGGTATCCAAAGATATTAAAAAACATGAAGGGGACTGTGTATTGAAACGAGCAGAATGCCTGCAATCAAAGAAACATCAGAGCTACCCACTGCAAAGAGAATGGCTGAAGAAGGTATTGAGGATGTAAAAAGGCATGACTAATGATTACTAGGGATTGATCTTCATCTCACGGCTCTTAGCTTTTCTTTCTAGTGAGTAATACAAAGTGACAAGTGTATTTTAAGATAAAGGAAGACTTTTGATGTAAATAGAGGGTACCTGGAAAATGGGGATTCTCATGAAACTGATTTTCTTTGTGCCAGACAGAACTGGCCAAAAGCTCCCTGACACCTGTGGAACATTCCCAGAGATTATGGCAGCCTTTGGATCAGATCCTTCAGCTAGAGAACAAGGTGATTTCTGAGACCATACCTCCTCCGGGCTGTGAGTATTCGTTACAGGGCGAATCATCTTGAGGTCTCTTGTAATGCTTCAGAAGGGTCACAATGGCATCGTGACCTACGAAGAGAAGAGGAAATAGAAGGATTATCAGGTAAACACAATAGTCTCTCTTTTTTCAGTGGATTTACATAAAATAAGAGTATAAAAGAAAAAATGTACCATGTGCCTATAAAACATGTAGACAAAGCTATCCCAGCACCAGTAACAATCTGATTCTTCACGACAGAAATACAGGGAAATATTTGCCAATAAAACCAAACACGTTTACCTAATCCTAAAACGTGATGCCTGGCAGCAGAAAAACCCTGCTACAGAAATCCTAACGTGGAAGCTGACAACAGTGCTCAAGGAAAACCAGTGCTGGATGGAGAGCACTCCGGTGCTGGTGCCCAGTGCTGCGCTGCTGTGGGACGCTGCTGTACCCATTCTGCGTCGCACGGAGCCAGCAGAGAGCAGTGTGTTTGTTTGATGCACGAAGTTCTGCTTGGCAACACTCAAAGTTCTCCCAACATTTCAAAGATGAGTTTTCCCCCGTTGATTTCATACAGAGTAGTTTGCCAATCCCAGGCTTTTGAAAGGCCTTTGAAATCCCTGGTTTTACTGTATTACAGTCATTCTCATCACAAATGGCACAGAGCTCCTTTTGGAGGAGGGAGGAACGTCCCAGGAGTCACAGAGTCAAAACCAGGACAGAGAACTGACACACTGCTGCAAATGTAGGACAGAGTAACAAGAACCATGGAAAATGCTTTGCTTTGATCCGTGTTGGCAAGAATTTAAGGTTACTGGCTCTGAGTCGTCGCTCTTTGTGATGCAATGAAGGAATACAATTAAAATTCCTCGTGCACATACCAGAGGGAGAAATGGTCTTTCCTGCACAGGCTGCATGTTTGCTGTTTTAGCAGCACATGAATACTCCTGTCCTTGAGTTTGTGTTGAATTAAACCGGTGTTTAACAGAGCATAAAGAAAAGGGCTGTGTTGTACAGCCTTCCGTGCCAGGAGCTGGGAAGCAGATGGTGAGAGCGCTCAGCCCACAGGGGCTGTTTTGTTTTGTGCTGCTCTCCTTCCCGTGTGGTTCCTATGGAGTCTGCAGCAGAAACTAGGAAATTGAATTACCTTTCTCATAAGCCCACATCAAACAGGTCTGCTCGTCCTTTTCTCCACTGGACCTGCTGGGATCACACGCTACCAGATTCATATCAGCTCCGTTATCCAGCAAAAACTGTACCAGTCGAATGTGACCGTGGTAGCAAGCACAGTGTAATCCTAGAACATCAGAGAACCACGGTAAGCACAACTCCCAGAACATCACAATAGGACTGGCGGCAACAACCATTGATCTCCTTGATAAAAGAATAAATTATCAAGAACACCTGAGGCAGTAGGTGAAAATAACATACTAACGCTGTAGGAAGCGATCTATTGCCCGCCACACAACGTGCCAGCATTTTCTCTGTCACCTGCAAATCACATCTAACAGCTTTATATGTAAGGAAAAGCCAGTTGAAGCACAGGAGCCTTTTCTCCCACTGCCTGTAGCGGGATGCGGAGGGTGCAGCCCTTCAGACACCTCATCCTATGTGCTGAGCCCCCAGCAGAGTTAGACATGGGCCTGATTCTTAAAACTGCCTACAGCTATGGGAAAATCCTCATCCCCCCCAAACTCTCATCATCTCCATACCTGTCTTCAAACGTGTTTAAAAATAGCTGAGAGCTGTCCGATGGGTAACTGGGTGCTGAGTGTTAGATTAGGATGGGAGGTACCCTGGGAGTCCTGACTGCATGGCTTACACATGGTACATGCACTCACATGCCCTGAAGGTGATGATTTTACCTGTATGTCCATCTCTCCCCTGGTGATTGATGCTTACAACGTTCTGGTCAAGAAGAAATTTCACAAGTTCTATGTTCTTGCCATAGGTGCAGGCACTGGGAAAATGAAGGAAGAAGTGAATACTAGAGCCCATTGAAGGACCAAAGGTAGCCAACATTTTGGAATTAATTACAGAGAGACAAAAATGGAGTAATAGAATAAAGGGTCTTTAGAAATGTGCAAATGTGTGATTAATCCACCAAAGCAAGTTCATTTCTGTCATTTCCGAAACACTCTAATTATTTCTGTATACATTAATTTTGCACAGCTATGCAAATGTAATACAGCCTGTTCTGGGAAGCACCTCCTAAATAACAGTTTACAAACTCAGCGTCGTGACCAAACTGTGCTCTGCCACCCTGTTTCTGACCCTGGTCAGCTAGCCTCCAGCATTCCCTGGGCAGGACAGGACCTCCACTCAGCCTCCCCACTAGAGACACAACCCAGCACTCGGGAGATGCCGGTGGGCATGACGCCTGGCCCACCCTGCCCTCTCGCCTGCTCCTGCACCTCCGGACACTCCAGCTCACTGCTTGGCTGTTGGTGAGACACTCTGGGGTGCTGCGGGCCACAGCGGGAGTGCCAGGGAGTGTGGGGTTCTGAGCAGCTCACCTGTGGAACGCTGTTTCGCTGAAGATGTTTTCTTTGGCCAGGCTCTCTGTTCCCGAGAGCTGAATCATTTCCTTGACAACTTCAAACTTCCCGTTGTAACAGGCCCTGGGGATGGAGTTGGTAAAGAGCCGTTAGCAACCCCAGCTTTCCAGCTAGGCCCGACCCAGGAGCATCCCCAGGAGACTCACAGGTGCAGAGGTGTGTCTCCGTAGATGTTCACCACGTGGGGCTGGACTTCGAAGCTGCTCTGCAGCAGGAACTTCACAATTTCATGGTGTCCAAAGCGGCAGCAGAAGTGCAGAGGAACGTGATCTTCGTTGTCCTGAGCATTCACTGCCATTTGACCCAGAAAGAGACCAAAGAAAGCATTTTATATGTCACACAGCTTGTTTGGGGCATTTAGTAACATCCTACGTGTTGTGCCTATCTTCTGAAACCTCCTGCTACAGCATCTGTGGTCCTGTTCCTCTCAAACTGAAATTTCTCTGAGCTTTCATGTGTCACAACCACATCCCTCCATGTCATCTGTAGGACACTGTCAAGCCAGTTTGTTTTTTGGGCTTGGGGTGTAACTTCTTTCTTCCAGTAACTTATATGTTGAATGTTTCAATGCAGCTTCCCAAGACAGAATCCCTAGCCCTTTAAAATAAGCTGAACTTAAAACTTCCCTGATATCAGGTGACAGTTCCAAAGACGAATTATGTTTCAGCCCCCCCACCAAAGACAGGCATTGTTGTAACTTATATTCAGCTTGTGGCCTGCAAATTTAATTTCAAAAGTAAACTGGTTTATTTCTCTATTCTAAAATAATTCTTCTCTTTATAGATTCATGTGACATGTTTGCCTTTATGCTTTATTATGATGCAGTGCCAGAGACAGATTCATTCTGAAGGGAAATAAATAAGAGGGGAATAAATGTCAAGGTTTTATAATAATAAACACCAGCGTTTTGGAATATGTACCCACAGAATGGCCTGAAGGACATTGGTGGTCTCATGGCCAGGAGATTCTACAACACAACAAGGTGTAAGGGGAAAATGATACCTTCTCCTTTGTTTATGCAGTTGGACATCTTGTCAAATACTTGCAAGCCATTCCCTTTGCCTCTGGAACCATATACCACTACAACACAGGATGATGATTTTTGGTTTAATTGATAGCTTTTTGACTCCTGACTGAAACAAAACAGGCGAACTATTGTTGTGAAATGAAGTTCAGAGTCAAAACAAACCAAATTTGGCCAAAAAAGCCTTAAAGGAGAGTTGTGGCAAAAAAGTACATCACGTTGATTGAGGAATTACTAAAGGAGAGTACAGGAGAGTTCTTAAAGTACAGATTTGGAAGTATTTTTATATAAAATTGAGGATACATAGTATAAGAGTTATGACAGTCAGAGACTAAAAGTTGAAGTTTCCTTACCAGTAAACAGTGAGATGAGCAAAGGAGAAGTTCTTGACTGGAACAAAATTGAGTACTGTAGAAATTATTCTACAGAGGTAGAATGTAACAGGTGAAACCATTTCAGTAAGCAAGAGGATGAAAACAGGGCAGTGCCAGTCTGCTTTAAAGAAATAAGGGAAACGGGGTATAGTGAAGCTACAAGAAAAGCAAGGAGACAAAGGGAGTTCAGTGCGATGAAATGAGGAAAGAGAATGGCTTTTTAGGAATGCTGATGGCTTCTCATTCTAACAAACATCATTTTCCTACTTTAAGGAAAAAACCCCTTCTCTTAGTTTTGTTTATTACAATTAACCTAGGAAAAATCAGGAAGAATGAATCAAAAATCACGCAGTGATGCTTTACACCCCAATTACTGCTACGTTCTGCTCCTTGGATATTCTAAAATATAAAGCTGAATTTCCTGACAGAATACATAACACGAGTTGGTAGCAATCACATTGACTCAGTAATGCAAGGAGTCTGGAAGGTGTGAAAAGAAGAAGGAAATAGAAGTTGTTAAAAATAAAACCAGAAATGAGAAATTCCACGCTAAACCAATTCTAAAAAAATCTCCAGATATTTAAGGCACTTTAAGTGACAGCAGCTCGTAATGACACGCTGCTCCCTGAGCTACATTAATGATCTCAAAATGAATTGGGAGCTTAAAGGAGCCTGATCAATACCTCAGGAAATGTGCTGGAAAGATTGTATGTGATTTCTGAAAACACACAGGGTTTTCTTAGCTTCTCCCTACAGAGTTTATGTTAAAACAGACGATGAGGTGAGAACCTGTAGAACAGTCTGCACTTGTGTGCATGGGCATTATACACAGGAATTTGTAAAAACGAATGTTTGTGATGATATATACATGGGCAGGACATTTATTTTATATTATTTTCTTAAATGTTGTGGCTGGGCTGAAGAAGAACGCTGGCAATGCTTAGGCTGCTCGACTTCAGCAATATTCTGACCTTTTCAGCCTGATCCAGTGTCCGCTGGTTCCCTTCATGCCATGGCCTCAGAGCTGATCAACGAGTCGGGTGTTAAAAGGAGGAGTTCAAGTCTCTGACACCAATTACAGCTCCGCACAGAACATTGCCCACCTTCCTTCAGGTGATTTCACCTGTTACTTTCATGCTGGGCGTTGAAGAGTTGTTCCTCTGCTGCCGCAGTTACACCAGGCTTCAAAGCAGGCTGCTTTGTGAGCAGGGGGCTTCCCGCTCCCAGTCGCCTCGTTCTATGATTCTATGGCTCTTTTTCCCATGCTGAAGATGCTGGTTTTGAAGAAAAGAACCTGAAACGGTGTCCTAGATTCCTTTCCTTCTGGAATAAGCTCTCTGGCTGATCGTGAACCTCCCACTGCCTTGTTATGGTGAGCCAGCATCTCTTCTTCTCCCCATCTTTATTATAATCAGATCGGCTCAGCACACACACATCAAGACTGAAACATCAAGAGCCAACTATTGAACAAAGTCCTTACAAATCTGAGTCATGCTGTTTCCCTTCACGCTTTCCTTGCTGTGTGAGTCGGATGTGTGTACCCTAGGCAAGGCTCACAGAGAATGCAGTGAATGGATCCTGTTAAAATCCAGCACACGGAGGAGAAACGCAGCGGGTGCTGCTAGCAGAGCAGGGATAGGGGTACCTGTGTGAGTGAGTGCTGCTGCTTCGGGCACTGCTGGCCACAGCGAGCAAGGAAGCAGCCTCATGGGCTCTTGCCCTGGCTTTTGCAAGGGGCAAGGAGTGATGATGCTGTGGAGTCAGCGCCCAGGAAAGCTGGCTAGAGTGGGAAGAACCTGTCCAAAACGAGCAGTTGGCTGTCCCAAGTCAGTGGGGCATCGGAGCAGGCGAGACTGGGAAAGGACTGACCCATCAATTTAATGTGTGTTGCAAATGTGGCTGTACAGAACCTTCTCCACCTTCCCCTGTCCTGCTCCAGGGTTTTCAGTTCATGGATAGCTGTGTGCAGAGCATGGAGCCAGGCATCAGATGGGATATGAGATAGAGAAGCAACAGCTGAGGAATTCTGATCCTTCCTGTAACATGCAGGATTTTGCAGCAAATGATTTTTTTGTTTCCTTCTTTTTCTGTTCCTTTTTGTTTCAGTTCTGCTTTTCCAAGACCAGGCTGTGAGACCCTAGGCAAAATCTGCTGAAATGAATGGAAGTTTTGCCATAGACTTCAGGGGGACTAAGGTTTTACCTTGTATACTGTGGATATAAGGTACCACTAGTAATGATGTAGTCCAGAGGTGCATTAAAGATCTGGACTTGTGCAAGCTACATACTGCTCCTTCTCAGAAACCTTTTCTTTCTCTTATTCTGAAGATAAGAAGTTTCCAAATAATTGTAATGTTGGTTAGTATGTCAGAACCTCTGCATTAATATAACATGCATAAACCTTCATGTCTTGGTTCTAACATCTATAAGATCCTAGGTGTGGCCACGAGTGCACATGCACATGCTGCAAGTGTCACATCAGTGGCAAAGTGAGGCTGGTGTGTGGTGTTTTGTGCCTTCCTCATTGCTGACACAGGATCAGGAGGGGGAACAAAAGAGCAAGCATATGAACCCAGCAATTCTGCTAGCTGTAAGCTAATGCTAATTACTGAGTAAAAGGTTTTAGAGTGCAGCCATAGACTTCAGGGGGACTAAGGTTTTACCTTGTATGTCCAGACACCGAGCTGCAGTCTCATACAGGCATCGGTGTGAGACCACAGGTAAAGCAATGTGCAGAGTCCTCACTTTCACTGCTCACCACAAGCTCACTAAGAGACTTCTGTGCCTGCCTGACCCATCCTGTCTCACACACACACACTCTGATAGGTGACGTCCCACCATGAACTGCACGAAGCTTCTGTAGCATAACAAAGCACGTGCTAAAAAGATCCATTTTCTGTGGAACTGTTTGTGAACCATGTGCAGTTTTGCATCCAAATTATTTTAAATTACTTGCTGTATAATTTTGACTTAAAATCCTTCATCTGTATCTCATTCACCAGGAGTTCACTGTGCACTGAGGTACTTTGGGTTGGAGAAACACACAGCTGCAGGTTCTCTGTCTGGGTGAGTGTCACAGTAGAATCTACCCCTGTGCATTAATCTTAATTTTGTTTTCTGCTGCTGTTTTTCACCTCAGCTTACTAATGGAAACAGAATTCAAGTGCGATGACAAGCCATGTGTGCTTAACAAGCACACCAAATTCTCCAACTGCTATTTCCATTTCACTTGCCCAAAGATGATACACAAATACACACAGGGTAAGTGTTAGGAAGCTAAATTCAAGATTTGTATCTGTTTATAAACACAATGTTAAGTTTGATTTTTTAAAAATCTCTTTCCTTACCATCAGCTTTGCTTCCCTCTTCCACCAAGAGCTTCGTAATGTTGAGAAAGCCTTTGGCAGAAGCCAAATGGAGGGGCCTGTCTCCAACTTCACCACTTGCATTCACATCAGCTCCAAACTTCAGTAAGAGGTGGGTTACCTGAATATTTCATCAAGGCTAATTAAAACATCACATGAAAATAACCCTTTTGACAGAATCTGAGAGGATATTGCATGAGGTAATAATACACATGAGCATCGCTTTAAAGATAAACCCAGGAGACAAGATTGAACAGAAAGCTCATTTTTAAGTGACATATCTATAAAAGCATTACATTTCTCAAGAGGCAGTGCTCACTCACTCTCTGAAGGGTTAGGCATGGCAAGGGCTGGGCACAAGACACACTGAGGAGTCAGCATCACAAGGCCAATGCCCTCAAAGCCCAGGGATGCCGGAGCCTTGGCTTCCTTTCATCGCAGCACCTCTTATCCCCAAGACACCACGAGCTCTCTCAGCATTTCACAGGACTCTGACTGTTCCTTCAGAAGTGGCTTATGGCAAATAAGCAAACTAATCAGCCAACACACAAGTTGATTCTTGACGTTACTGGGTGATGAGATGCACAAAGAAGGGTCCTGGGAGCACTCCCTCAGCCTCAGCCACAGCCTTGCTGGCACCCAGCCACAGCAACAGAGCATTTTCAATCCTCTCTGCATCTGGACTTGGTTCTTTAAAGGCTTTTCCTACAACAGCTCCTCAGTGCACCAGAAGCAACCTGTCACTGGGATGGAAAACACACTCTACCCAGAGGTCATCCTTTGGCACTTGAAAATGGACCAGACTGTGAGATTAATGTATCTCAATTATATTTCAGGAAAAGAAAGAGAATTGGGACATTTAATGCCAGTTCTAGTCAGAACTCCAGCTTGTGTTTCAATAGGCCTGTGGTCTGTGGGAGCAAAGCCAGCGCAGCCAGACTGGCCAGGCACTTGGTACCCCATGGAAACCCTCTGCTCCCCAAGGATTCAGCTGCTTCCTTGAGCTGAAAAGTCCACAGTACTTAGTTTGTGAGTTCCAAGGAAAACCTACAGAAACACCATTTAATTATTGCTGGGAAGGGACGTTCTATTCCTTGGGGAGGGGTAAGAAAGTATTCCCACATTCCTTAGGGAATCTCTGGGGTGTGGGATGAATAAACACCAAATGAAACCTGCCCCTGGGTCCACATGTCTTTATAGGTGACCAAAGCTGATGACCCAGTCGTCTGGGGGGAGGTACCCATTTCTGTGGGGTGCAGCACAGGGGGTTCCAGGGCAGGGATTTCCTGTTGATACTCTCTCAGAGCAGCCAGAGGTTGACTTACAAGTGTAAATCCGGCCAGTGAGGCCCTTCCCTGGTACCGCCCTCGAATGTAAAGTGGGTCTGTCTAACAGTGAGGCCCATGTTGCCTCAGTGTCCCTCTGCTCAGGTCTCTGTGTTACCTGCTCGTGGCCATAGTACGCAGCGATGTGCAGCGGGGTGAAAAACACTGCATCCTGCACGTTCACATAGGCTCCGTGCTGCAACAGGATGTCAACTGCCTAGGGAGCCAACAGGAAAGGGCAGTTAGAAGCAGCACACACACACACACACACACAGACACACAGACACACAGACACACACAGACACACAGACACACACAGACACACACAGACACACACACACGACTAGCCTGGTAGTGAAATGGGGTTTTGAAACTTTACAGCAGCAGTTTTGAAAAAAGCAAAAAGCCCCAAACACTCCAGATACAAAGGTGAGGAACCACATACAACATGTAAAAGTGATTAACTTACAGTACTTTAACTGAACACTGAATGTCACTGATGCTTTATAAATAAGCCTGAAAATCTGTTTGCAGTAAAAAGACCGGTTTGTGAAGTAAGAGGCAGAGAAATGACTACCTGGAGTTTCTCCTTTAATTTTCTTTTAACTGTTATGAGCAGAGAGCAGTAAACGTATCGGAGACCTCAGAAACAAATTAAAAAAAGAACTTTTATATGTATATGTGTGAAGGTAAATCCTCAAGCAAAATCCCCTCAGTGTAAGTATTTCTTTGTATTTTAGAAGATAATAGTCCTTTGGCTTCAATAAATACCCCCAAGTGCTTTCTTTCCCGTTCCCAGGTTTTGGGTCCTTCGGGAGGCTGGTGCTCTCCTGGACAGCAGTGGATTATCACACCTTGGCTTTCTGAGAAGCTGCCAGGGCAGAAGCCTGGATGCAACCACGCTGGCTTATACGTGGCAGCTGAGGGGCTGTTATTGTTTTGAAGCACAGGGGAGTCCTCAGGCACGCCAAGGGCTTGTACCATGGGTTACTGAGGGGCTCTGCAAATCATTTTGGCAGACGTTGGCTCCTGAGTGCAACGATGGTGAAAGACGCTGGATGGTGAACGACTCGCAGCACAGTGGGAACCTCCCTGGAGACAGGAGTGACACAGGATGGGGACAGGCCAGCCTCCATGCTGTGCTGCTTGTTCCTGCTCCCACTCATCAAGGCTTCCACTGATGATGATGCCAATTAACATTAGCTGTGATGACGCACGTTTATGTCAACTGCTGCCTAAGCTGTGACCACCAAGTCACGTCCCACAGGGGAGAGTGGGGCCGGTCATTCAGACCCAGGCTGCTCTCAGAGAACAAATGCCTGTTACCAAGCAACATTAGTGCACAGGGGTAACTTCTCCACACAACTTCAGTTCAAATACACTTCTTTTCCATGGAACTGACAGAATACATTCTGTGAAAGGTCCAGCCCCAGCACATTCACAGTGTCTGTTGCCCGCTGGCTTTGGCTGCTCCTCTTGTCCCAGCTGCAGCCTCCCCTGGAAGCAGCACGGCAGATCCAGTGCTGCCTCCTCAGCTCCCACTGTGCATCCCCTGTCCAGGCAGTTCTCAGTATCCCAGCAGCTTGGTGGGCCAGAGGTGGGAACACAGAGCCACTTAGTTGGTGACTGAATGCCTTGGTGCCTTTTGAGTGATTCAGCTTAGACATCTTTCAGCAAGCTCCTATCCTAGAACTGAAGTGTTGGCTGTTGCCTCTGGAAAGGGATCTCTGGACCTGGAGGTTTTACAAGAATATGGTTGCAATTTCTTTGGATCACTCTGGTTTCAATTTGGACACATAACTTTGAGGCTGTAACACACTCTGGGATGTGACCACAACTCTGATTCTCCTTCATTTCTTTGCAAGCTGAAATCCAAAATTAAGATTCATCTACAAGCTGCAAGGTGGATCTTCAAGACAAAACCCCCTGTGTTTAGCAGCGTGGATCCCCCTCTGATGATAAACATAAAACTAGATGAGTTTTGACACATTTTCCAGGGCTGTAGCAATGGCAATCATGCTAGCTACTTTGTCATCTCCTGATAAAGAGGATTTTGTGAGTCAAATTAAGCAAACTCCACTCAACTGTAAACGACGAGAGGGTTACAAAGACAATCTTGATAGTTTCACAGACAAGCTATCTCTCTAAGAAAGAAGAACAGAATCTTGGAAAGCCCTGAAAGTTGTCCCAGGCATTACAAGCAGGTGGGTGTGCTCAGTGATGGGTAAGGACAACATGCAGAAAGGGGAAACCTTCCGACCGAATTAAGAAACTGTGAAAGGGGTTCTGCATGCTCTGAACTCAGCTTGCTGATGGATGTGCAATTAACTGTCTGTCTCAGGAAGAAGTCTCTATTTAATGTATGCTGTTCTGCAAGGCAGGAGGACAAACAGCAGACCAGCAACACGCCTCTGCACATCCCTTGATCTGAGCTGTTCCCGGAGATGGAACACAGGTCAGAGATCAATCAGTGATGAAAGATGCAGGTACTGGTGTCTTGAAATACAGTGTTCTCCCTGGGATTCCCTTTGCTATGGGGGGGGGGGGGGGGGGGGGCGG
>VZTU01000774.1:42972-65946 GCA_013400835.1 Zapornia atra
GTGGGGTGGGGGGGGAGCAATGGGGTTATTTTATTTTTTAAAATATTTTGCTGATATTGGTAAATATTTGACACAGACTATTTTAAATGTTTTTGTGCATTTTACTAAGAGGTAAGTGTCCTGGGCCAGGAGGTGGCTGCACAGGTAACAGTATGACACTTCTTAAACGCTGCCTGCACTTAGACTTATTCTGGCTTAAAACCAGGTCACAGAGATTTGCTGCCCAGGACAGTTTTGGGGAGAAGGCACAGCTGGAGAAGAGCCTTGCCAAAGATTGTCACAGTTTCGTCATCAGATCCATGCAAACTCCTTTGCTGAGACACAACTCCATGCTTTTCCACTTGTGTTTGCCAAATGCCTTGTGGTCCTGTTTGTGGGCTGGAAAAAGCTCCCTTCACTCAATCTGGACAGTCTGGAGGCAGCTATTGAAAACAGCAATTGAGTTCAGAACACAGGAGTGGGATCCTCAGACGAGGCAAGTTCTGAGCATCTTTGATGCCTCATCATCTTGCAGCCTGTGCACTCACCTACACTGATGCTGTGTGAATTCCATTTCTGCATTCCTAGTTCTACAACATCTCTGAAGAGGTCTGAAAAACTGGTGTCAGATAAAACAAAGGGCTGGGAAGATGCAGCACTGGCATAAAACTCAGGGAATGAAAGGAGAAAATGGGGGATTTGTGAACCATTAAAATGAGGCTCACATGAATTTAAGCTTTCAAGGCTCCTTAAATCATTTCCATGTTCTCCTAGTAGCAGAAAAATTCCAGTGAAGACAGGAGGTGACAAACGTGCTGGTCTAACATATGAATTGGAACTGAAAAGGCAATTTATTAATGTAGAAAGTCTGTAAGATGGGTCTAACTCTCTTTTCCCTGTCCTCACTACAAACCCACTCACAGTTCAGAGTCTCAGCTTGGCAGATGCAGCAGTGCTGGTTCCTCCTGCCTGCCACCCCCCATCCAGGCCACACACCCCATCTCTGAACCACAACTTCAATTCTCAGAATGCAATAGGCAATGATACCAGTTTTCCAGTGTGGCAATGCTGAACCACACATCAAATGCACGAGGCAGAGGCACTACTGATTCAGCAGTGGCCTCCCTGGGTGGGAACATTTAATACTTTAAGAGCAGACTTAATGGGGAGTTTATTAAACTTGTTGGGTGATGGTTTTTAATACAGTCATCAGCTTTCTTTATACTTCTTCATTCTTCCCATTGAAAGCAGCAATTTCCTTTACCAGATAAAATCAGCTAACAGCATAGTTCTGGGGAAGTGAAATACAGCACCATGGAGCACGTGAAATATTTATACACCACACAGGCTCAAATGAGCTTGAACATGCAGCTGGTGCTGAGGGCCTTCAGCATCCTCATTCCAGAGCACGCTAGTGGTCTGAGGTGTATACCTCTGCTGCTTATTTATTTATTGGTATAAATAATTATTTATCTCTTACTGGAATTAGGAAGATGACCAAAAAGTTTTTTCTCATTCCAAAATTTATTCTATTTTTTAATGGGGTCAAAAAAATTATTCCTTATTTCCACACATATTAATGAAATTTTGGACCAAACAAGCTATTTAACCTAGCAGAGAAGCTGCTAAGCTGACTGAAAATTTCAAAGCTATATAAAGAAGGAAAGAAAAAGCCTGCACTTGGACTATATAAATCCTCAGTCCCCACAGGAGAAAAAACGCCACGTAGAGACCCGCTCTACTTGTGGAGAATAGCTCTGACAAAGATCTGGCCATTCCCTAGGAGGAAAGCTTTAGCCTTCTTCACACACACGAACTCTCTAGGTAACACAAGGTTGCCACCAACTCTCCTGCCTTTAGCACCAAACACAAGCATGCCTGTGGAGTTTAAGGAGTTTGGGGGCTGCAATGTAAAGCTAAAGTCCTCAGTTGCCCTGGTGCCCCACAAACCTGGGAAGGGCCCCAGCAGGCAAGGCATACACACACACAGTCATACACATACAGGCTACAGGTACAGGTCTTCAGAGGGTGAAGCAGCATAACAGAGTTCCACTAGAAACAGGGGAACCTTCAACTGACACAACCTCCCCCCTCCCGGGACCCACCATCCCCTGATCACACTGACCAGCACTAAAACTCACCCCAAGTCTCCGCTCTGCTCTCACAACAGACAGCCTTCTGCAGCCAAGCTCTAGTAGGAATTTTGCTAAGGGTGTAGAGGTCTTACTTGCACCTCCAAGAGTGCTGGTGTGCGAGCTGCTCAGGGCTGTGTTTGCAAGGCCTGGCTCATTCGCCCCAGTCACTGCTACTGCTGGTGTCATTGTCTGCACCATTGTCTGTCCATATTGCCCAGGGGATTTTGAGACCTGCAGTGACTAGTGACATTAGGTACTGCCTCTGTCTGTGTGTACCTCCAGTGAAAGCTCAAAGGGATCAAGTGTGAAACCTTGCTAATTGTTCCTGGTGCAGTTTCCAAAAGCTTCCTGACTGCAGATTCCAGCTGGGATCCACTGGCACCTTTGGAAGCCCAAACAAAACAGAGAATCTAGTGTATTGTTCCTGACCCCCAGGTCTGATCATCTCCTCAGACTAAATACAAACAGTAATATAAAGACACTCTAAACTGCAGCAATGAAGCAGTGCTGTCTTCCCTCAGCTGAACTTCAGTGGCCATTGGCATCATTTCTCAGGCCAGGTGTTTACATGTCAGCAGATCTCTGGAGTTAGCATGGAAAACTTCTGAAGCGTGATCAATGCCCAAACAAAACTGACCATTCAAAAAGAACAGCATCCACACACGTACAGCACTTTGTGTATCAGCTGGCTGGCTGACACTGTAGCAGACAAGATGGTTTTCTTTACACCCACAAGCTCAGTGGCCGCTGTAACTTGGGAGTTCACAAGACATGTTCTCTCTTGCCATGTAGACAGACAGCAGTTCTCTGCTGAAAGCTGCATCTCTGCTTTGTTCCAGTCATCCAGCCAAACTCTCATACCTGAACTGAATTGATAAGCCAAAGATGCACAAGTAAACTCATGGCGTAAAGCCAAGTATTACTATCACCACTATTCCTTCTTTGCACTTATTTTTGTCTTGCATTTCTTGCTGATTATCTCTCTTTAAAGAATTCTGATGCTTCTGTCTCCATAAATTAGTCCAGCACTCTGTAGAAGTTAGAACTTTTACTCAAGCAGAGGACAAAAATCTTTTTGTGCTTAATGGACCCAAAGGAGATGAAAAGCAAAGCACCTGAATGCATGAGTACATTTACAGCCATAAACCCTTCCTTACCAAGGTGGTTTTGTACGCCCGGCACTTTAAGAGATTAAAAAATAAATAAATTACACTGAGTGAGCTGTTGCCAGGGTGACAGAAACGAGCTGATGTGTGAAATGACTGAACTGAGGTGGCAAATGATAAGAAAACACATTCAGGACTGACGGCATGTCTAGAAAGGGAAGGGCCTGATTACAGGCATCCAGGGAATCCCATCCCTCTCTTCCTTCCCCTGCTCCCCATAGTGACACATCTCCAACCCACAGGAGACTGATCAGTTGGGATGTTTAGGTTCACGCTAGACTTACCCTGACAATAGTTTTCTCTGCACGCACCCGAAGCATCAAGCAGCTCTAAACTGAGAGCCCCTGTCCCTTTCTGAGGTGAGAACCACAGAGCAGAGCCCACAGCAGCTCCAAGAGGGAACAAAACTCCTTTCCTGGCCTGCCTTCCCATCGGATAGGCAGTACTGGGGAGCCTCGCTCCACATCCAGGTTTGGAAGCCCTGACATGTGTGTTCCCTCTTGTATGGATGGGCTAACACATGCTATTACAGCTAACACATGCCTTTACAGCTAACACTGCTGCACGTTGTTACAGCTAACACATGCTACTACAGCCAACGCTGCTGCTCTGTAGGAGACAGCACCATTTGTTGTGAGGACTCTGAAGAGAAGAGGTGCAACAGAGGCGTGTGCTTTGTGCATGTTTGTTCATTGCACGAACACAGGCAGAGCTGTGGCTCTCCCAAAGCACACAGAGCCCTGTTTGGAAAGGCACCCGTCCGAAACAGGGCGTCCTGCAGCATGAGCACCCTCCTGTCCCCAGGGCGCGTACCTTGTGTCTGCCGGCGATGGTGGCGATGTGCAGGGCTGTCAGAGCGCCGTACCCGACCTGCTGGATGTCAGCCCCGCCGTGCAGCAGCGCTGTCAGCAGCTCTGCGTCCTCCTGGAAGGCATGCATTAAAGCCTGTTACTCCTGGGGCCCGCACAGAGGAGGGCAGGGAGGGAGGGAGGCAAAGCTGTGGTGTGTGCCAGGCTGCCCTGCCTGGCAAAGGGACCGGCCACCACCCCAGGAGCGCCAGAGGCAAGGGAAGGAGGGGAGGGAAGGGAAGGCCTGTCTGTGGCACCAGAAGCCCCCTCCCACCGTACGAGAGCCTGTACCTAAACCACGTCTCTATTCTGATTTTATGATGTCTTTAAGGATCTCTCAGTCCCCAGGCCATTATTAAGTGCTCCCACAGGCTGTCTTAAATGTCAGAACATGAGAGCACCTAACAGAGGAGAAGTCCCTGGATGCATACATGACACCTATACCGAGTTCTGTGGCCTTGCTCCTCACATCACCCCGCTTCTCTCCTGTCCCACACAACTTTTGCTATGATTTCTTCCAGGTATAGGTACAGCTCTGGGCACTACCACGTGACAGCAATAAAAATAAGCCTGAGAAACACATTAAGAGTCAATGCCCAGGCAGTAAGATCAAGTCTCCTTTACAAAGGGAAAAATTAATCAGAGAAGTGAAACAATTTGTCTGGGGGCAGCAGTGAACTGCAGGACAAGCCAGGCCATCCGTGCAGGCACCGTGGCTTGTCCCAGCTATTGTCATTTTCTCTTCTTGGGGACCTGCCTTCCATTGTCACCCACCCCAAAGCTGAGCCCCCCCCCCAGCTTGTTTTCATGCTTCAAGCAGAAACACACAGCACAAGGGCAAAAGAGGCACCGAGTCTCCGAACTGCTCATTGCTCTCTGCCCTTCTGAATGACACTACAAGGAGGGCAGGAATCAATCCATGCCAGAGGAAGGGCACTGAAGACACACCTGTGAAGCATAACATTTGTTCATACTGAAATAGCTTTCCTATTCCCAGGAAATGTTAGGATTTTCTCTTTGGCAGCAACAGACAAAGTTTGTATCCCTTTTCCTATCACATAGCTTTAGACCTGGAAGCACAGCCCTCAGTTGTGTAACAGAGTGGGTATTATGCAACTTGGGATGACAGGCTGAGCTTGAATTAACTTGAAATGTTCTCTTCTAATTAGTGAGTCAGGCCAGTTCTCCTAGCTTGATTTTACTGCTATGGAACGTCACAAAATATTCAGGTTATAGATAAGAAGTAGTCAAGGAGTTTCACAGGAGGTTGCCCTGTCTCAGTATATATTGCTTTACTGTTTCTGAGGAATCTCTAGGCTCCTTTATGTTTTACTTTGAAAAGAACTGTAATACAACAGAAACTGTAATTGGGTAAATCTTAAAGTCTTAAACTGTCAGTTACAGAAGAAATGTTATACTGGATTTTATTTTATGTCTCACAATTCACACTCATTTGCTTAGCTTTATGCAACCTGAAAAAGATATTGGATGTTGCATCACAGGACTGGAGTGATTAAATAAGTTGCTGATATAGTTTCATGCCTAAGTGGATGTGAGAGATTTATCAACTTTACAGTGCAGGGAAAAGAGACAGACCAAGATTTGAGAGCAAAATGGAAACTATTCCCAAGTAATGAAAACATCCTGGAAGCCTGTTACAATATAAAAGCCCTGTTAAACACAGAGCTTTGTTTTTCAACTAAATTATTAATTGGAAACCATTCACTGGGATTGACATTAAAGAAAGGCAGGGAAATTCTTCTAGGCAGTTGGCTAATTATGCAGCATTGCATGGGGAAAGTTTCTTTTATGATTGCTGTAAACCTCCAGCTCATCCCATGATGTGTAAGATTTTAATGTTGCTGCCATTTTATGGCTTGCATATCTAATTGGTACCAGTGGCTGTAAAATTAAACCAACAGAGAAATTACAAGACATAATGCAAGATACAGCAAGTGCTCATGCTGCAGTCACTGGGAGAGGAAGGTAGCTTATGGCACAGATACTGAGAGTTAGGACACGCAGCTGCAGAGCATCAGGCATCCACAGCACCTCATAACCCACAGGCACCCCGCTCCACGATGGAGCCTTCAGCCTATTTAGTGACCAGCTCTCTACTCACCTGGGGCAAGTTCAGGGCCCCAGGGATGGCACTCATGAAATCCAGCACTTGGTGTAGGAAACTGGCTTAGCTTGTCCACAGCAAATACTGGAAATGGGGCTGTGTCTGTCTTCCCATCTCCAGACAAAGTTACTGCTGCTGGCACCTGGGCTTTCTTTGCACTCCTGCCACCTCTGCAATAGCTAAAACATCACCACGCTGGGGATAGCTCAATCAGCATGTTGAGCTTCTTGTCCCTCAACACCCCCAACTCCTTGTCCTTGGGTGAGGAGCTTGCTGTGTCCCCTCCTTGCTGCACTGCAGACCTTGAACTCATCATTCCATGGTCACTGTGGCCAAGGCTGCCCTTGAGCTTCACATTCCCCACCAGCCCCTGCTTGTTGTAAGAACAAGGTCCAGCATGGCACCTCTCCTCACTGGCTCTCTATCACTTGGAGAAGGAAGCTGTCATCAACACATTCCATGAACCTCCTAGATTGCTCCTGCCCTGCTGTGTTGGCCCTCCAACAGACATTGGGGTGGATAAGGTCCCCCATGAGGGCCAGGACTTGCAAACAGTACACAGAGTCTCCCTGATCAGGTACCTTGCAACAGATCCCCACAACGTCCCCTGCCTCTGCACTCCCCTTACTCCTGACCCATCAACTCTCAGTGGCTCCTCACCTATTTCCAGGCAGAGTTCCCAGCCACCTCCATGAAGTCCAGCTGGTTTTTGACATAGACAGCCACCACTCCTCCTCATCTCCCCAGCCTATCCCTCCAGAACAGCCTGTACCCTTCTAGTCCACCCTCCAACCACAGGATTCATCCCTCCACAATACCCACAAGATGACAGCTCTGCAGGTGGGTGTGTGCCTCCAACTCCTCTTATTCACCCCCATGCTAATTGCAGTTGCATTTCAGCTGGGCCCCGGTGAAGCTGCCTGCCTGGCGTGGCTGTAGTTCCTTCATGCTCCACTTCAGGTGCTCTCCTGCTGATGTGGGGTCCTCCTCCTCCTGGCTCTGGGCATTTTAAAGTTTAAGCCCCCTTCACCAGCCTGGAAAGCCTGTGACTGAAGATGCCCTTCCCCTTCTGTGACAGACAGACCCCATCAGCCCTGGTTCCTCACAGCGAGTCCCACGGTGCAAGCAGCCCAAGCCCTGGCTGTGGCACCAGCCCTGTAGCCACATGTTGACTCGCCAGACTCACTGTGCCCTTTCATGCTGCTCCTCTTTGGCTGGGAGAGCTGATGGAAAAGCTCCCTGTGCTCCAGAGTCCCTCACCGCTGCTCCCAGCGCTCTGTAACCGGAGTCCAACTAGATGGTTCAGACAAATAAGCTGCTCAGTTCTGATTTGTTTTAATCAATTCTATTCAAAATATCCTACCTTATAGGCTGCCAAGTGCAGAGCTGTAAATCCATTCCTTGTCAGCCTGGAGGGCCGCAATCCTTTCAGCATAAGAGTTCTGATATGGGACTTGTTACCTTTGGGGTGAAAATGGGGGAAAAAGCATCATTCACAGGTTCAGGTGAAGTAAGAACCTTCTGTGTGAGCTTAAAAACAAAGAGAAATAGGCAGCTCATCTGCTGACCTGAGACAACTCCTAACAGTGTATCTAGGGAAACCTCCAAGCAGAATCAGGCACCATGTCCCACTGCTGGGACGGCTGCAGGTCTGGCCACCACACACCTTGCTCGCTGTTCACCCTTCCATACGGACTGGTTAAGGACAGCTGAACTTCTAAAGAAGCAAGCCTCTCTTTTAACATCCAGAACTCCATAAACAAGCAGAAGTTTCCAGAATCTGTGGTTTCTCAGACACAGAACTCCTCTGTCCTTTCAGAGCAGGAGCGCTGCTCTCCCTCCACACTCCGTCTCTACAGGGCAGGAGTCCTGAGGACACTGACAAATGTCACCACGAGCAGGTAGCTTTACCCTTCTTATGAACAGTGATGATCTCCACAAATGTATCTGCCTCTGAATACTTAAAACAGTAATCAAGGACCACGATGGACCTAATGGCTTCTCTCCCTCCTTCAAGTGCTCACATACCACAGCTAATTAATTAACTGTGTATGTTTTCTTACGCTTCCTCTCAGCACCCCCACCAGTCGCTGTAATGCTACTGGGTGCTGATGTCATCTTTGGGGATGATCTTTCACTCTCTGAATTTAATAGTGAAGATCCACTCAGTTTCCAGTGGTGCAGGATCAGGAACTCCTTCATGGCAGCAAGTAAGCAAGATGGAGCAAGTTGTTTATGCACTTTACCAGTAATTAAGTACTCTGAGGAGCTGGAACCTCAGGGTGAAATTCCCTTTGCCTCTCTTGGCCAATTTCTGCTGAAACTGGTGTAACAGGCACAAGGTGTGTGCATGAGCTAACGACTGGCTATGTGGATAACGGAGCATCGACGTGGAAGAGAGCAGAAAATTCCACGTTACCTGTGGACACCCCAGAAGACACCTTGCCCTCTCTGCTTGTGTGCTCTGCTGTGCTCTCTGCAAAACTCCTATCAGCTGGTATTTGTCACTGAAGCTTTTGAGTTATTCTTTTAATCCCCATATAGTAAAGTGCAGGTAATTTCATTATATTCAGAAAACGGGTGCTGTATGTGACGCGAAGTGTGGTACCACTGGCTCCTGGGCTGCTGTCCCTGCCTGCAGGAATGCAGAGCGATGCTCTCCCATCAGTGAGCTCAGGCACACAGAGCTAACTCTGGAGGAGCCCAGCACCTGTAGTAAAACATACCACAGCACCGACCCAAACTGTTCTTGGGTGAAGAAGCAGCTGTGATGGGGTTCGGTCCAGCTTGACCCAAGCCCCTTGGCAAGAGCTTAGAGTGATGCTTACAGGTGCTTGTCCAACGTCAACAAGGACAACAGCAGGAAATCCACTGGAAATGAGATCTTCCCACCAGTTACCAGCCAGAGCAAATCAGTGGCCGTGTAAAGAAACGCTGAAAGAACATTTCAAATACCTACCCCCACATATGCAGCATAAGTGCAGGAGAGAGAGGCCGTTTTCGGTGCGGTAATTTAAATTGACTTTGCAGAAAGCTTCATCAGAGCTGAAAAAAGAGATTTTACAGATGATTACTGTGTTCAGCCTTTAGTGCAGTTTCTTTCATTTGGAAAAAATGTAAAAGACAAATCTCAGTGTGATTTTTTTGAGACACAGGGCTGAAGTGATACCAGTTTATGCTCTGTCAGTCCAGAAATACTTCACTGGTTTCAAGTGAGAAGTCCAGAGATACTGTATGCTGAACGCTCCTGCTATTCAGCCACAGGGTATACATCCTAAATTCAGCTAAATTAGAGAAAAAATGAGGAAAGGCTTCTCAGAAATATAAATTATACATATAAACCCAGTTTCTTTATTGATGCAATTATAACTAAGAAATATTTTTAACCCCCCCGTATTTGCTCTCAGATGCTGAGCAGGACATGCACAGAATGAGAGGAAACAAGCTAAGGGAGAGGAACAGCAAGAAGCAGCCTGGCAGAATGTAAGCCTAGGTTCCTGAGATGAGACTGTGGAAACACAGGACCAGCCACGTGGAAACGCTGCGGGAGCACGTGCATGGAGGCAGGGAACCAAAGCTCAGGCAAAGTTTGGCAACGACTGATGGAAAAACGTCTCTAAAGCCTTTGGAGGACTGTGGATTTGCAGTTCTCGTGGCACAGCGAGTCCTGAGCTGGTCTGAGAGGAGCGAGGTGGTGGCAGTGCCGGGACAGGGCTCTCACCCTGCTCCAAACACCCATCACTGACTGTCACCTCGTGGCATCCGATGGTACATGGACCCTGCAGCGCTCAGGGGATGGGTGGGATTCTCTAGAGAGGCTTGTCTGCTTTGGCTTATTGCACTGGAACACCAGAGATTAAAGTGAATTTTAAAATTATAGATCCCAAGTGCCAGTTCCCATGAACTTGTAGGCAGGTATTCCTGCCTGTGATACAAACAAAGAAAAGGTGCCAGTTTCTGCTCACACCTTACTAGGGAGATGCACGCTTGTGCTTAAAATCCTCAGGCGACTAAACGCCACTCACACACTGTGACACTGACAAAATGAAGCTCAATTTAGTGCTTCATTTTCTTCCACATCTTTGGGACAGTCTTACATCTCTATATAGCTCAATGATTTCGCAGTTGTTTCTAGGCCACACAAGGATGAGTGAAGTAATTATTATCAGCACATTTCTAGGACCTGTAAACAGGACCTGTGAATAGACAGTCTGGCTTGTTGGGAAGACATCCTGTGTTTCTATTGGATGCTCTAGGACATACATAAAAATGGTACAACCTATGCAACTTCATAATTCATTCGTTTCCACCCCCCTTCTGCCATACAACACCTGCCCAGGCTCCAAAATAAAGTACTCTGTAAGATGAAGCTAGAAAAGCTGGCAGCAAGGGGATGGACAGTAACCTAGAGCTGCTTCTCGTTTTACAGAGAAGCACGCAGGGTATCTTTGCATAAGAGTGAGGACAGTGCAGCTGGGGATCCTTATTTAGTGGAGTTCATTACCATCACACTGGGAGAGCGTGGTACCCTCCCCACAACTGGAGCAACACCTCTGGCTGTAAGCCCACTATGGCTTCACCTGGAAAACCTCCTGCTTGCCTCACGTGTTCTCCCACAAAAACACTGCAAGGGAAGTTTTATAGCTTATAAGGCCTTATACTGAACATGAAAATTAGCTGAAATGACGATGCTCAGGGCCCAGTTTTGTGTAGGAGGCCTCCCAGTTCCCTTCTGAAGACATAAGGGCATGTTGCAGGGAAATGACATTCCGACTCTCTTTAGGAAACCGTGGTGCTGCCAGCTCTGAGATGCAGAGACAGGAGAGGGACAGCTTCTATCCACAAAGGGACAGGTGCCACGCTGCTTATAAATGTACTCTTGCAGCTGTTGGGATTTTCTCCTGGCATGGGACAATTTACCCCTTGACCTGTACATGCATTCCCTGCGCATAAAATGGGGATGCTGACAGCTCCTTCCTCAGCTGGGCTTTGTCACTGCTGTCCTATTTATGTCCCAAATCGTACAGAGCAGGGACTTTAGCAGCTGCTCATTTCTTTTCCATCAGGCAAATCACCTTCTTTGCCTTACCTTCCAACAACCACCCGGTTTCTCAGTCCTAATTTTTTAAAATAAATGTATTTGTCTTAACAAGGGGAAGAAGCCTTATTAATTCCTCTGCTACTTCAGGGATGAGAAGTCTTCCAAAAATAATCACTGCTGCTGTAGAGGAGTTTTTCATTTAGCCAAGACTTTTTTTACACAGGCCATATTTGGATTTTAGACTCTCACAAGACCTGATGTCATCAGCCACAGGGGAAGGCAGCTTTGGGAAATTAAATCACTGCCTGATTCCTCAAGCCTGATTAAAAAAACCCACAGCCTCTCCAAGGCAATGCAAACAGTGTAATTAATTCCCACTCATTCCATGGGAGAGAGCGCTGCTCTTTGCCTAAGAAGAAGAGTTTGGCTGGCATCTTCCCAAGGCTTGCATAGGGCAGTGAGACAGAGCGAGAAGCCGCCCTGCCAGAGCTCTGCTAATGCTGGGGTTAATTTCATAGGCTCAGCTGTCAGGCTTGTCTAAAATAAAGAGCACTCTAGCTCCAACTTGGTAAGACATTTAGTTTTCCTAATTTACTAAGCATGCCTAAAAGGAGGCAAGTACTGAAGGACGTTACGGGGCCACAGCCAGAGCGGCCGGCACAGCGCAGTGAGCGCCCAACAGCATCTTCCACTTAACGGGCTCTCACAGGGATAATTGTGCTGGCTGAAACTGAGCACCATGAATAATTTATATGACCAATTTGGCTTTTTTAAGCTTGTGATTTATTCCTGATTAGAATCTCCTGTTTTTTTCAAGTGGTTTTGATGCCTGGAATTCTTTACCTGATCATTCTCTTGACTCCCAGCCAGCGGGATGGGTGTTTTCTGTGTTGGGCTTTCAGATAACAAAGGGTAAGGGTGCTGCTTGGTTGGGCAAACTTGGTTGCTGTCCTGAGAAAGCGACTACAATCATGGATTTGAAACCTGCTTTCAGAAGGTAATCTGCTTTTGTTACCCCAGCAATACTCCTGCCTGAAGAGACACATCAGCAAAACTGAAAAGTATGTAACAAAATGAGACATCCCATTAAAGCTCGTTAATTTGCATAAGTATATAGGTGCTATATACAAAAGTATATATTTGCAAAAGTATATAGGCCGCTATAGTAACTAGCAGCCACTAATTCTGGTACTGTGCTGTGGGATTCTGTCCCAGAACTGTAATGACATTTTCCCAAAAATAGCCATTAAAGAACACGCATTCCCCACGTGAGAACCTCCTTCCATGAGAAAACACCTGAAACTGACAATACACTTTACTAGGGAGCAGTTGTCTGAAAGAAGTTAATAAGTTTCCAGAATACTTTACCTAAAAACATGCTTCAGTTCTGTCAGCTCCTTTTCTTTGATCTGCAGGTCATCTTCTAATCGTTCGATGATTATAGCGTACGATTCACTGACTTTCTTCTTCCATTCATCTGACAACAAAAAAACCTTGATTCACAAAACACTTCAAAATATATAAACACCAGGAACTCAAATCATAATGTCCCAGTAACCAAAGCACTTGATTTCCAAACACCCAACTGTACAGTTTCATGCCATTAAGGTATTATTAAAGCCACACTACTGAAGTGTGACAGTTTTAAAATATTACAGCTGTTAGACCGTTCTTGCTGCAACCCACACAGACACATATACACTGATTTCATGGACAGCTAATACATATGAATCCTTACCAGAAGTATTTTTAACTTGAACAAGAGAAAACTTACACCTTAGGGTGCATTTGTTAGCTCCTATTTCCTAAATCTTACCAAAGACACACGGCATAGAAAGGTTGGAAGTTTAAAGGTTTTTTTCTAATGCAGTAGGAGTTAAAGCTACATAACAATCTATGTTAATATAGTCTTACATGATTGCACAAAGAAAACTAGTTTACTAGCTTTTTGTCTTCTTTCCCAGACTGTACACACGATTTGGGTTCAGCTATTCTCCTTCTTGTAAATGAAGAACAATACAATACCTTATCCTTGAACTCAGGAGTAAATTAGCAACGAGCTATTTCCTGAAATACCATTTGCTTCTTGCAGATGGATGTATGATATATTGCATTAAAGAAAGCAACATTAATTACCAGTGCAAGTTTGGGTTGGTCTAGATTTATAATTCCCCATTTGTCCAATATATCTTCTTTGTTTCAGCAAAGTTCTTGCAGTAATATGATTCCTTGTTCAAGAGCAGTGACAGTCCTACTGAAAAATACTTCTGATAGTCTCTGGCTAAAAATAAACCCTGTGCCAAATGGAATGTCATGCAACAATGACACAGAGCAAAACAAGCTGTGCTGTCAACTGTAAAAAAATAATACAGGTGCCTAATCAGCTTGCTTAAAAATCTACTGTCTGCTTCAACGGGAACATCTGCTTTCATCTGTTGAACACCTAAAACTGGTGGGAAGTGGGGTGATTTGGCAGCTTGCTATGGATTTTGTGGAGAAAAAGGAATTTCAGAGGCTGAAACCCAAGCGTCCTCTGAGGATCCCCCAGTGGTGCTGGAGCCCCAGTTTGGGGAGGCCAGAGGTGATCTCGACTGATCAGTTGAACAGCATCCCAACGGAGGGGATGGCATCCCCTTGGAGCAGCCGGCCATTCCACTGGGACGTGCACCGGCCGCGCTGCACCGGGGAGCACCGGCGCTGTGCAGGCCGGTCACTGCACACGCTGCTCTGCCAGGGAGGCCCCACTGAGCGGGACCAGGAAACCATCCGGCTGTTGGGCACGGTGTGCGTTTACCTTGTGCTGTTCTGCGGCCTCACACAGAACCACTGATGCTGTTGGGCCCCGCGCAGCATCGGGCGGCAGCGCTGGGCCGGCTGAACCCGTCAGGCTGCGGCTGAAGGACATGCCCTGGGGGAAGTGGGGCCGGTCCTGCTCACAGCCTTCCACAGAACAGAGGGGACTCTGAGGCTGTTTTGCTGCTGCCCCTGCCCCTGGCAGCACTTCCCAGACATGAACACGGACACAATGGAGCTGCTCTGTTCATATTCCAAGCAAATCGTGTACCAGACTGGCGAGGACCAGGATCTACGTGCACATGTAATGACAGGCTGTGCTCAGCCTGATTCACCCCGTCTGTGTGGAAGCCCCATCCCTGGGGGTGTCCCAGGCCTGGTTGGATGGGCACCCTGGTCTGGTGAGGGTGTCCCTGCCCATGGCAGGGAGTGGGACTGGATGGGCTTCGAGGTCCCTCTCAACCCAAAGCGTTCTGTGATTCTGTGATGATTTTCTCTTGGGCCCATCACCACAGTAATACAGTGAAACCCCCATGATCTTGCTAGCTGGAAGGGCAAATGGAGCAAGGCAGCTCTGCATGTGCACTCACCTGCAAACAAACCAAATGAGCCTGTGTGCACGGGTGCCTTCCCCTCAGAGTGTGCTTAAGAACCCTGAATTATTAGCAAAGTAACACTGCTTTTCGCTTGCACAAACAGAATCTCCTCAGTGATCAGGTTAGCACAGATCTGCTCATCCACTCACCACCCTTTTCCTATCCATTTCCCTGTGCTTTCTATCAAATGGAATCACTTCACACACGTCCCAGCCAACAAAGGGATTCATGCTGACCCGTATATGTTTATTTTCCTCCTTTTTTCCTCTCCTCTTTAATTTATTTGGCATACATGAATTTCTATGTGTATAAATATACACACATATATATTTATATATTTAGAGTCTGTTGGTTGACCTTGGCAGCTGTTCTGTGTGTAAGTTACTAGTTTTCTCAGTTCAGAATTTCAGGCAAGATGATATGTAAATAGAATACACACACATAAAATCTTCCACAGGCTGCATCCCATTGTAAACAAACTTGCACTCCCGTGATAGCTCCTGACACAGCACAAGCTCATCCATTTATTTGCACTGATTTACACATGAAAACCAAGGCTGTATTTCATAAGACTCTGAACTGCTTTGACAATATGCCCTGTGATATCCAACTAAATATTTGCCAAAAGGCACCAGCCTGGTACCCGAGCCTCCACGCCTAGTTGCCAGGCAACAGGAGGAGCTGGAAGCACAGCACAGGCGGGTGTCTCCTCTCCCACAGCCTTTATCCAAGAGCTGAGTGCTGCTGCTTTCCCCGGTGTGTCCAGAGTGCAGCTGCAGCCCTGGAGCCGAGGAGAAGAGTGGTGGGCACCCCTCCCACCTGCCCGGGCCAGCAGCCTGCTGGGACACCCTCACCTCAGCACACACCCGGCCGTGGCGTGATTTGGCTCTCGGAGCGGTGGGGCTTCCTGACCATCTCCTGACCCAGTCATGGATGAGGGTCACTCGCACGGGGAGTTTTACCTCTACCAAGTGAGGTCCACCAGCCTGTTTCTCCATAGCCCATGGTTTAGGGCCTGTGGCCTGGCAGCTGGCGTCCCGGCTCTCACACGGCATCCTGGTGTCTGTCGTGGCCGCCATGGCGGCGCAGCCCCTGCGAGCCTCTGCTGCAGCCCTTGCTGGACTCAGCTCTGACGGTCCTCGGGGCTTGGAGACCCAGCCTCCTCCTCCACCCCCACACGCATGCACCACATCTTGCTCTGCTCCAGGCCTCCTGCGCCGGCTGAGCGGCAAGGGAGCTGCACGGGTGCCTGTCACCTGGAAGGGCTCTGCCTTCACCCTGCCCTCGCCCGCCCGGCCCCCAGCCACCTCCCCGCACCGTGAGGCAGCCCACCGCATCTTCTTGGACAGGGGTGACTCCGGCAGCCCTTGTGGTGCCACTGCCTGTCCCCAAGCCAGGGCTGGGGCTGCAGCCGCTGCTGCTGAGGCCGCTCACGTTGGCTGGGGGGGCTGCAGGGCAGGCCCACTGGTCTGCAGCCGCCTCCTGGGACCTTGGGTGGCCCTTCGCATGGTGTGGCCACAGGCAAGGCATCCATAGCCGACTTCTCACTTCCCCTCTGCTGCATCACACCATCTGGGTAACAGCTCTACCCTTTCACTGCAGCGGTAACAAACCCAGCAGTGATACTGTCCTTTCAGGTAGAGTCTTGAGATTCATGGAAGAACCCCCTGCAATCCAGGCTGTCAAAACGTGACTTTCAGGGGAGTGGTGAGACGTGGCGAGGAGGGAGGAGAGAAGGGGAGAGATGCTGCAGAGCCTCTTTGCAGACTGTTTGCCAAAATAAAGGGGTACCTGCACTGACTAGGTTGCACCAGTTCTAATGAACACCTCTACAAGTAGCACTAACATGTCAAAAGTAGTGTTTTTCAGTGAGTAGACTTCACATCTCATGCCTGTAGAATACCCAGCTGTACCAATCTATTTTTTTTCCAGACACTTTTACTGCAGTTTTATGCTTGGAACAGGCAGCTGCCGTATCCAATCGTACAAGAGAAACGTGAAAACTTCTTTTCCCAAGTCTGGTTTTAAATGTCCTTCACCAAGAGCCCTTACAGGATCAATCAAGCCTTCTGAAATCATCTTTATTTCAAATTAATCAGAATGTATCCATATCTGTCATTTCCTTGAGAGGCCATAGTTGCACCTACACCTTTCCCTGTCATTCTGGTGGCATACAGGTGTGTCACAGGATGGTGAGGAAAAACGCACTTTTAGGAAAATTAAGTACAAGAAACCTGTAGCCCATGTAGTAAAACACACTTCCAAGGGCTTCCCTGGGGCAGTGGATTAAAAGAAAGGCACAGCAGAACAGCACTGCTATTTTTGTTCTCACAATGCCACAGTGGCATTTGCACAGGGATTGGTCTTCCACATGTGCAGACAGGAGAAAATGAAGCTGTGGCATCCGAGATCTAGGAACAAGAAGAGGCTGGAACCGCTGAGCTCCAGCACAGACCAACTCCCCGGCCAAGCCAAGAGCACAGGAGCATTTCTGTGCAGATCCCAACGACTGCTGGAGCTTCCTTTCTCTTGCCAGTTCCCCAAATCCTCCTGGCACAGCTCCACTTCAGCTGCTCATTTTTATTTCAGCCACCTTCCCTCGTGTTCTTTTTCGAGTGCCCAATTTCTCAGATTCCAATTTCCTGCCTAAAAGGTTACTGAAGTAATCCTCCTCTCTCCAATTTCATCGTGTAATATACACAGTTTGGCTAAATCTCTGCTCATTACAGCATGCTCTCAAAGCATTCAGGGAAATCGTTAAGACCATGTTCATTATGAGCCCTATTATTACACTACACAGCAAAACTAATTAAATAAAGTAAGCTGACATGAATAAAATCATTAAACACTCATCTTGGCTTTAATCTGAGACTGTACCGGCCCGGGTTGTGTTCCAGGATGGATGGATTGAGAGGCCTGTATGGGAACTGCACATCCATCTAGGAAACTCTGTGAGCCTTAACTGAAACCCAACTCCTGAGTTTCAACAGATGCCTCCTGCTCCTGGGAAGCCCTTCCTGACTGCTCTTTGGGAAGCCCTTCCTGACTGCTCCTGCTCTTTGGGAAGCCCTTCCTGACTGGCATTTTCAGTGTTGCATCATTATTACCCAGATGGGATGAAAATCATGTGCCAGGACACCTCGAGGGTCCTGTTTCGGAATCGGGTGCTGGAAACCAGCAGCCCTGTAACTGCTGTTACCTGGCTGTTAAATGCTGCTGTGGGCACCGAGTCTGGGGGACATCCCAGATTCCACCCCTGGTCCTTTGGCTTTTTCTTGGAAGGAGCACTGCTTCCAAGACCACAGCAGCTGCTACCTGATCCAGCCTACCCCAACGCTTTCCAAACGCTGCTTAGTCAGTTTGCTTTTCCTCCTTCTTCCCACCCCTCATGTGTCAGAAGCCAATCCATTTCCTATTTAAATCTGGATTGCTTCAAGTGATGGTATCAATGCATGGCACTCAGGGATTTGGAGTAAATGCAATCGTAACATTAAATCATGTTAAAAGAATGCAGCTCCACTTTACTGTTACAAAACATGCAGGAAGCTTGCCTGGCAGCAAAGCAATCCTCAGGGAAGCCTTTTCAGAACAAGGTGTGGTCTCCCATTGAAGATGCAAAGTCTCTATCAAACATTTGGTTTTCCCCAAACGTTCTGTATACTCTAACAACAGATGGATAGATTATGCAAACAGGATTAAAGAAAAATCCACCATTTTGTGACTATTTTCACTCTGTGACTTGATGCATTTGTCTTGGACCTTGGTGTTGTCAAATCTGCTCCTGTTTCCGTCGCTTAACTAGTATTTCACACTGGCTTCTAGAACCTCTACTTGCTCAGGAATTCTCCTTGCTCCTTTGAAGTCAACCTCAGCAATCCCCAACCTCCTGTCTAGCTCCTTTGTATTTCTTCTGGCTCAGAGAGATCGCCCAGAGAAATACTCTGTCTCTTGAAAGATTTCTTTATCAGTAATAAACTTCACCCCCAGGACAAGGGCAGCTCAGCTCAGAGACATACAAATGCAGCTTTGCATGGGGCACCACTCAGCCAGTCTGTGGGTAACAGTCATCCACAATGCAACTACCAGCTTCCAAGAGACTAACACTAAAATCCTCAAACAGCCTGTGTGCCTCGATGCCAGGTTCTGACCCCCAGTATCAGTCACAAGGGAAGGAATGCTCTGCCATGCAAATATCTCTCCTCTAGTAAAAACCAAGATAGTTTAAAGAAATTACTTTTTTTTTTTAAAAAAAAATAAAATTATTAATGCTGAAGACAGGATGTCCTTGTTTAAAAAGTACTTTTAATAAAGTTATCTCTGCTTGAAACAGTACTGTATAAAGGCAGCACGAAGAGAGAAACGTACTGCTGTATCATGCCACATTGCTGGGGCAAACGTTCTACTTTGAAAAACTTTTAAAGCAGTTTTCAGTCAGATTTCTAATTAATTTGTTCTGTATCACATCCCCAGTGCCAAGGACTACAAACCATCATAATAATAATACGCACCCCGAGGAAAGTCCCCAATTAGTGTTTTCAGAGATCTGAAATATTTCATTCCTTCTTTCATCAAAAGGACAGTTTATCTGCATTTACTGCATTATTAATGTTACACTACAACAATGTTGTTAATGCAACTTCATTACTACTACAGCAATGAAATCAGAGAACAGATCTGTGTGGTTTTTTCCTTACAGCTTTTAGAAGCTGAGAAGGAATGAGCCATCTACAAGTGAAACCAGGGAATTTCTCCAAGTGCTCCTTCTACACATCAGACTTTTCTTGTGGTCTTTGCAGACAGATTTCATCATAGATTTGCTTCCTAAACCTCAACATGTCTTCTACATCTTTGTAGGTGAGCATTTCTTCAACAGACATGAGCTTAAAGCCATTCAATCCAAAAGCTGACCTGTGCTGCACAGAATTTAACATTTTTAATGACATTCTAACTGATTCACTTAAAGTAGAGCAAACAGGGAAAATCCTGGCAGTCCACAGCCCCAGGCGTGTGTTCTCACTGGAGAAGAGCTCATCAGACACCTCGACACCCCAGAGGTCCAGGCACTGGAGTAAGCTGGCTCCAAAGAACTGCAGTGAATGGATACCTGACAACAGTTCCACACTCTTTTTCAAGTTGTCTTCTACACTAAACACCATGCTTACATACTTTACTTGACCGTTAATCTTGACACTGAGTGAACTCAGGAAGCAGTTTGGAGGTATGTCTACTCTGAAATTGATGTCTGTCCCACTAATGATGCTGCTCTTTCCCACTGAGACTGTTGGTCCAATTCTGGAGTACTCAATAACAGAGCCAGGTCCTACGCAACAGCCGGGCTCGAGGATGCTCTGAATGACACTTGCTGACTGACCAGAGGTCTCAGCTTTGCCAGGAAAGATGCTAAAAGCCACAGACAGTAAGTTGAGCTCAGATTTCAGTTTGCTGTCAGATGTGAAATGAAACAAATACTCTTGAGTGGTTCCGATGTGGTAGAACTTGGAGTTGTTCAAGACGATCACATTCAGTGCAGTTCCTCTCAGAAGGGAGTACAGCTTCTGCCGTACTCCTACTGACTCTGGGGCCTCTTCTGTGACGTTGGTGGTATTTTCTATGTAATCCGGAGTGGCTCCAGGTCCCAGGGCCTGGAGGAAGTCACCATATGCATCTATTTCACAGCAAAGAGTGCCCATCTGCTTATAAAACATCAGTAATTGTTTCGCAGTGCTGTGATCCATGTAGAAGATGCTGTCTGTGTACACACACTCCAGCCCTGAGTCGCTGCGGTCCCCAGAGGAACTCAGCTGAGAGCAGTCCCCTCTCACACACACTGCGCCACGCTGGCGCATCGTCTCAGCATCAGGCTTGTGCAGGAAACGATGGCAGGAGGCGTACTCCAGGGCTCCTGTTCCTGAGAAACTGGATGGCTCTAAAACGAACACCCCGTGAGTGGTGCCCACTGCCAGGTCCGAAGGGTGAGCTAAGGCTGTAAACCCCGGCTGATCGAACGCCACGGCCTCTGCGGCTCCAGTGCTGTACAGTTCTATGTCATCCGCGCAGGTGACGAGGACCCCTGGTCTCATGTGGCTGGGGAAATCGATGTACATGGCGAGCTTCAGGTCCAGCATCTGGAAAACGGGGTCACCGAAAGGCAGAGCTGTGAAAATCTTTCCCAGGGCACTGGAGTTTGGCAAACGCTGACTGTAACCACCTTGAGGAAAAAGACATTTTCAACTACACAGAGACACTGCAGAAGTAAAAAAGAAGCAAGCAAAACCTAAACCTATACAGCTGGTTTAGAGACCCCAAGGTATAACCCCCCACTCGGCCACATACTAAATCTTCCTCAAAAAATGCACAAGCATCATCAATTGTTCTTCTCCAAACACTTCATAAAGCAGACCTGACCTCACACCCAAAACTGAGCATCATGCCTCAAACAGCCTGCATTAAAACTGGGGTCGGGTTTGGCTGGCATGGGAGCTGGAGCACAGCCCACGTGCCTACAGAGCTAAGCAGGCGCCTGCTTCTCGGGTGAACAAAAGGAGCCCCCACCGCCTGCCGGGAACACCAAGGCAGGGAGACGCCAACCAAGCTGTGTGCTTGTGAGGTGGCTTCTTGTTTCCTCATTTCTTTCTCCCCTGCAAAGCCAATGCCCCTTTCGGAAACGTTCTGGCCCCCTTGCATGGAGGGAAGTGTTCGGTCTGCCTGTAGTTACACTCTGAGGTGTCCCCAGACAGGGACACTGTCTTTAAATGGGTATTTCAAGGCTGAAGCTCAATTTGGACACCCTGAATCACACTTCTGTCTCCACTGTTTGATCAAATACCTTCAGTGCTGAGAAGGAATGCTCAAGTGGCAGTAATACCTCCCAAGTACTGATCTAAATTCAAATGACCGGATCCATCGGGGCTTGCTTTCCTGAGGGAACTGGATTTTGGAACTCTGACTCCTCTGATTTTTGTTTTTCCTGAGAACACTTCAAGAAGGGTATAATTTCTGTGAAACAGAGAACAGCTTACCAGAATGGATCAGCAGCACAACAAAAGAAGTCCATTGGTCACTGTACAGATCTTCCAAGCACTGAAGAACGTGAAGCGTTGATCCACCATTTCCTAAAGAGAAAAAGCTGTTGGCATCTGCTGAAAAGAGCACTGGTAAGCTGTGCACTGACACCTCAGGCACACAAGACCTGGCGCTGTCGTACCATCATCTGGAAGCATGTCTTAAATGCTGCCTGCTGCTGCTGGAGAGAGTAAGTTGTCATTTTATTTTTAAGAAGTCCCTATGACTGAGGAGATGACCTTTTAAATGAGCTGAATGTCAGAGGGTGCACAGATACCCATCAGGAATTTCCTAAACTGGCTCTGACAGGACAGTCTTTCTACCGTATCACAATGGATAAAATCCTGTGAAGATGGTGATGGACAGTGACTCTGGAGGCCTCGTGCATGTGGAGAGGAGGGTGTCCTGAGCCCACAGCTCTTGGGACAACACTGCCTGTTCCCCTCCCAGCCATCCTACCAACGGCCCTGCCATCTGCAGCACTTCATTGCTTCAGCAGGCCATAACCACACCACAGTGACCGGCACCGGCAGGAAACGAGTCACACAAGGTCCACTACGGGGTTGGAGCAAGCGCTGGGAAGGGTTAGGCCATTTACAACATGGGAATGAGGAAAACGTTTGGGATATGAGGAAACGGATTGGGATCTTCCTGACAGGCAACATACAGGTGTTATGTTTCTGAAGGCAAATCTCTGCCCACTATCCTACGCTGTGGACAGACTACTGAGATTAGTTACCCCCTTCATCACTAGTTACTGTCTGCACCGAAGGAAGGTGTTAGGGACAGTCAGACAGCTCCCTCCTGGGACTTCACCGTGTGTTGGGTAATACACCAAAAACCCGCATCACTTAGACCATCAGACTAAGGTAAGTGGTGTGAATTTATCAAAAGCCCGAGTCAGCGATGCTCTGTGTTCCCTGGGATAGGCTCAGGAGAGCCACGCAGCACCCACAGCACCTGGTTCAGAACCACCGCAGATGCTACGAGGGGAAGGGTAACACCGAGGCTACCTTGCACGAAGCCTGAAAAGCAGCCGACACCGACACAACTGGAGGGCGGGCAGAGACCCCGCATGTGTTCCGTGTCTGGCGGCCTGGAGCCCCGCTACTGCAAGAGCCGGCAGTGCCGGCTGTCCCGGCGCGGAGCACCGGCGTCCACCCGGCGCGGTCCCACGGGCGGAGCGCCCCGAAGGAGCGCCCGGCGCCCTGCGAGCGGCCGAGGCGCCG
>VZTU01000774.1:66539-112343 GCA_013400835.1 Zapornia atra
CAGTGGGTAGCCCTCCTCCGGGGCGGGCGGGAGGCAGGCGGGGTCGCTCCGGAGCCGGCCGGCGTGCGGAGAGAGGCCGCTGCTGCCCCGCTCCTGGCCTCGGGGGCCTCCTCCGCCCGGCCGCCCGCTCGCCTCCTCTCGGGTCCTCTCTTCCCTTTTCTGAACGAATTCGTACCGGGGCGCTGAGCCCGGTCAGCCCCCGCTGGCCTTCCTGGCTGGAGCCCGGCCTGGGCTGCCCGGGGGCTGCCCGGGACAGCTCCTTCAGGGGAGCAGGTTTCTGCCCCCTCCTGTTTTTGTACGCTCGTACCTGCGGGCCGGAGCTCGGGAAGACCTCGGGCATCCCGAGAGCTGCGCACCCGTCGGCTCTGTGCTTGCAGGAACCGCGTTCTAAGGGTTAGCTTAGCCTGCATCTCTGCGGCAGTTGGAGGGGGCAGTAAAATGGCTCGGGTGGCTGGTTTGGTAATCTAATTAGGAACAGAACCCTAATTGCACCTGAACTCGTCCCGAGTGTGGCGTGTCCGGAGCAGTTGGTGCTTGCCAGGCCCTGCCCGGCCGTGCGAGTGCTGAGCTGCCGGGCCTGGGCCTGATGAGCTGTGGGGCCTGGGCCTGATGAGCTGATCCTTGATGAGGACCAACCGCAGGCTCCTTTGTGCTGTGTAATTAAATGTTATCTACTGGCAGTATTCACGCAGCCGAAAGTTTTCCCCGCTGCAGTTCTTTGCCCTGGATATTGTGATTTTTGATCTGTGGACTTCATCTGTCTGCCTGAATTCAGAGTCTGCTGAGAGCACAGACACCAAACACAAACAGGAGAATGAAAGGAGGGTTCGTCATGATAAGATCTCATTATAGGTATATCCTACAATAAAAAGTAGCTGTGAAAGCCACTATAGGAGCTACTGAAGAAAAGAATTTAGAAAGTTACAAAAAAAAAAAGTCCATTTTTTCATGATTGTAAACCGCTGGCAGGGAAGATTAAAGAAAAAAAAGATGAATACTGCACTGCTGCTTTGTCGGTTTGAGACGTTCCTGTGATGCGTGTGATAACAGCCTTAATCAGAGTGACGTACCCCACAGAGACCTGCTTGATCCTTCCTTAAGTTCTCAACTCGTGCCAGAAGGAGCATGGGCTGTTTTGCTGGAGCTGTACTTTTACCCCTTCTTTTGCATTGAGTTTTCATTGCTGACAACAACTCTGTGGCCCTCAACGAGGAGGAGTTCCAGCTGTACAATGTCAGGTGTCCTTGCAGCACGGGGGGTTCACTGCTCTTGCAGGGCTTGGTAATGCTCCCTTCCCCTTGCTTCCCTTAGGCTAAGGTAGCAGGTGATGGATCCCATCAGCTGGCTGGTTTTGGGAACCCAACTAACAACCACACCAGCTGTGTTACATTAAAAAGTACTCTGGGCATGGAGCAAACATTTTCTGGTTTAAGCGGGGAGATCAACTGATCCTTAACAGAGCTGGGAAACCCCAGCAGCTTTTCCTGTGTCCTGGTCCTTGTAAGCAGTTTATTTACTGTGGGGGAACTGAGAGTTTTCTGAAATGGGAGAAGGGAATTGAAGGTGGGAAGTCTTTTCAGTGGGTTATGGTAGATCCACCCTTAGTGACTGTGCTCTTCTTAAGCTGTCTCTGACTTGTGTGTCCTAAGACGTTGTAGGTAATAAATACAGTTTGGGAGAGGAGCCTTTAACAGCTTATATATATTTTGCTCAATACCGACCCAGTTGGATTAAAAATAAATGCCAATTTACCAGTCATTTAGCAAACCACTAGAGATACAAAGTAATTAATGGTTTACTGTCAATAATACTAATTTCTTTTTAACTGCAGCAAGCCTTTGAAGCTGTAATAGGGCCCCTAATGCTCCCAACGAGGTATTGCTGCAGTTCAACAGGACTTTTGTTTGGAGCTTTCCATCGTTAGCCTTCCTAATGCCCAGGTTTCAGTTTGCAGTCTAAGGTAAGTACTGCAAACACCTGCACATCTTCACTGGCCATCTGAAACTCTCCTTGTAAAGCTGGACACGTAGCCTTGTGCAGAGTCTTTGTATTCTTCTTTTCTGGATCTCGGAGGGATGAATTAGACTAGAGAGTTTATAATGAAGTTAACTGAACACTGAGAATCTTCTTTCTGCTTCAAAAAACCTGGTACTTGAATATCCACAAACGATTGATCAAAGTCTGTTGGAAGAGAGTGACAAGGCCTGGCCATAGCTTGGTTAAATGGGCTGCAGCTAAAACATGTGGGGCATTTGCAATGTTGTTTATTCACTGAAAATGCACATCATCTCAAGTAGTTACGTTATGAATACTGGTTCCCTTGGCACTGTGCTGGGTCTCTCTGCACGCCAGGTAAACAAGAATTGTGCAGATGCAGATGTGAAGCTGTTTTGCCTTTAGAATTGTGTATTCCTTAGGAGCAATATATATTGAACAAAGTATGAGTTCTTCACGGGGGAAGCTCTTCTGACTGAGCCTGTTACTTTTTTTCCCTAAGAGCAGGTGGTTGCAGCTTGGGCTCACAGAGTTTCTGCCCTTTGTGATAAAAAGGTGAGCGTTTTTCCTGTGCCTGCCCTGCTGTCCGGTGAGAAGGCCAGGTACCAGGGCACGGAGCGTTTGAGGTCTCCCTGCCTTGATGAAGAAGCAGCAAGGATGATGATGATGACACGGTTAGTTGCATGGGAACTCAGGATTTTTCATGGGTTTGGCTTAAGGGCAGTGGTTTGAAAAAAGAATAACCTTTGTTGTGCAGAGAAAATGATACACAACTTTTTGTGGGCATTTTGTATGTGGTTCAAGGGGCATAAATAAACGGTAGGCAAAGTCTGTATGACAGCTTATGCATTGCAAGCTGGTAATGATTTATTGTTCCTGCTGTGCGTTGAAGTGCTTCATCTGTCTCTCTAAATGGTTAAACCAGGAAGGTGTCTGCTGCTTCCCCTGCCCCTGGGCTTACTCAGAGGGTTTCTCTGTAGATGTTCAGTATATGCTCCCCAGCTCTGGGTTTTAATCTATTGATAATCTGCTATTTAATCTTTCAGTTCGTGGAGCAAAAGTTGAACTTCAGTCTGCAGTTCCACATCTGGCCAGCTGAGCTCTGAATGTGCTGGAGATAAATGGGACAGAAAGGGCCAGAAACAGAAAAATTCTTCAGTGCTGCTGAGGACGACCTGGGCCAGAGATCCAGTCCAGTGGATGGTCTGCAGTAAGTCCAGTTTGTTCGGTGTGTAGGAAGATGTGGGGTGCTATGGAGATGCTGAGGGCACCAGAACATCTCTCTGGCACAGAGAGGCTGAGGGACTCGGGGCTGCTCAGCACGGAGGAGACTGAGGGGGATCTTCTCAGTGCTGAGCAACCCCTGAGGGGTGGGCTCAGGAGGAGGGGTCAGTCTGTGTTCAGGGGTGCCCAGGGACAGGACAAGGGGCTGTGGGCACAAACTGGAGCAGAGGAAGTTCCGCCTGAACCTGAGGAGGAACTTCTTTGCTGGGAGGGTGGCAGAGCCCTGGGCCAGGCTGCCCAGAGAGGTTGGGGAGTCTCCCTCCATCTCTGGAGACATTCTGACCCCGTGATCCTGGGTGCTGTCCTGTGCAGCCTGCTCGAGGAGAACCTGCTCTGGGGGCTGGGACTGGGGGATCTTCAGAGGTGCCTGCCAGCCCCACCAGTCTGGGGGTCTGTGTGCCATGGCTCGGAGCAACTGGTGCTGTTTGTAGCTGCCACGGCGAGCTCCAAGCTTCATGTGATCATCTGCAGTCATGAAGGCTCATGGCTGAATCTCATGGGAAAATTTACTTCTGTCTATTTCAGCAGTGAGCTTGTGTGTGATGGTTTATAATCTTAGGTGTTAATAAATAAAATTGTTCTGAAGGATGATTACAGATATGGTCTCTTCAAGGTCCAGTGTTTTGGGAAGGCGTGAAGGAATTAAGTCTACTGTATCTTTGTGATAATGAAATTGGAAAAAATGTCTAATGTGCATTCATTATCTTTCAGGCCTAATCGGATAGGCCTCACCTTGTTTGATACTCCACTGAGCCTGAAAATAGCCTGCGGGCTTCTTGTTGTTAAGGGCATGTTCTCCCTCAAAGCACTGGGCTGCAGTGTGATTTGTGGTGAGGGAGTTGTTGGGAGACGGGACCTTCCTGACGGATGGAGATGGCTTTGCCATTGTCATCTCCTTGACGTCCCTCCTGCTGCCACACAGGCAAGCCAGCTCATGGCACACAGCTGTCCAAAGGTTTGGTTGTGAGGATGGCTTTTCGTATTGGTGGCTCTTGCTTGATGAGAGCTTCGTTAGCAGGATGTTTTGTGGAGCTGTGTCCGATCCGATGCGATTAGGGAACCGCTGCTGGAGTTGTTTGTTTGAGGTGGCTGCATAAGGACTTGAGGTGAGGCAGTGGCACTGCAGGGTGCCCGTTTCAGAGTCAGAGGTTTGTGTGTTAACAAGGCTGCCCTGGCTGTCTGCAGTGCTGGCATACATAGTCCTGGCTGGCACTGAGCCCCTGCTGCCTCCGCCCGCTGTGCCCGTTGGCACCCCCGGCGCGCCCTTCGGCGAGCGGGTGGGAGTGGGCCGGCAGCCCCTGGCGCTGTGAGCCCGCCGAGCTCCCAGCTGGGCTGGGCTGTGGCAGGAGGTGTGCTCGGTCACGTACCAGGGTCCTTGTGCCCTGGCCTGGAGCGGCCCTGGGCTCGCTGGGCAGTGAGTGGTGGCCCACACAGCGGCCAGGGCTCTGCTGGGAGCAGGGTCGGTCCCATGGGCTGCTGTGGCAGGGCCATCACTCTGGCCCTGGAGTGAATGGCACAGAGACCTCCCAGGAGCCTTATTTAATGCTTCCCCCTGCTTGCTTAGCAGGAGGAGCAGCAGGGAGATGTGGGGGAATGGGTAGGGCAGTCTGTGCTTTCCTGCTCTCCGGGATGTCCTCCAGCTCTGGCCACACTGTCCCTCCCCTCTCAGCATGTCCCTGCCCGTTTGCTCTAGAAGCCCTTTCCACATGGCCTGATCTGCTTGGCTGCAGCTACAGCTCAACGGAGTGTTTCTTGTTTATGGCAAAGCCATGCTAATCTATTTCCTTCTATATTCAAGGCTTTCCTTTGGGCTTTTTAAAACTTCCCATTTATTCTTTGTGTGAGTCCTTTCTAAACATTTTCATTATCATTTCTGTTACTTTGTCTTTGGGGAACTCAAGTCCTTTGCCTGAAAGCAGATAGGGAAAAACTCATTCTCCTGCTTCTAACCATTCTCTAAACCTAGTAGTTATTGTAAAATGTTTTCCATTTTCTAGGCAAGTGGGGATATGATAAATCTTTCATCAAAGCTGGCTACCTGGAGGCTTTTCATGATAAAGCTATTTTTTTATTACAAATGTTCATCAAAATCCCTGACTTAAATACAGGCGGGCTCTCACATTGCTGTGTGTGTATAGGACGGTGTTTTTTCATAGGCTGTTTGTAAATGGATTGTTGCCTTGGTGACTAAGGATAGCAAAGACACCACTAAAAACATTTAAACTGTCTTCTCAAATTTCTGACGGTGTTTTTGTGAAGGGTTGCTCAGTTTTACTCAGATCCCATTGGATGGGGCAAAGCAATCGCTTGTGGAAACAATTTCAGGGGCCTGGTATTAGTCAATCATTATTTAATCTATATAAAGATAATACTTTTGGAAAAAAGATAATACTTTGGGGAAAAAAAGCAAGTACAAGGAATCCTGTGCATAGAGCAGAGCATGCTTTTACCTACATGGCGTGGGGTTTGATAGGCTGTGTAAATCCACTGGTTAGGGTATGAAATTCCTATGTTACTTGCTGTTCCTGAAGTACAGTAACATGAGATACAGCCTGAAGGCAAAAAAATCCACAGCCACTGTATGGTGAACTGGAATGTTGGATCTGCATGGTGCCAGACTTGGTCTCTCTGGTGCCTCACACCTTCAGGGGTGTTGTGTTCGAACCACACGTGTTAGATTGATGCACTCTGCGTTCAGCAGCACGTTTCTTTTGTCACTGAGGGTGAACTTCTGGAGTCTCAGCTTTTGCTTACTAATGTTTGCAGTTTAATTTGTTAAAGGCAGATGAATGGCAGGAAACAAGTACTGTAACAACATCTCTACTGCAGATAAAATCATTATTGCATTTTCATTTTATCTCACATGTTGTTAAGGTGATTGTATTTCATTGTGAAGATGTAACATCACTTCATTTGCATACAGAGCTGCCCATACTCCATCACTGTGTGAGCAATCACTCCCCTGCCAGTATTAAAAGCAGGCAGTGTTTGGTAGCTGTGTTTGCTCGGCTGGGTGGCTTTCTCAGAAAGTCTGTACATCAGGACTCTAGTCTCTTGTCAGATCCCAGTGCCCAAAGTGGTTACAGAAGTTAGGCAGACCTCAGGGATCTCAGCTGTTGGGGGACGTTAACAGACCCATTGTGTTGGGCAAAGCACCTCTTGGTTGGAGCCCCTGTTGATGGGTCAGAGCAGCGTGCCCTGGGTCTGCAGGTGGCACAGATCTCTCTGTGTGCTGTTCTCTCCAGCCAGTATGTTTAGCTGAGGATTTGTGCAGCCCAGCTGCTTCCTGTGCATTGGGTCAGGGGTTTCTCCTGGGCCTGGGGCCTTCTGCAGGTGGTTGGTGTTTGGACCTGCAGCTCTGGGCGTCTTGTTGTCATGGAGCAGGCTGGGTGTCTGCAGCTTTCCAGAACAAGGTTGTACCTTGGGCTTTTCCTTTACTGCCTCTGGTGTCTAGTGTGAGAAAGTGTCAATGGGACATCAGAGTGTTAATATTCTGCGAAAGGGGGAAGAGGGGGCTGAGTGCATCTGGGGCAGTTCCTTCTCCTGGTTCTCCAAGCTGCAGTGTGTTCCTGCCCTGGGCTGAGGGTGTGCTGTTGGGCGCCCGGGGAGAGGAGGGATGCACAGCACGGGCAGTGGAGGTTGGGTTCCAGGACAGATTGCCCCTTCCCTCCCCAAAGTGGGTGGTGGTTTTAGAGCAGCTGCAGTGCAGGTGACCAATTTTTTGTAGAAGTGTGGCATTTTATCTGGAGGAAGACTTGCCTCTTGGGTGACCTCCTGAAAAACTCCCCGTTCATGACTGGTGCTATAACTGGATCGTTGGTGGGGTTTGTATTCCCTCAACTCACGTTGCTTTACTGAGGGTTGTTTTTCAGTTCCATTCTCTCCATCAGAATTGTAATCATGACAGGCAGAGGATGGTGGCGTTATTTTTCTGTCTATTGATCCTTCCTATTTCAGTTTGTTTCAGCAATATTTCAGTCTATTTTTACTTAGTGAATAAATAAATAAAGGTTTTAAAAATTCTGTGCCCCAGTGATGGTTCTCCTGAACTGCTAAGCCTGTGAAGAGTGACAGTCTGTATTATTTTGAAAGATCAAGCTTTTCCTCTGGGAGAGTGACATTTTGTCACTCCAGCTGCACAATTGAACCCAGCCTGGGAACACTAATGCTGTGGGTATGCAGAGCAGTGCCTGGCCTTTGGGGAGAGCTGATGGAGCTGGCTGTTAGCCACCGTGCTATGACGGGACGCCGGTGTGGGCACCTGGGGACCTTGCAAGGTTCCTTGTGTGTCTCAGAAGCCACATTGGAAAGGATGGGATGGGGTTTTGAGGCACAGTGTCTGAAGAGCTATACATGGTCCTTGCTAGCAGTGGTAACCTCACTAGTTCACTAACCCTCTGCAGCTCTTAAAAATGTCTTCTGGGAAAAGCCTTAGAATGGAGAAATAATGTCTCCAGAACTTTCTGTAAGTCGTTAGTGGGCTGCCTGATTTTGCTCATTATTTTGTCTCATTTTCGAGTTCTAGTAACTTTGATTCCAGGTGATGCAGGAAAAAACGGTCTGTGATGTTTATTAGCTTGTGATGAGTAGTGTGGAGGGGGAGCCCCCAGCGCACAGTGGCTGCAGAGTCAGCACTGTGTGAGGTTGCTGGTGGCTTCCAGTGGCACCGGGCTGTCAGAGAAGCCCTGCAAGGTGAGGGCTGCTGGCAGGCCCCCTCAGCCATGTGCCTTAGGGTGAACTTGGAGCCCAGGACAGCCCCCCACAGCCTGGCTGTGCATCCGCTCCCTGCGGGCTCTGGGATGGGTAGTGTGGTGCAGAGGTGCCTGAGGCAGCCGGCCGCCTTGGCACCGGCACAGCATCCCTTCATCCTGCCCGGCAGCCTGTGTGGAATGGGATGGCAGCCGTGGGGGCTGCAGAGAGGCAGAAGAGTGAGCAGAAAGATGGTGGGAGGTGAAGGAGGGAGAGGAGGAGTGGTCCTGTGGGAGAGGTGGCTGGTGGGACGCGTGGCGCAGCCAAAGTGGGACCAGAGGCGGGAGATGAGGCTTGGCAGGGTCCCCGCAGCAGCTCCATCCCCAAACCAGCCGGGTGCGCAGTGCTGCGAGAGGGGCACATGCCAGACACCTCTCAGGTGGTGTGGGGCTGTGTGAGGAGAACACCACTGCCCTGTGTAGCTGGGAGAGGGTGTGTGTGCTGACGTGTCCCAGGGAGGACACGGGCTTAGCACTTGCTGGGGTATCCGGTGCCAGGTGCTGCAGGTGGGCACCAGGAGCATTGCTGGGTTCCTGAGGCAGCAGGGTGGCGAGCCTGGCACGTGTCTCTGCAGGTGGGACACCAAGCACCTTGTCCTTCTTACCCAGTGTGGCTGCTGAGCTGTTTGTCCTGCAGCAGCAGGCGTCTGTCCAGCTCTCACACAGTTGGTTCGGGAGAGGGGGGACACGGTGCTGATGCCCTCACTGCATGGGGGTGAGCAGCTCTGATTCCTCAACAAACCCCTCTTCAAAGCAGGGACCCTTACCCTTCCTGTTCCTGTGCTCATGCATTTTATGGGGTTTTATTGTCGTATTACGTATTACCATAAAACCCTGGTGTCTCCATAATGGCTTGAAAACGGTCTCATTATTATGTTAATACAGAGTCCTTTGCAGATAATGTTTTGTCGATCTTTTTGAAGTACTGTGCATTACGTTCTCAAAATTATATACTTACTCTTTATCCTTACTGAATGTTAACTGTGACTAGTGAGGGTTTTCTTGGAGTTTGAAGATCTCTTCCAGACAGTGTTTCACTTGATTAAACTCCTCTTCTTGTGACAGACCGGAGTCAAAACTTTTGGGGAAAAAACACCTTTTTATAAAAAAATGCTAATCTTTCTGATTTCTGCTGCATTACAGTCGGTCTCTGCATTTCAGCACGGAGTGCTGGTGTAAAATTAATTTCCAGTGGGTGATGTGCCTTCAGTAACAAGCCCAGACTGAAATTAAACCAAAGATGAGCCTGGCGCCGTGTCTTCCATGTGCGAGTGCTGCGGCGTGAGCAGGGCAGTAAGAAACCTCAGGAAAAGCTGCAGCTTAGAGGTTAACTCCTTTCCCTGTGCTGAGGACGTGGAAGCCCATGAACACAAGCACAGAACCCCGTGTTTGACACTGTGTGTTACAAGCCTGTCTTGTGGCACCAGCTCTATCTGGGGTGCTACTCTGGAGCCCCTGCTCCCCGATCCCAGGCACTCAGCCCAGCTGTCCCCTGCCCAGGCTGGGCAGTCTGCTCCCCATGGCCAGGCCCCGCCTGTCCCCCCGCAGAGGTAGGTGGGTGTCCTTACAGACCTGGCTTCCACCATGGCTGCGCTCAGCCTTTTCACAGGGAGTTGTGCAATGGTTTGCACTGGGGAGATGGTGGGACTCTCCAGTGTCTGGGCAGGCCCCCAGAGGGTTGTGAGGAGATGCTGGTGTTTGTGTGGGCTCTGTATCTATCACTGCATATCAGATATGGAAAAACCCTGCATTATTCATCTGCCTGGCTGAGAAATGGTAAATAAGCTTTGAGGAGTTTAAGTAATAGTTTCTTAAATTCTCTAAAATTTCAGACCAGATCTTTCATTAACATTAAATAAACCTTTCAGTATGGGGTTCACTTAATTTCAGCTGCAGCAAAAGAATTAACTCTGCTTTATTCCTATTTTGAGTACTACCTACTTCTTTATATACTGTGAAATAGTCACAAAGGTTGTTTTTTCCAGTAGAATTCCTTTGCCTGAACTTCCACTGCAGAGACATTATGTCAGAGATGAAGATAACCGAATTAACAGTCAAAGCACACCTTCAGTGTGTGATAGGAAAAACTTTATGTAGCACATCATTAAGCCAGAACAGAACACTGAGGGTGAAAAGCGTTCATCTGGGAAACGAGTAAGTGTGCTATTCAAAACAAGCTTTTCCTGAGAAAAATGAACTCTGCAAACAGAGGAATGAACGATACGAAGGATTCTGGGAAAGTCTGATAGAAACAGAGGTTACATACAGGACACTTTCACAGGTTCCCACTAGTTGAGGTTGGCAGGGACACTGGGACATCAGCTGGTCCAACCCCTGCTCAGGCATGGCCACCCGGAGGTGGCTGCAAGGCCTGTGTCCAGATGCGTCTGGTTGTCTCCAGGGATGGAGACTCCGCCACATCCCTGGTGGCAGCCAGTCTCCCTGGCAGTCTAAGCATTTCCTGGGGTCCAGAGGGACCCTCCTGTGTGTCAGTCAGTGTCCTGGCCCTGGGCACAGCCCAACCCTGTCCTCTCCGCACCCTCCTGTGGCTATTTGTACCCGGGGTGGGATGCCTGAGCCTGCTCTGCTCGGGGTGAGCAGCCCCAGCTCTCCCAGCTCTCCACACAGCAGGGAGGTTCCCATCCCCTCAGCATCGTGCTGGCCCCTGGCTGTGATGAGCCCGTTGCTGCTGTAACTGATACCCTGGGAAGTAGGGTGTATTTTATGTAGGTGTCACTGCAGTGGGCTGTGGGCACGTCCGTGTGTGTGCTGTGCCTGGCTGTGCTGGCTGCTGTGGCACGAGCTCCCCGCCACACACAGCACAAGGTGCCTGTTCAGATGTGCCGCTGTCTTTCACGATGCCTGAGCAAGATCTGCTGTGCTGTCTCACTGATACCAAGTGTAAGGGGCATTAGAAACCCCGTTTTTATGGAGAGAAGAAGTTTGCTTCCTTTTCAGGTTAACTTTTCTGCCTTTCCCACACCTTGTTGCCCTTTCCAGTTTCAAGGCAGGATGGTGTTGCCCTCTGTTAATGATAATTTTTGCCTCAGAGAGCAGAACTTGGATTTTTTTTTTGTTTTTGTTTAAGAATAAGAAAATTGTACCATGTAGGCCATGTGGCAGGAAAAGGAGGTGAGGAAGATGAAGGGAAGCTCAGAGCAAGAGGGTTGGTGCAACTGCTGGATTTGGTCCCTTTCCTGGGGGTGATCTATCTGCAACATCACTCTGTTCCCTCTTTAAATGGGCTTAGATTCTGCCCTTTTAATTTCATGACAGCGTCCTGCAGCAGATCCCTGCCCTGATGGGGGTGGTGTTAGGGTTAGTTTTGAACCAACAATGCTGATTGTTTGAACCAGAACAGAAGCCTTGCTGAAGAGATGGGTTCAGCTGTCACCCCTGGGACCTGAGTGTTGGGTGACATGATAAAACAGAGTTAAATACAGGGAGGCTGCGGTTCTCCTGCCCTCGGCTGGTTCTGTCCTGGCAGTGAGCTTGGGAAGAGCAGGCTGAATCCCAGCTTCCCTCTCTGAACTGGTGACCATCCTGGCCAGTGGCTGTACCAGGAGTGGAAAGGCTAATCCCCTTCAATCTAGCCTTGGTTAATTGTTCACAGCCCTCCAAAGCGGTGTTGGGAAAGACGAGGCGGGAGAGGGATGTGCTGTAACTTCTGGAGTGCTGTGTTGTATGTCAGCACACCAGGAGAACCTCCAAGGCTTCACAGTGGTCTTGCAAACAGGCAAACAAAATACCCAGAACAGTAAGTCACAGTCTTGTCTGTGGCCCCACTGTGAAAAGTTTCCTCATAAATACAGTGACATCGGCACTATTTTAGTCTGGTTTATATCTGGATTATAAAACAGAAAAATTGGATTTTAACTGTGAACATAGGAGATGAAATACATGTTTTCACATAAATCTGGTGCATAATTTCAGGGGAAATACTGAAAGAACTATTGTACCAGTAGAGAAGGAATGCATTTCAGATATGGACAAGCAGGAGTATCATTTGTTTTATCACCTTCTCCTCATACACAGCTTTATGCAGTGAATTTTGCTTTGTCAGAAGATTTTTCTTAAAGCCTGTTTTCAAAAGTAGCTGCTGTAGGAAGCTGTGAAACTTTCAGGAAATCATTCATTTCCACTTACATTCTTTATAGAGCTTAGCATCTGGAAGTTGTTTGTGGGAAGGCTTGGCTTGCCTTGGGTGAGAGCAGCACTGGCCTTGGCTGGGCGGTTGCTGGGAGCTGTCCCCGGGAGGGTCCTCACTGTCTCTTTGGCCTGAGCCGTGCCATAGTCTCATTAGCATCTTTGAAGCTGGTGGCAGGGTATGTGGAGATTGCAGTTGCATTACAAAGGTCTGTGATAGTTGGTTCAACACAGCACAACAGCAACGTGTCTTACACAGTATACCTGTTGTCAGCAAATACTAAACTCTTTTCAAGCTGGAGAAGTTCTGTAATTCTCATTGCTGTATTCCAAAGGATGGATTTAATGCTGTATTCCACACCAGCCCACTGGAAATGGGAAACACTGATACAGAGAAACGAACAGAAATGGGATTTGGCTTTTCCAGCCCTAGGAAGCCGTTGTGGCAGTGAGGGCTGAGCTGCCATCCCTGAGCTGGATGCCTGCAGTGCTCGGCACATCTCAGTCCCCAGTCGCTCTGCTCTGCAGGACGATGCCTCCAGCACCCGGCTCACAGGGACAAAAGCCATTTCACAGGAGTGTGAGAGTCCAGAAGTTCCTTTTGCTGACAGTGCTGCGCAGACACCACCACGGCCACACTCGGATGCTGCAGAGGGTCACACGCACGTAAGTCGACACAGAGAGAATATTCAGGGGTTCCTTGGGGAGAAGCCATGCAGAATTCAGAACATGTGAAGAAGAGGTTGGGAACTGAAAGAGCTTCACAACAGCATCAAATGGAAAGATCAACGTCACTGGAAATGTGGGGCAAAGGCGTTCTTGGTCCTTAGAAAGCGAGAAACAAAACCCATTTCAGTGTTCATTCGGTCAGGACTTGAGTGATCGATGTATTGCTTCAACATGGCTTGGTTAAGGCTTGACAGACGGAGAAGATGTGAAGGTACCACGAAGACAGGACAAAGAACTATTGAGGAAAGCGGGGAACAGGTGAAGAAACCTCAGCAGCTGATCAGAAATCCTGAGGATGTCTCTTTAGCACTCCATCCTGTAAACGTGTATGCATTGCACTAAAGGAGGTTGGCTTTGTACCCTTAAACACACCTGAAGGCTTTATGGACATTTCCTGTAAGTACTCTGTGTGGGATAAACCACATCAGATTCAGCTTCAGAAATAGAGTAAAATTTTGATTACTGGGAAGAAAAAGTTCCTTTAAATTAAAAAAACCTGCCAACCCAAAAGAAACACCATGTTTTCTGCTCCTCTCATAAACTGGAGGAGCGAGATGACCTTAGGGCTCACGTAGCTGGTGTGGCTTTATACTCTGCTCTGCTGTGACAACAGTGCGTGTGGAAAGGGCTGGATCCAGATGGATCTGCCTGGCTGCCCACCTTCACCTCCCCTCTGCCCCCCTGTTATCTGGGCATCTGTGTCACTGTGGAACTGTGCCTGATGGTACAGAAATCCTCCTCTTGGCCCCTGGTCAAATCACAGAAAACCAACTTATATTGTTACTGCTATTAACACCCCTGGAGGGGGTGTAAAACAAAGGGAATGCAGTTCAGAATATTTGTCCATAAATAGCCTTTTCCCCCCTAAAATGAGTCTTTCTGTGTGGAATCAATTAATTTCTTAGCAATACATCATTTGGTTAGAAAAAGCTTTCACAAAATTAGAGATAAAATATTTGATAAGTCATATATTAGACAAATGTTGAATATTTTACAAGCATATCAGCTGGGCCTGAAACTTCTTTGCTGTGCTTAGTTACCAGTTGAAGGCAATATCTGTAATTTATTGGGGAAAAAGCAATTGAAATACTCGGCATAAGATAAATGATCTTTTTTAGCTGGAGTATAGAGCCCATAATTACAGTATGAACAGATTAGGAAAAATAACATTCCATCATATCTTCTGCTCAGCATTTACAGAAATTCTGGGTATTTATTTAATATTTAAATAGCCTGTCTTTGAGTGTGTTTTCATTGTTTGATGTGGTCGAGCAGTTCTCTGACACCCTTCATCATTCATCCAGATTATTTTTGTAGGCATACAATATTTTAAACCCTGTCTCTTTATCTGCTGAGTATTCTTACCCAGGCATTTTGCTGAACTGCTAATGAGTCCCACAGGGCAATATGTTTAAATTAAACATACATTAATACCTGTTGTAAATTAAAAAAGAAAAAAAACAACAGGAATGTCTCACTGTCTCTCTCTAAAAACACACAGAGCTAAGCGGTGCTGTTAACTGATGGCTTAGGGCTCGGGCTGCCTTGGCTGCTGCTTTGCTGCGGCTGAGCTGGCCAGGAGGCGATGCAGGTCAGTCCGGGGGGCTCCGGGAGTCGAGCTGAGGCGGGGGGGGCATGCAGGTCCAGTGGTTTTGGGTGCTCGTGGAGGGGCTTTGTATGGCTGTGCTGTGAGAGCTCATCCGGCTGCGAGTCAGTCTGCCAGGGAGAGCAGTGGTTTTTTGGGGAGCCAAGGTTTGGCCCTGCCTCTTGAAGGGCTTGGTCCTGCCTCTGGCCTTCGCAGTGACTGCTGCCCCGGCCCTGCTGCAGATGCTACTGCCGCAGCTCGTTGACAGGAAGAGGCAGGTGGGATCCCCTGAAAGGGGCTGTTCAGCAGATCCCACCCACCTCGCGCTTGGGGGCCCAGGGGGTCTCACCGAGGTGTCATCCAGAACGGGGATGGCAGCTGCAGCCAGCGCACCTGGCTCTCTGGCAGGGTGCAGCGGGTGAGCATCCCCCTTGTTTCTGACTTGTTCCCAGGCTGCCTGCTGGGCAGGGAGCTTGGCAGGGAAATGAAATCCCACTGGATAGCTGTGACTGTGAGTGTGGGGTTGCTTACACCTTCAGGAAGGACGAGCAAAGTTAATTTTCAGTGAAAAATACATAGTTGTAGCCTTAAGTCAGTTCTTTTGATCCTACATTTTGATTGTGTAAGCCCCTAAAACTCCTCTCCTGTGCCTCCTGCATCAGCCCACCTTGGCTCTTCAGGCCCTGATGTGCTGGTGGGGACCAGACGTGGGGTGCTGATGCTGAGGGTGCGATGGCAGGGGTTCCTGCTGGCAGCCGGGCTGGGAGCAGCTTGGGAGCTGCCGCTGGGCCATGGGAATTTGCTGCCCAGCAGAGGAGGGCTGGGCGGGTGTGGGTGCCCAGGGCAGCTGGAGCCCAGGTCGGGTTTGCTGCTTGCAGCTGCCCCGGTGCTGCCCTGAGGAAGGGCAGGCTGTTGCTTGGGTTCAGTCGTGTGCAGTCTGGTGATAAGGGTGCTGTTGGCCCTTTTTAAGAGGCAAAAGCCACCGAGTGCGGTGGTCTGCAGAGGAGGAGAGGACCTGGTTGGGTCAGGAGCAATGGGGGGAACGTCTGCTTTCTCCTCTGGGTCAGACCCACCGTGTCCTCCAGTGCAAGTCTGGCACAGGATTTGTGGGGTGCTACATCTGTCGCATGGTTAGCGAAGGGACTGGAAGGTGCAGCTTGCTGAGGACTGAGCTCTATGGGGCGCTCCAAATCTGGAGAAAATGAATCTCTGTGCTTTACTGGTTAATAGCTATTTGCTTGTGGCAGTTTTCTTGGTCATTTGTTTCCTTAAATTGTTCAGACTATGGTTTGTTTTCATCTTCTCAGTAAATCAAGTTACTGTAATGACATTTGAACAGGAACATGCCTAGTTTGTTGGGGCTGTCCAGCACTGCAGAGGTAATTCTGGGATGGACCCTCTGCTGACCTGAAGAGCGGGGTGAGAAGCATCACCTGAGCGGGGCAGAGGCTCCGTTGAGATGAATGCTTGGCATCTGGCAGTGCTTTGGGACTGTTCTCCAGATGAGTGTGGTCAGGCTGCAGCCAGGGATCCCACCTAGCATCTCAGGCAGGAATTCCATGGAAAAATGGAATTTGCCCATTTCTCTTCAGTGGCGACAAGTCAAAGCTTGCAGAAGGTGCAGCAAGAGCTGCTGCAGGCAGGTTTGCTCCTTGTTTGGGGCAAACAACCCCCTGGGGCCCGTTAGGTATTTATTTGTTTACTGTTTTAGCTTATTTTTCGTGTTTTAAGCCTTCTCCTCTGTGTGCAGTGTGAAGCAGCAGAGTCAGTCCTTTTGAATTCAGCTCAGCAACAGTAGGGCAGTAACTTTGCTTCTCTCCCAAGGCTTTTTGGGGAAACGCTTCAGTTTTGCTCACACTCTGCTTTCCAGGAGGTGGCAGCATGCATTCAGTCTTTGTGGGGAAATAAAAGCAGTGAAATCTTTAGGAGAACGAAGGAAGTACCAAGTCCCAAGTCTGATCTTTACAGTGCTGTTTACAAGTGTGTATTTTTCATGTAATCGCTGCATATTTGATGGCTCTTGGTCTTAGTGCTAATAAATCCTTTTAGAAGTGGCTGCTGAGCAACAGGCTGCAGGAGCTGGCTGCAGTTTGGGGAGGTGGCGGGGGTTGCAGAAGGCCCATGCCTGGCTGCTGGGCAGCGCTCGGCCTCGCACACGGGTGACAAGGCGTGGGTGTGGGGCTGGGCTCCCCCTGGCCTGCGCCCTAATGCCACAGGGCGGGTGCGAGTCAGGCTCCCTCACACCAAGCACACCCTGAGAAGTGGGGTGTTTTGCTGCTTGGGGTTTTGGGGTGGGTTGGGTTGGGTTTATATATGTGCTGTGTTGCAGTGGTGTTCAGAACTGCCCGAGGGTCCCACGGAGCACAGCGGGCTGCCTTGCAGCACCCAGCGCAGGCCGGCTCTTGGCACCACTGGGGCTTAGGCCCTGCGCAGCCCTCGCCTTGCTCTCCTACCTGTATGGAGATGAGGGGTTTGCAGCGGGTCTCCTGCGCTTTGCATTCCCCAGGTGTGCTCCAGGGACAGTGATGCTAATGCAGGGAGACGTGAATGATTGCTGCACGCTGCTCCCGGCAGGAGTTTCAATATTCTGATTTTCTCTTCATTGCCAGCACTTTCCTTTTCCCTTTTCAATACTGTGCTTTTTCCCTTTAATGCATGGCTTTTGTTTCAGTTACACTTATTTATTATAAATGCATTATTCTGCTCCTGGCTGCAGTAATGGCTTTTGGGGACTTTTTCCTGCTAAGATAGGGAAGGAAAGAAGGAAAAGAAGCGGTGTGTGAAACAAAGGAAGACTTCTTAAGCTTTTGGGGCTGGTCAGAGCTGGATGCAAAATGGGTAGATTGGGAGCTCTTAGGAGAGTTTCCATCAAAACCCCCCACTTCATACTGCTACCTGTGAGTGACTGACTGCTGAGGCTGCAGGAAAGCACCTAGACACCAAGGTGTGCACTCGCTGTGATGGATGTCCATGCTCACAGACGTTCTGCTGGTGTTGGATGGGGCACGGGGTCCAGACTGACGCTGCACGTGCAGCTTATCCGGCACGTTGCTGGTGGAAGCTCTGCTCCCCTTACAGGTGACAGCGTGGCTCTTGGAGCAAGGTCGCTTGTTTCATCCACCAAAACGCACGTGTGTGAGCTCATCCCTGCTCTTAACTGCCCCAAGTGCAGCCTGAGCTCATCGTGCCAGGGCTGCAGATACAGCATCCTCCTGTTGAGCAGTGCTTTCACACAAAGCCAGATGTGATCTGACTGCTGGCTTGTTCTCCTGTACTTTCAGGGCCGCTCTGCACCCGATGCTCCAAAATAACTTGCCTCCTGGACCCTGGAGACATGCTTGCAGGGCACGAGGGATTGCTCAGGTTCTGAGAGCACAGAGAAACAAGGCAGGGACAAATGTTTGTGTTGGCAGGATGCAGTGGTTAGCGTTGATATACTGTGGTTGGTTAATACCTGGCCTGGGGAGTTGGAAGCAGCTTGTGTCTTTATTGTTTGGTTTTATTTTACAGCTTTTGGCAGATACCCAGAGAACTAGATAAGTCCCTTTTTTGTTTTCTCCTCTAACAAAACCACCCCACGACCCTGCGCTGTGCACTGCTGAGTATGTAAACATCAAGAGCAACCTCTGGCCCGGCGTGCTGTTCTGCAGCAGTGCTGTGTGCTTCCCCTGTGACCTGGGGAAGCATCGCCATCCCCTGAGAGGAACCACTGGGCACCCTGGCACCTCTGCAGGTGGTTAGAGATGGGTGGACTGTGCCTGTGGGTGGGCTGTGCCTGTGGGTGGGAGTCCAAGGGACTCCCCAGAGCTCCAGCAGAACCCAGGGATCAGTGTCCCATGTCTGAGGCCGCTTTGCCATCCACAGCTGTTTCCTCCCTGTATTTGCTCCTGAATCAGAGACGTCCCAGCAGGCACAGATCATGAGCTCTGCACAGGGGTAAGTGGCTTTGGGTGACAGAACTGGCATTTCTGTGTTGTTTCCATGAATTCCAGTTCCTCCTGGAGATGCTGGAATTCTGTGAGCAGTGCACCCCAGGTAGAAACAGTTCCATGATGTTTCTCCGTTACAAGTTTTCACTGGCACTTGGATCAGAGAACATCTGCACTGATGTGGGTTTGTGTATAAAGAGTCAAGGTGTTTTGCCCAGCCGTGGTTCTAGAGGCCTTTGACTCTTTCTGTATATTAAGCAGGGGTTTCTGGCTTTCTGTTTGTTTTTTTAACATCCATTGGTGTAACCTGGAACTCCTAAAGCAGGACCTTCAGACCAAGAGACTTGACGGGGGTGGCAGCAGGCCTGTTCCTTCCACCCTGGCTTGGAGCGCAGATGGGGGGTGGGTACCGCAGCCGCTACCCAGACCTGCTGCTGAAGTGAACTTCTTCATCTGCCTCCAGCATTGGATACGGCTGGGGGCAGGAGGGTCCCTGCTGACTGGAGGGGCTGTGAGAAGCCTTGCGTGGGTACGGCACATGGCAGTGCACCAGGCACTGTGTATACAGACACATATACAGGTGTACGGATGTGTGTACACCAGACATGTATACAGGTGTGCTGACACCTGCCAGCCGCTTCCCCCTCCTCGAGACCCTCTGGGTGGGTTCCTGACACCTCTCTGCTTGGAAGGAGCTGGGGTGTTGTGACAGGCTCTGCCTGCTTACCCCCATGTGCAGCGAAGGAAGTGAGCAGAGCCTTACGGTGCTGAGCAGGGGGTGTTGCGGGGGGTGCTGTGCCCCCAGCAGCACAAGCACGCAGGGCAGGTGCTCTGCTCCGGGCAAGGCATGCTGCTGCCATTGCTGCTTGCACTGGGCAGCAGCACGGAGCCATCCTCCTGCGGTGGGTGCGGTGCTGGGGGATGCTCTTGCTCCTCTCCATCTCTGTTTTTCCCAAGAGTCTCTTAGAGATAAGGCTGAGGTGTATTTTACATACCCACCTTGTGCTGTCAGGGCTCCCGCTGGCTGCCACAGCCGGTTCGTCCCCATCGGGCTGCCTCAGCCCATGAGCCAGCACGCTGCGTACTGTACGTGACAGATAAGCCAGGTTCTTGCTGAACTCTTCTTCAGCAATTTCTCTAATGCATTAGGCATAAACAGTCTTTCTTTCGGAGTCAGGCATGCATGTCTCATTCTAATTATTTTTTTCCCCTCTAACCCATTTTTGTTCAAGTTGTTGCCACAAGCAGTGGTGATAATGTTCTCCTGCCATTGTTACTATAGAGAGGGGATATTCTATAATTGCTGCTTAAACTGAGCTTTTCTTCATTGAAAATGTTAAAATATCTGTGGGTGCATGATAATGGGTTCATACATCTGCCACATGTGCTGTTGCCGGGCCAGGCAGGGATGTTCCTTCCAGCTTTCTGCCATCCTGCTGTGCTGGGAGTGCAGGACAGGATCCGGCCACGCTGGGGGCATGGCTGGGAGAGGAGGTGCGACTCTCAGTGCAGCCACAGCAGCACGCGAAATGCCGCACCCTCCGTGCGCACACAGAGAGCTGCAGATGCTCCGTATCCTCTGAGAGGCCATCGCACCTCCAGGCATCCTCGTCAGCCGCTGGCAGGTAGCTTACCTCTTCGTGCACCTTTCCAGAAGGATGGTGTTTATGCTGCTGAAAAGCACCTGGGGAAGCAGTGCTCCCACTGCGCTGCCTGCTCGGTGTCCGAGCTGTCCCCAGATGACGCTGTCCCGGTGCCTGTGGTGGGCCCAGCCCGTGCAGGATGGTTACAGTCAGGTTGTGTGGCTGCCCAGCGCTGTGCCACGTTTCACAGGGTATGGCTGGTGCACACGAGGGCGTTTGTCTCAGGCCTGGCCTGCCCTGATGCTTTGAACACAGCTGTCCTTGTCTGCTCTGCGCCCGGCTGTCTTAGAGCTGGGCCAGCTCGCTGCGGCCTGGGCAGGGCGTCAGCCCGACCGCAAGGCCATGGCCACCTCAGTGTGCGGGGAAGGCGGCTGGGCGTGACAGCAGCGCCAGGGAGAAGCTGGTGCCGGTCGGTCGAGCTGCGGCTTTGGGCTGGCTGCTGAGTGAAGACTGTAGCAGAGTGAGGCCTGACAGCCATGGGCTGAGCTGCCCTTTGGTGCCATTCGCGTCTCCTGGGACTGGGACCTCGGAAATCTGTTTGCTGTTGACTTTGGACCTGCTGGTGCAGGCCAGGGGGTGCATGGGGCCCTTCTTCAGGTGCCTGGACCTCAGCAAGTAGCTCCGCAGCCATCACTGCCAGCAGGACCCTGGCACAATGGGGTTTAAACTCTTCATCTAGGTCTTTCCCAAAGGCCTTTTGGAGCTCTTGGCTAAGCCGAAGCAACCTTGAAAGAAGGATGGAAAACGTGAAGATCCTGAAGTGCCTGCTTTCAAAGCAAGTGGGAAGGGATCCCAGCCCAGCCAAGAGCAGGTATCTGCATCTTCTGATGACATCTCACCCTCAATGCCACCCAAATCCACACACAGTCTCAGTCAAGCCCGTTTCAACCTTTTTGGTGAGTCTCCTATTTATTTGAAAATATAAATTGCTCTTGTGTGCCCAGCTGCAGAGATCTGCCTGGTCTGTACCTGCTGGGAAGACATGTGGAAACGCTTCCACAGCTGCCACTTTTCCCTTAACAAAAAAAAAAAAAAGAAAAAACAAAAAGAATTACAAATAATCCTCTCTTTTCCTAGCCCTGTCTTTAATAAAAGTCTAATGAAACTATGTCAAAATGGGTGAGTAGCTGTTAGATGTATAATTAAACCTTCCTGTGTAATATGGGGCACTGCAAGATCAAATGAATTAGGAGATTTCTCTCCTGGAAATCCTGCCGAAACCTGTCTGAAAGCTGTCAATATTTTTTAACAAGAAAGCCTGAAAGGATGTGGGTTTTTCAAGGAATGGGGAAGTTATAAGCTACTTAGCTCTCTAATATTAGCTCTGAAAGAGAGAAAGTGAAGTCTGTAAAGAGATATTATTGGTTGTAGTGACACCTGAGACAAGGCGATGTCTTTAGCTGACTGGATACAGGATTTCTTCGGTGTTCTGTTGTTGTTCTGAGCCCTTGGTTTACAAGTTCACGCCAAGATTTAGTCCTGCAGTGGTTTCTGGTTAATACAGAGATGGAGATGGTGTTTCAAAGAGATCGATGGCGTTTCAGATGCAAACAGTGGATGCTTGCTTTTGCCTTCTTTATTGCATCCTTGAGGGAAGAAGGAATAGGTATGAGGAGCCCTTCATGGGCAGGGAAGGAAAGGAGGCTCAGGAAGGCTTTTGAGTGAGGCTCTAAACAGATTCCAGGCACTGTGAAAGAGCAAAGCAGCTTCTAAAGTGCAGGGGAAAATAAATATTTTTAAAGGATTCCAGCAAATTTAACATAAAACATGTTGATTTATAAGAGACTAATTATTACAATCATTAAGAGATCATGATTATCATTAAAAGGCTATTATCAGAAATGAAATGCTAAAAACAAATGGTGTATATTAAGTGGGGTCATACATATTTCATAAAACATATTATAGTGCAAAATAAGTTGTCACGTAGTCATGGCAATGCCTTTTAAGTTACCCTTCTGATGCCTTGGTGCACAGCTCTGTGTGTGTTAGTGCCAAGGCTCAGAACATGCCCAGCACCCAGCTCCAGCTGGATGTAGGGGGCAGTTCACACCTGTGTGTTGAAGTGCAGGGTTTGGGAGGACCCATCCCTCAGAGCTGCGGGTGTGTCACCAGAACCTGGCAGGCAGGGACAGTGGGGCCGGTGGTTCCGTCACCTCTGACCTCTCCAGGTGGGAGCGGCTGTTGGCAGCCCAGCTCTGCCGGCCCCGCGGCGCTGGGTGTCCTGGCAGCTGTCACCCCGCTGCCTGCCAGCACAGCTGCACGGCGAGGAGAGTCTGCTCTCCTGCCAGGTAGTGTGCAGGGATCTGGGGCCTCTGAGCCCAGCTTTCCACATCGGGACTTCATGGAGCTCCCAGCACAAGGCCTTCGGGTGTCAGGTGTGTGCGCCGGGGTCTCACACACCACAGGCAGATGTGTTTATTAGGACACAGATTGTCCTCACTTTGTAATCCCTGCTAACTAAGGAAGTGTTCACAGCATCGTTAAAATGCAGAGGCTGGTACTGACCTGTCAGCTAAATCCAGGGCAGGGATGGTGCCCCTGCGCTCAGCTCTGGCAAGGCCGACCCTCGAGTGCTGGGCTCAGGTTTGGGCCCCTCGCTACAAGGACACTGAGGTTCTGGAGTGTGCCCAGAGAAGGGCAGCCAGGCTGGGGAAGGGCTGGAGAGCAAACCCTCTGAAGAAGAGGAGGCTGAGAGAAGACCTTATCACCCCCTCCACTGCCCTGCCAGGAGGGTGCAGAGAGGGGGGTGATGGTCTCTGCAGCCAGGGGACAGGAGATGGGACAAGGGGCAATGGGCTCAAGCTGCCCCAGGGCAGGGTCAGCTCAGCTGGGAGGGCAAAGTTCTTCCCTGGCAGAGTTGTGGGGCTGTGGCACAGGCTGCCCAGGGAGGGGGCTGAGTCCCCACCCCTGGGGGTGTTTAACAGGCGGGGAGATGAGGTGCTCAAGGATATGGGTTAGTTGGACTTGGTGACCTCAAAGGTCTTTTCCAACCCAGTGAGTCTGTGATTCTGTCACTTCAAGGCCAGGATTGGTGGGACTGATTTTACTGTAGGCAGTGGGGCTACTCCTGACTGTCTTTGTTCTGACTTGGACATCAGGCTGCAACAACTCTTTTTAGAAAATGGGGGTTCTGAAATATATTTGTACATTCCAAGCTCCTAATAATTTTATAGATATCCACTTACCTTTCCATTTTATGACCATCTCCTTTTATTTTGAGTGTTTTCTTTGATTTTTGTGTCAAAGAGCTGATAGGACAGCATGTCTGATAAGATCCAACTGAGATTAAAATAAATTCTGTTGTGTGGTAGAGAAGAGAACAGTTTTTACATATCAGATCTCATAAAAGCAGAAGAGATGTATGCGTGGTGGGCGCTGAACTCTCTCACCCTCACATTGTATTGCCGGGAAGGGAAGCCAGTGCTTGGTCCTGATGCTGCAGAGGCCTGGGAGGGCTTTTGCTGCGGCGTTTAAACACAGAGACGTTTCTTTTGTGGCAGTCGCTTCCCTGACGCTGAGGAGTCGGAAGTGTCAGTGTCCCACACAAGGTTCTGCCAAACCCCAGAGGTTCTTACCCCAGCTGCAATGCTGGTGACTTGCGTGGTGGTCACAGTGGCCAGGTCTCCAGGGCCATGAGCTATCCTGGAGCAGCAGAGCCCGTGTCCATCCCTGAACGCTCAGGGGAAGTTCTGCTGGGCCCAGCGCTCACCACGGGGAGCTGCCAGGAGGGACATGGGGCGGCATCCCTTGAGGGCTGCATTCGCACCTCCTGGCTGGCCTTGGTCAGCCGGGCTGAGGAGAGAGAAAAAAAAGAGACAAGACACCAAAATCTGCCTATTCTCCACCCAGTTTGTGAGTATCGTGCGGGCTGCGGTCACTAACACAGGGTTACAGGGTCCCTGCCTCAGAGAACGGAGGGAACGGGCTGTCTGCAAGTGTGAGGGCACGCGTGCCAGGCGGGAGCAGTGCCGAGGGTGAAGGAGGCTGTTTCGGTGCGGTTGTGCTCCCAGCTTCGCTCTGATGGCAGGCTTTTTGCTGAGCGTAGGTGAAGCAGCGTGGCTGTGCCGCGGCGCCCGCGTGTCTGCCCGCACGGCACGCCCCACGCCTCGCCGCCGGCGCCATCGGGGCCGTAACCGCGCTGCAAGGGGACACCGTCACTCAGAAGATACACGGGTGTGTTAGGTAGTGACACCCTGTCACCCTGACACAAAGGTGACATGAGCATCTAATTGTCTTGTAGTCAGTTGAACATCAGTCCCATCCTGTACAGTGCGTAGGTACCACCTCAGGGACCTGACTCTGCCAGGGACAGCCAGGAACTGTGGCTGAGGAAGTGTCCAGTGACCGGGATAGGCCCTGCAGCGGGCTGGGTGTTGAATGACTGGGCAGTTTGCTGTGTCAGGCCTGGGTAAATGGGGACGCACCTGATGGTGAAAGTGTGTGGAAAGCAGACAGAGGGGCTTGGAGAGGAGCAGCTGTACAGCCCCTGGCTGCAGAGCTGCCCAGCACGCAGACCCTGGTGCTGCACGGGGCAGAGGAGCAGGCCTGTGGGAAGCAGGACAGAAACCCCAGCTTTGCTGAGAGGAGGATCACAGTAACAAGCTCAGCATAATTAGAGCTGACCTGACTTAAACCTGTTCAGCTTCTTCCTGCTGTAGGGCTAATTCCTCATGAGCACCAGCTGCAGCCCACCTCGTCCCAGCACCATTGTGTGGGATGGCAAAGCTCAGTTTGCAGGAGCAGAGGGTGGGGTGATCCTTACTGTCCTTTCCAAAGACTGATGGTTTCAGCCAGGTGCCTGAGACACCACTGAGGCTGGTCAGGTAATAGGAGAAAGCAGTGAGTAATGTATTCCCTTGGAACTCCAGTGTGAGTGAGGTAAATGATCCATGCTAAATGATTTGTCCAGTTACACAGTCCCGAAGCCTGCAAATCCTGCTCTCCTGGGAGGTGCCTCTTGGCTCTGAAGGGGGGAGGGTTATTGAGTAATGCCAAGCTCTTGGTCTGAGCACATGTGTTACCCTAAAACAGTCCTGCTGTTGGTAGTAACAAGCACTCCCCTGGAGAGCAGCGGTGATGGTAGGGGTCTGGGAGTCCAGCCACCCGAACGTTTGCCTCTATTTAATTAGGTAACAGTCAACATATTTCAGAAATAATGCCTCTCCCTCAAGAGCCATTTGTTCTACGTGTCAAGTTTTCTGTTTCTCAATTACCCCTTTTTCAGGAAGCCTTTTGGATTTTGATTGATCCTTAGTTGTTACCGATGCCATCCTGGCTGTTTTCCCCAGGAAGGAGAGCTATAAATTCCTGTCTCTGAGTGTTATCATACCTGTAGTACAGACCTGCCACAGCAAACCAACACACACACAGATCAGTGCATCTTTACATCTCCACGCTGTTCAGATGAGCGTTGAGTGTCTGTCTGTCTAATGGGTGACCTGGTTTGGGGACACTGTGATGCCGGTCTGTTGTGCAGGTGAACACACCTCAACACTACCTCCTGCTCCATACCTGGGGCCACTTGAGGTGGTTGTGAAACAGTTTTAATGATGTGGTTAGTAATGGATCACTTTGGCTACCCAGAGCAGTTGTCCTGACATTACCAGTCAGCTGCTTAGATATTCACAGGGGAAATCTTATCGTTATTCACAGAGACAGGGAAACAAACATTAAACTTAATTGCAGTAGCGAGCACCAGAGTCATAATCTTTATATGACAGTTAATGCTTTCATTACTTATCAATTCACTTACTAGGTTACTCCTTCAAAAGGCTAAACATCTAACAAACAGAAGTAGATCTTTCTCTTCCACGGATGTAAAGACAGATAAATGACAGAGTCTGATTGAGTGAGTGTGCTGAAGGCTTTCATTTTACAGGAAGAGTTTTACTGACTCCTGATGGTGTCTTTCTATATCTCATTAAGTACAGATTTTTTACACCTTTCAGATGTAAAGAAGGTTTCCCTGCATTTTGTGTGGCCTGCTTTCTGTGAAGCCTGCCTGTCTCCTTACACTTTGGAGCTCCTAAAGCGTGTCTTCTTTGCAGGATGCCCTGAGGCACAGGCCTGAGCCCTGCAGCTGGGATTCATCATGCGTGGGCTCAGATCCAGCAGGATTTCTGCCCGCAGGATCAGGGACAGGCAGGTGTGGGCACTCCCCTGCACATCAGCCCTGTTCCTACATGTCAACAGGCAGTCGTGTCTTCCGTGCCTGGAACACCTGTTGAGATGTTTGGCAGAACCAGGCCTGTAAGGGAGTCAGGGAACAGCCAGAAGGTCACAGACTCACATTGACATTTGACTTAACCAGCTCTGTGGAGTTCTGGCATGCAGTGTTACCTAGAACCGAGCTCCGTGGCCATTCCACAGTAGTGTTACCAAGAGCTGCTGGGAGCCGATGTGTTCAGTTATCAAGCTCAATCTGGTGATGGAAACGTGGCCCCTGACCCTGTGTGTGGACACGGGAAGGCTGTGGCTGTTGGCAGCCACGCACTGCTGCTGCAGTGTAGCTGCAGGCATTGCCATTGATGCAGTCTGGCTTCTTGCTGAGGAAGAGAATGCAGAGGGTGCTTGAAAATTTCTGTTTGATCTCTGGAAAGAAATGAGGTTTGGCCGTGTTCTCTGCTGCCCATTCAGATGTGTGCCTCTATCAATCACAAATGCACACAGAAAAAGATAGCAACTTATCCAGTTCCCTGCCCAGTGCTGAGGGACACAGGTAACCGCTGAGCTGCTCTCTTTCATGCTGGCTTCAGAAGAGCTATATCCATAATTTTGCCTTTAATTAAAACTGAGAGTTGTTTAATTTGTTCCCTGTGATGGCACTGGAGATGTACCCAACTGCAGGTCCAGTACCTGCCAACTTTCTTCCTCGTGCTGCACCTCTACGTGAGCTCTCAAACCCCAACTCTTCAGCACTCTAAGGCTGTAGCTTATTTTTAAATGATTATAGTGCTGGTAATAAAGCTTTCATGTGGAGTGAGGAGGAGATGAACATTAAAATAGTCAGGTTAAGTGGCACAATAATTGAACCTGCTAACAAATGGGGGGAAGCCCTTTTTGTAATAATTTCTTTGCTTTGCATAATATTTGAGTCTAAAGCAAACAGGTTTCTTTCAGCGCGCTGTTGATGTGTGTGTACTCGATGTGCCATGTTAATAAAGCACATGGAAATTGAATAATCGGCAGGTTGTCCTCTTAAGGCACAGGCTTGCCATTACCCAGAGCGCACAGCAAATGAAGAGTTCAATAATTCATAAACAGTGCTTTGTACTTGGCAGCACTGAGGAAGTGGGGGTAATCCTGCCTTATAATGCAAGATCGCTGCGCAGTGAAGCCCTTTAGGAAGAACAAACCTTAATAAACAAAAAGTGTCTGGAGCCACTGATCTTTTTGTTCCAGGCAGACAGCTCCTCTGTTATTGCTTTTCAGGCTCCTTTGATGGTGATGGCTTGCCTGGCGCTCTGCAGGCCCAGCACCCTCCCGGCAAGCCAGCTTTTTGTTCCTACCTTTACTGTGAGCTCCTGCTGCCACTCTGCCCATGCTGGTGACGTGCTCCCCGGCCCCCCAGCCCATGATGGCTCTCTGACTACCCCTCCCCTTTTTCCTGCTCCTTGTGCCCCTCGGTCCAGGTGCCACGGTGCATTTAGGGAGGCGATGCGCCCTTTCCAGGATGGGTCAGAGCTGCTCCCCAGGAGCAGCAGCGGAGCTCAGGATTGATCCTCGCAGGGATGTGCCTTCCTCAGGCTGCCCGCTCTTGCCTGCCCTGTGCCTGGGGACCCAGCGCTGCCCCCTCGTCCTCCTGCCATGCTGCCACCGTCAGGACCCAGCTCCAAACTCTGCTGTCGATTCCCCATCTCACTGAAGTCTCTGTGCATTGCCCAGCAGGGCAGCTCTACCCCTCAGCATCCCTGCGCTGCCGTTTCCGTCCCCCCCGTTGCTGCCTGCAGATGCTGAAATGCAGACACAGCTCGGTGCTGGATCCAATGTGTTTCTGTCATTTTTCATACAGCACTCAGTTTACAAGCTCCAGCACGCTTAAGAAGCAGTAAAACAATAACAAATTACTGACCTCGTTTATTCTGTTGTGCAGTTTGTTCTGTGGATATTGAAGGATGGTGGCTGCTGGCTTTGGGCTGTGCTGGCCCTGCCTGTGTCAGGAGTGGTGAACATGACATTGGGTGTCCTGTCGCCCTGGAGGAGGCTGGCAAAGCTGTTTGGAGGGCTGCTGTGCCGTTGCTGGTGTGTTGCTGTGGGTGAGTTGCCCTTTGACATGACGCTGTTAGGAGAGGCCTGTGGGCTTGAGCAGCTCTGGTGGCGATGGCTGATGGGTGCCCTGCCCTGCGCCCCCAGCTCATCCCTCGGCCTGCAGGCGAGGGGGCTCCTCTGGGCACCTGGGATGGCTCCAGGCAAGGAGAAGGTGGCACTGGTAACACTGACAGGCACGTGGCATGCTCCAGTCACTGCCTACCAGAACTGCTTTGCTGTAACAACCGGCATCTTCATGGTGGCTGGTCACTCAGGCTGTGTGTTGCATCATCCTTTCATCAGCTTCTGGCTGCTCCAGCCCCCGGGGCAGTGCTGGCCTCCAGCCTGGCCCCTCTGCAGTCATTGCTCAGCTCCAGGGTGAAGCTGGTGGCTAAGCTGTGAGTACAGCAGGGATGCTGTCGCAGGGCAGGGTGAGGGGCTCTTCCTACAGAAACTGAGCTCGAGGGAATGCGCCCTGTCAGCACAGCGCTTTGAGCATCGACTTCTAATCTACAGAGTTTAAATGTGCTGCTTGATTGTGTGCAAGATTTATGAATGTGGCATTGGACTGCACGTCTGGGAGGGGCTTTTAAAGTAACAAAATGTAAATAGCAAAGCTTTCCTGGAGTTTACAAAATATAGGTCTGCCACTTTCCTACCAAAAGTCAGCCAACCTTGTGGTACTCAGCATCTGTGAAGGGGGAGAAAATGGTCCAAATTAAGAGTAAACCTAGATTTCTTAATGCCTAAACCTTCCTGGGCAGAACTAATGTCTTTTTTCTTTGGCTTAGACAGCCGCTTCTCAGTCTTTGTTTCAGGGAGCCCAGGGCTTTGCTTGAAAACCAAATCTGACAAGAGGCCTGACATCCATGGCCGTGCACTGCCCGTGGTCTGCAGCATCCCTCTCCGGTGTTTCGGGGTGCCTGGAAGGAGGCTGAGAACTGCCAGCTCTGAATTAAGTGTAAGGCAACCAGGGGAACTTTGCCCAAAGATGCAATGAGGCTCACATACTACTCTGCTCTAGATTCACAGCTCCTGTTAACTGAGATCAGCTCTTGCCCAGCACCTCCTTGAGAATGGGCAGGCTGGCACAGGGAGGTGCTGAGTTCGCTCTGGCTTCGTCCGCAGGGCGCCCAGGGGAAGTGGGGTGGCGGGGGAGGCCTGGCCTGCCAGTCCCATGGGAAACGCACCCAGAGAATAGTCACACACCTTATTTTTAGCTCTTGTTTTTTAAACGAGTGTCACTAGTCGACTCCTCAGCAAAATGCCTCTCCAGGCTTAATGAAGTTTGGAGCCTGGCCATGGTTTACGGCTGGTTTGTAAGCGACGCGGAAGGTTGTGTGGTTAAACAGCTGCCGCCTCCCCTGTGCTGCCAGGAGAGCGGGACTGTAGGAGGAAACGCAGGCAGTACCTGCAGCAGTCAGCAGATGAATTTGCTTTGCCTGTGCTAATATTGATTTGCTTCTTCATGTTTTGCAGAGTCTGGCTAACGAACGAGGGGTGCTTGCCAAAACAGAAAAGTTTGGTCAAATGTTGTAGAATTTTGATGGCACATAAAATGAGGGTTTAGATCCCAGACTATAGTTGCTAGCACCCAATTCTGAAGTTCATCTTGCCAAGAAAAAGATGAAATATTATCTGACTTGCTTGCAAACAGGCAGCAGACAGAATTCCTCCCAGGATGTATGCAGTGCGTGGCTCAGAGCTCCACAGGAGAGCCCTGGTCCCTGAGGTAAGGCTGTTGAAGAGCGAGGATAGCTGTTTGCTGTGTTTATTTACCTAACTCCCAGCGCACGCTGTGACCTCTTAGAATTTCACAACTGAACATGGCTCAGGAGCTTCTCTTCTGTAATGCTTAGTGCTTAAATTCAAGCTACAAGAAAACACTGTTTGATCCCAGCAGTGTGAGGGGCCATCTCCTCCACGCTGAGTGACGAGGAGCCAGGGCGATGGACGCCTGTCCAATGGGGATGTGTCACTCGTGGGTTACCCCTGCGCCTCTGCCCTCCCTGACAGGTGCTCCCAGCAGTCACCACAGCGCTTGGCTCTCTGCTGGCACAGGAATATGTGGCTTTTGTCCAGGCACTTGCCAGCCGCACCTCAAGGGCTGAGCAAGGGCAGCATTGGTGGCCCAATGATGCTGTGGCTAGAGGCAGACATGGTTGGGGTCCAAATGAGCCTCTCTTGCCTTCGATGTCACCGGAGTTACTTTAATTTTAAGCTAATTTTTTATATTGTCAGACTCAATATCATCAGTGTCGCTACCACCCCTCTCTGCAGCAGGGCCATCGCTGCTGCTGACACCGTGGTCGTGGTGTCACTGCTGATAATTTACATCTGACATCAGAGAGATTAATTTGCTATGAAAATGACCCTCGGGAGACCAGTTCAGACACAGGATGAATCACATTTGAAGAATTGGATGTCTCGTTGTTTCAGAAGTTCCAATTAAGTTTTTTAACCGTGGAGAGCAGTGGATGTGGGTACATGCTGGCTGCCCATCTCGCTCCAGTGGGAATGCCAGGAGGAGTCCCAGCCCCCTGTGCCACGCTGTGGTGTGCAGCATGACATCAGTGTTGTGCTGGAGCTTCTTCCCCCCTGTGCGTTTTTCACTGCAAAGGCTGAGGGGAATATGATTTGGATAAATTTGGAGCTAAGTTGTTGGTTTTTGTAAAAGCCTGGTTTTTTCACCTTTTTCTAAGAAACCTGACAAATATTTGAGGAAATCTTTCCCTGCTCTTTGTGAGCTTGTAGTGGATACTGGGCCTGCCAGGTGCTCGCAGCATCATGTAGTATGAGACGGAGCAGGATCAGACCAGAGAGGAAGCTTTTTGCCCGGGCACAGGAGCGGTTATCGCACCTCAGGCCCTGGTGTCAGTGTGGGCTCCCCAGCCCGTGAAGCAGCTGCCTTCCAAAAAGCATTTTCACTGCACACCGATGTAGCGAGTGGCGATAGGGGCAGTGAGGAGTGGGAATCTGAGAAGGGCTGTTTGGCAGCAGGCTGGGTGAGGACTGCCAGTGCTGCACAGCCCTCCAGTGCTGTGTGTTCACTGGCTGATTGCTGGAGATGCTGGGCAGTACCTGGAATTACTCTGTAATTTCCTAGGTTTTATGATAATTTATTGCTGTCCATTTTTTCTGATGTTATTCTAATTTTTCTCACCATTTCTCCGGATGATACCTTTCATCCAGTGTTCTGTAGCCTATGGGGATGCCACACTCTCAAGATGGGGAGGCTCGATGAAGACCCTGCAGTGCCTTTAAGGAACTTCTGCCACTTAAGTCTCTTTCTCTTGCTATTTGGACGTGTTCCATATGCCCTAGCAGCTTCTGACTTCATGAAATTCGATGCGTCCGCTGTGTAGAAAGAGCTGAGAGGTGTTTGAGAGGTGTTTGAGGTGAGCTGAGGCGCCTGCTTGCCCATGAAAGGTGTTGGGAGGGGAAGCTGAGGGTGTGACCCAACCAGCAGCAGTTGAGGAGTCTGCTAGCAGGAGATCAAAAGAAAAGAAAAATGTCTTTCTCTCTTTATGTGCTTGCATCCTGTTTGGGCAGCGGGGTCACGCCGTGCCTCCAAAACACTGTTCCGCACGCGTGTTCAGCTGGAGATGCTGGGCGCTCGGAGTGCTTCTGCAGCAGACTCTGGGGCTCACTTTGCTCTGCTGTGCTCTCAGAACGCCCATGCCTGTGCCTGCCTCCTCAGCTCTGGGCTCTGCACCAGCTGAACCACCATCTGAGCACTGGTGATGGGCTCTGGGTGAGCTCTCCAGAGCCGTGCTGGCTCCAAACCCCCGCCTTCCCCACGCACTCGCCCCTCGCTGCTCTGGCAGGATCCCCAGGCGTGAGGTCAGCTCGGTGCCCATGGGATGCTGGCTGAGGGTGGTGTGGTGAGTCCTCCTGTCCCCTGGGAGCTGCTGTGTTTGTGGGTGAGACAGGAATGGAAAGCGGTAGTTTCTGGGCTCAGGTGCCGAGGTGCTCCAAGGAGGTTGCTTTTGCTGGAAGGTCTCTGGTGTGACGCCCATTGTGTGAACAGGATTGCTGGGATGGTATGTGCTTCACCTGCAGAACCAGCATCTCTGTGGTGGGTTACTCAGGGCTATACAGTTAAAGGGAGGTCTGAGCCTGCTGTCCTGGAATCGCTCCCTGGTTCTGTGGCCTCGCTGCATGCCAAACTTCAGGCTCCCACCCCTCACTCATCAGCAAGGTCCCTCTGCATCCAGCGCTGCCAGCCGTGCCTGCAAACAGTCCTGTCTTCTGGGGCCGGGGGGCACTTTTGTTTCATTTCATATGTGAAAGCTCTGTCTTGAACCTATATAGCTGAAAGCTTCCTGATGGCTGGTGCTGGGAATCCTGGCACTGGTGAAGTTGGAGGACAGACAACTCGTGCATTAGATTTTGTAGAACAGCTTTCTTGTTTGAAAAAAACCCACCAAAAACCTACATTCACAAAAAAGCATTTGGTAGCATGTGTCAAATCCATCTGCACATGAAAAACAGGAAAAGGAGGCGAAAACTGCTATTAAAATGTAAATGCCAGAATTCTGTAATAGAAGGGAGATTTGAATGACCTTGCTGCAGCCATCAGCAGCCCCATGATTCCCAGTTCATCAGCCTGTGTGAGCAATGACCGTGTCTCCTTGGGCAGAGGGAGGCTTGGCTGGCACCTGTGGACACCCTGTGTGCTGGGCTGCTCTGTCCGCTGCGCCCAGCCCTGGCTGTGGGCCAGCAGCCAGGTGATGTCTGTAGAATTCTGCATTCCTTTGCTTCTGTTCATAGCACAGCTCGATTTGATTGCAGCTCTACCCTGGGCATCTTCAGGGGAGCTTTATCTGCAGCTGTGTGTGGGGGTGTTAAACAAGGACAGACCCCTCTTAGCAATGGAGATGTTACTCTGAGGGTGATGCACTACTACAAGATGCAGCTAGGTGCCTGCTAGGATCTTCTCAAAGCTTACCTGTCTCTGGAAATAGGCTTAATTCTTATCAATGCCATTATCTTCCTCAACATCAGTTTAAGCTGGACATCTTGGTAATTGTCTGAGCGATGGTGAGCAGGTATTTATAGTCCAGACCCCTCAGCCGTCAGGCTCCACGTCTGGCCGTGATGGATGGCCACGGTGGGTGCCCGAGTGGGTCGCTGGCTCGGTGGCTGGCAGCCCTCTCTGCTCACCACACTGGGAGCTGGGGAAGTGGCAGTGGGGGCTGCCAGGTGCCTGGGGCTTGGCAGGGTCTGCATAAGGTCCTCCTGGGCTGGGCACGCTCCTTTGTGTCGCTCTCTGCTAGGCCGAGCAGCTGCGGGAGAAGGTCTTTGATCTGGGCACCCTGTTCAATTTCCTGCTGTCAAAATAGCTGCTGCCCGTGGGGAGCACCGTGCCGCAGCAGCAACGCCAGCTCTCAGCACAGGTATTAGTGGACAATGTAATAAGCGAGCGAGCAAATGAATACCTGGGGCCATTCATCATGAGCCCGATACGCAGGCAGAGCTCTGCAGCTCTGCTAAGGAGAAAAATAGCTCCATGACAACTTGTCTATCAGTGTCAAGGAGACTCTCTAATTTACTGACGTCTGGAGATAGCTGCCTCTGGGGAAGGCAGATCGTGGTTATCTGCTCGGGCCCCAGCCCTGCGCAGGGCGAGCTGTGTGCTGCTCTGAGCGGTGCTGGTAGCGCAGGGAAGAGCCCTGCCCGGTGCGCGGGTGAGCCCGGGGCGCTGCCCGGGTGACGTGCTGCAGCTGTGTCTCCAGGCACCACTGGGGCTGCCCATGCCAGTGCTTCCTCAGCGGGGCTGGCGCTGGGGACTCGCTGCCTCACCAGAAGCTACCGGCTGCTCCCAGCTGGCTGGCAAGCGCGACATCCAGCACGCGCGTTGGTGGGGCCTGCCTGTGTGGAGAGCAGGGCGGGTGGCTGCGGGGCCACCTGAACCCTGCCACACACCCGCGCTGGGGGCAGAGAGGGGGCGGCCACCCGCAGACCAGGGGTGAAGCGGTGGGGACGCAGAGATGCTGCTCCCTGCAGTTTTGGGGCTCCACACCCCGATGTCGCTCTCTGAAGGGGCTCCTCTCTGTCTGCAACCACTGTGCTCCTTTGGCTGTGGAAAAGAGTGCCTCAGTGTAGGGTCACCTGTGGTCAGGGCTGCTGGAGGGTGCTGGGGGTGTGAACGTGCTTCAGAGCTGTTCTGGGTTGGCAGGCAATGGTAGCGTGTTTGGAGGTGTGGATGGGAGAAAAACCCACCACTAAAGGCAGCTCAGTTTTATTTATTGTTATTTTGACTTGCTTCAGCAGACGTTTGCTAGGGTCTGTTCTAACCTGCTTAATTTGCTTGTGCATAATGGGAAGCAGATAGCCTCAATTAGGAGACTGATTAGCAACTTCTTTAATGACTTTCCATAGTTTTAGTCACTGTTGTTGATACAGGATGCTGAATCCTGGGAGCTGGGATTTAAACATTGCCTGAAATCCAGCACACATCACAGTTATTTGTAGACAGTGAATTTCCCACTTGTCCATCTGCCTTCCTGGCCATGTGTAAGGCTGCCAGGCACCTGCTGCATGTGGCCTCAAATTATGAGCTACACAAGCGACTTTGGAACGTGTGATGCCACCCACTTGCCCAGGTGGGAGCGAACGTTCCCACAGGCCTCCTCCAGTACTTCGCTTCTGCAGCCTAACTTTGCAAACTTTGCCTGTCTCCCGTTGCTGTGAGCAGAAATGTTTCGACACAAGATGTCTGATCCGTGCAGAAGGTGGGACAGAGCACTAGTCTTTTGGAGTCTTGCTGAGATACTCTCTTCTTTTTTTCAGGACCTGACCATGTGCACAGCAATGGATGGAAGAGACAGTGAGTGATCCGGACTGGAGCTGTGTCAGAGGTACGGCTGGGAGGAAGCGGAGCACGGGTGGGGTTTTGCTCCTGGCTGTGCCCCAGCTTGGCTCTGGTTTGCCCGCAAAAGAAACACCTTACGTTGTTTTCTTCCTCCTGGCAGGTGTGATTGGTGACTCTCGCTGTGGCTGGGATAAAGCTGGTGGTAAAACAGCTCATCTTGAGGAGGGCAGATGACACAGCCCGTGTCCCAGCAATGCTGCAATCAGAAGCTGCGATGCGAGAGCACCGCCACGTGAGGACACGCTGGTAAGCTGCAATTATCAGCCTGCTTCCTGGGGAATTCTGCTGCCTTCTCCTCCTCCTCAAAATGTTCCTGTGTGCTTATTTCTGCATTTCTCTGAACAAGTCCTGGCAAGTGCCATGAAATCTTTTGCCCCTCGCAGTGAAATAATGGAAGGTTTGTCTATTGCACTGCTTTTGAGAGCCTAAAGTTTCCTGACATTTATGGAGTCTATGTCCCAAAGCAGGTGGCTTGTTAGCCTTTATTTTATTTACTAGATGCATTTGTACACATATAATACTAAATCTTTGTCATAAGCCTGTGAATTATGCTAAGGTATTGTCTGATACTGCACTCAGAGGAACCTGAGGAACCTTTGCTGAGGTGACTCAGCAACAGGTACATTTCCCTCCTCTAGATTTCGGTGCAGCGGTTCAGTACAGGCATGTGGCTGGTGAGCAGCAGCTGGCTGCCAATGGCTTGCATGCAGATTTAGCTAGGTAGTTTAGCCTCTCCCTTCGAGCTGTTCTCCTTCCACCTAATGACAGGCACACTGCAGGCCTGAGCTAAGCAGGGATGACGTTCCCTCACTGGCAGCGCAGTGCTGTGGTAGTTAACCTGGCACTGCATGGGTGGCACATAGAGAAGTAGGGAAGGGAAATTCCAGGGACCCTGAGGCACAAGGCTCTGGGTTGCCTTGGATCCGGATGCTGCCCTCCACGGTTCCCGGGTGCTGGCTTCGCAGCAGTGAGACCCACCTGTGTACTCCTCTCTGCAGCCTGCGTGCAGCACATGCTGGCAAAGCCCTTTGTAGAGATGCACCACTTCCCACCAGCTGCAGGGATCTGTAACGCTCTGGGCCAAGGGGCCCGTGGATGGCTTTGAGCAGAGGGCAGTCCTCACGTCGCTGTTTGCTGTGGTGCTTAGACGGCTGCTGCGGGTGTCCTGCACAGCGGTGAAGCCTGTGCTTACACCTCCCCTGCACTTCAAGCTGCCTGCTTTAGGAGGCAGCTGGTGTTGATAGCTGGTGAAATCCTGTTCCCTGGGAGATGTCCTCTCCTTTGCTTGATGCCTTGCTCTCCAGCCAGCAGCCACCTGCCTGCCACGCTTCGGCCACCCGCGGGCTGCCCGGCCTGGCACTGCACTCAGCCTGGCGAGGCGGCTCCGGGGAGGCTCCCTCAGCACAGGCTGAGGGCTGTGTGAGGCGTGTTCGAGCCATCGGCTGTCACACTGCAAACAGTTTATTTGACCTTTCAAACGCTGTGCTGCAGAGCACGCAGGAAGCACGGTGACAGCATGCCTGGGAAATTGCTTTCACACTGGGCTTCATGTACTCTGGCCCAGTACAGTGGTTACGGAGGTTCCTTTTATTTCTTTCTCTTTCTCTTTTTGGTGGGGGGTGGTTCCCCAGGGTGTCCGTTATTAATGTGTGCAGTGCTAATCCATTAATGGCATCCCTGGCTGCATTCCCAGCAGAAGCGTCTCTAAGGCTGGGAGCAGTGACGGGCTCCTCACCCCACAGACACCTGTCCCAGGCCTCCCACAAGCCTTTCTCACTTGTCCAGCATGGGTGCCAGGAAGAACTTTCCTGCTGGCACTTCACCGAGCCCAGCTGATTAGCTTCCCCTGTGCTGCTCACGAGCCCAACACCGTGTGCTGTCACCATTCCTGTGCCTGGGCCGAGGGAGCTGCTTCACCGGTGTGTGCCTGACCATGGTAGATCCAGCTGGGAAGGGCTGGCCCAGCAGAGCCCTTAAGCACACACCTAATAGAGCTGCACTGGGGCTTACAGAGAGCTGAGGCCAAACACTGGGTGAGCACCTTGTTTTGCCTTGTGGACAAGCTGCTGGGGAGGATTTTCCTACAATCGGATGCTCATGGTGCCCTTGGTTCTGCCTGTGGTCTTTGGTCACAGCTTTTCACTTGGATCCCTGCTGTGGGTTTTCAGACAGTTACCCTGCTCCCACTGCCCCGGGGACAGAGGCATTACGAACATGGTGCCTACAGACTCAAACACAGCATCACTCCATCACCTGTGAAATGCCAGGCTGTCAAATTAAAGCCAAGGCTTAAGAGGATAAAACAGCATAGAGACTGAACTTCTGCATTGCTTGAGGTTGTGAGATTAAATTCTGGTCAGCCCTGGAGGGAGTGGTGAGACCTTGGACACCTTGCAAAGGGGATGGAGGAGGGAAGGAAACAGTGTCTTTGGGATGAAGAAAACCTAGGCTCAGCTCTAATCTGTAACAATTTTATATCCTGATTCTGAACTTCATTCCAAACTGAGACTCTAAACACTTGCTCAACTTAGTGGGAACACGGCTTGTGCAAAGAGTGCAGCCAACATTTCCTGAAAGAAATCGTTATTTTGGGGGCCTGCATTTCAAAAAGAATAAAGAAGAGAATAATGTACTGAGAAACGATGTGCTGAAAACGTTGCAAGCTGACCAGCCAGCCACTTCTGGAAATCCTGACCGGTGATGTTTTGCCTTGTTGGGCACGTCACGGTTTACACGTGTCAGGACTGGATCCAGAAGCCAATATGTGCTTTGATCACTGAGAATTAAGTCAATACATGAATGTGTAGGAAGCTCAGCCAAGGGTAAAATCAGTCCTTGCACCAGCTGAAATAGGTGTCGATCTGTGTATTTGTGTTGGCACTAACAGAGCGTTGCCACAGCCCCACTTAAAGTATTAAAGAGATTGTTGCTGAAAATCTTACTTAGAGCAGTTTTTCTGTTAAAAGTGTAAAATCAAGTGAACACAGGGAAGAAGCTCTGGGGGAAGGAGCCATGGAAAAAGCAGTAAATCCATGAACCAGAAGGGTAAAGCACACTGTCCAGATCTCATTGGAGATTTATGGTGAACAGTAGTTAAGCACTAACGAAACGAGGCACTCGGTCTTTAGCTGACTTCACTTGTATTTAACGATCCTCATCGGACTACAAGATGAGACCTTAATGATCTTAGTGTGCAGCTGAAACGTCACCTCAGCAATCCATTCTGGAGCCTCTTCCTGACCGGGGAGCTTGCTGGGGAAGCTGTGCTGCGGGGAGGGCAGGAACTGGTGCTGGAGCCGCGCACCGATGGGCTCTGGGGCGGCCCCAGCCGGGGTGAGCACAGAGCGCAGCTCCTGCGGGCGATGCGGCCAGCCAGGGATCACAGTGCTCCCGCCAGGCCTTCCTCACCGGTGGGACTGCTTCGGGCAGCACAGGACCAGGCGAGGTTCCGTCAGGGAACGTTCGGAGGAGAGCAGAAGGCTCTCAGGGACATGTTCATGTGCAGCTCTTGCCTCTCTGTGACAAGCATAGCTCCTTCGCTGCTCAGGTGTGCGGCGTGGGTGCGGTAACCCCGCAGAAGTGCTTTGAGTCAGTGGTTATTTCAAGGGTAAAGGGAGAAAACAAGCCTTCGGTTATGGGTAAGATTTTGGGTTAGCCAGCCAAAGCTCCTCTCCCTCTAAAACATGGCAGCCAGGCTCCTCAGCTGTAAAGGGCCTGTCAGGAGAGTGGTACGAAGATGTGCAGTAACCAGTGGACTGGCTCATGCTGCCTGTCCCTCAGGCCGCTCTTGGTACCGGCACCACCGGCGTACGCGTTGGGGGCTTGTCTGGAAAGGGTCCTTGTAATTGTTACATCAACACTGACCATCATTACAGTGGAAGATAGACAGAGAAGGATTGATTTCTTCTGCAGGTTTTGAGAGTCCTTACTTCCAGCACTTAACACTGTGAATTTTCTGTCTCCGTTGCTCAGCAAGGTCCTTGCTGTGCCTTACACCTGCTGACCCCCCTGAGCCCCATGGGCCAGCTTCCATGCACAGAGCAAAGTGTGGGCAAGAGCTCTGTTGATCTGGAGCCAGAGTCCATGTTCCCCTCAGTTTTTAACGATAATGTTACAGGGAAGATGGAAGTTCCTTTTTTCAGTAGGGAAATGGGATGGTAAGGCAGTAATACACTTCAGACCCTTCAGCTCCGGAGTCAGGAGCTGAGTCCTGGCCTGACAAAGTAGAAGCATCTTCCAGTGGGATGCTGGCGTGGATGTGGGGAAGCCCCACTTCTGGAGTGCCCCTGGACCTAGCAGCTGTGTGCCAGGCATGGGCAGTTGGAGAAGGGTGGAACAGGACAGGTGACCTCCGAAAGCGCCTCACATCTGGTCATTAGCACTGGAATTGTTCTAAACCTGACTTTTTATTTGGGCAAAAGTACAGGGATTATTTGTAACAACCAAATGACAGCCTGATAATCCAATTTTGACTTGTGCTGGCAAGAACACTGGTAAGGACATAATGGCAGTGGGGAGCTCTCCAACCACGTGTGTACGTGTGCGCATCGGGTGGTGCAGAGAGACCGTGCGTGTCCGTGCCCACGTGCAGGCAGTGAGCTCCTGCCCTGGGAGGGGGATCTGGGGAGCCCCTGAAGATCAACAGCCCTGCGTCTCCTCAGCCCTGGGCGTGTGGGGAGCGGCTGTGGGGAGTCTGCAGCAGTGCCCTGGCCCCCAGCAGGAGCCCTGGGTCTGGGAAAGGATGCTGGGAAAGGTCTGTGGTTCCAGGCTATTTCTGCTTGTTTATCTGGTCAGCGCCAGCCTATTTTGTGGGCAGCTTGTGCTTGTCTCAAGGTATTTGGATTTGATAATCTGATCAGTGCCAGTCCATTCTTGGCTTCTCTGTCCACCTGCTGACTCCCTTGTGTTACCCTTCTGGTGCTCCATCCATCTGTTAAGAATTTATTTACAAAATGCATTAAAATAAATCACTGTGATTTTATGTGCATAGGGATCCTGTTTCCAGCATTTCAAAAATCCCAATAAATAACTCTGTTAGTAACAGTATCATAAAGCCTTGTATTTTTCCATTAGTGATTTACAGGGGATGTGTGATGTTCAGGAAACAGCCTTTTAACATTCAAATTCGGTGTTTTTCAGAGTTCATTTTATACTTCACTGTTGGGTAATCCAGGTTTTTGGATGGGGAGTGTGTGCTGAGCACCATTATCAAAGACACATATTCAGGTGCAGGGTGCAGCCATGGCTTCTGTCAGGTTACTGCCTGACTGTGAGGAAGGTCAGAGCTGAGACCCGGGGCAGTGGATCCAGGCATCTCTTAGTTTCTGGGCTATAGATTTTTCCGTGGGGGAGGCCGGCCCTGCAAGCACAGCACACCTTCTCCATCCAGTGTCTGCAGCAGCACGAACCCTGCGGTAGCTGGGGGAGGCTGACACCACCAGCCAATGCTGTGGGTTGAGCCCCTGCCAGCAGCAGGGCTGGAGGTTGTAGCAGAGCAGGTGATGTTCAAACCTCCTTCCTAGCCCGCAGCGGGGCTCCCCGGAGCTTTGGGAATGGTGCCTGTTGGGTCGGCACTGGAGCTCCGTGACCATCGAACCCTTGGAGATAGACTCGCTGGAGGCAAGGTGGAGGCAGCCCACAGACAGGGTGGTGCTTGGGACTGCTGGAAGTGCACGGGTGGTCCCCCTGTGCCCCTTCCGAGGGGTCCTGCACCCATGGCCTCCGAGCTCCCAGTGCTCCCAGGGACTGACCTGACCAGCCATGCTCAGGACAGTGCAGTCCATGCCATCTTATCCCGCTGAATGCCTGGGAGCTGTAGTTCATGTAAATGAAGCCTTTATCTGTAACAAATCAGTGGGAGCTGCAATGTTACAGGAAACAGAGGGCAGCTGGGCTGATACAGGGATTAAAATCTTTCAATTTATGTCCCAGATAGTGAGTAACATGATATAAAGAGATTCTAATGCGTTCAGCAAAGGCAAACACACCAAGACCTGAACAAACCCCAGGGGACACCCAGGTGACCAGCCTAAAATATAGGTCAATGTTTTCGTATTTGGAGGAAGTTCTTTTTGTCTAATTAATCTGTATCTACTGATATGTTAATGAAAAGGAGGCACAGAAAGCTGACCACACTGGGAGATCCCCAGGGCTGCAAGAAAACAGCCTCAGCTTATGGCTAATTGTTTTGTTTCCTTAAAATTTGTAAGTCTGAAAGATAAGCAAGCCTAGTGTTTATTTAACCTGTGCACCTTGTACTGGAGTCATTTTGCCAAATGCTGTTCTTTGAAACAGCAATTAAAATGCTAGCAAGAGAGAAGGAAATGCTGCTGAAGACAGGGCAGCAGAGCAGTGAAGGCAGGAGATGAGCAGGGCTGCAGTTGCTGCACCAAGGCGTGCATCACGCCTGCCCGTGGCCGTGCGAGCTGGGGCTGTTTCCAGCCCTGCTGGGTTTCCCCGTGGGGCTCGTGGGGTCTGTTTTCCTCCTGAGGCCCCACACCTGGCAGTGTGCTGCTGGAGGTGGTCTCAGCTTTGCTTTGTGAGGGGCCTCTGCCCTGTTGCCCGTGGGGGGCCCCAGGGTGGTCCACGGGCGGCCGCCTCCCACCCTTCCTCATCCTCTGGGCTCGGCCAGCCCCTCTCCCCATTGCAGCAGTTACATCCCTCAGCAAGGCACGCTGCAGTCCTCAGGGAGCCATCAGGATCTCTGATTTATGCGAGAGCCCGTAATAAACTTATGGCAGTTATTTCTGTGGCTAATGGGAATGTAAGAATTCAGATAACATATGTTAATGCTGATAGCAGAATCTCTGATAAGGACACCCCCCACTGCTAAGCAGGAAAGCTCTGACTGCAGCTCTGCCCTGTACTGTCAACGGGGACTCTCCTGGAGGGGAGTTTGTGGGACAGAAGTAGAACCACCAGGACCGACCGTGTCTGTCACTTGACACAGACCTTGTTCTTCGAGTGAAGTTGTCTGTGCTTGTGTTTGGTGGCTCCATCCAGCTCATGATGAGGCAAAGGAGGGCACCTCTCTGGTTTACGCTGTGTAGCATTGTTGGGAAACAGATTTAAACAACCCAATGCCCAGTCACAGCTCCCAGCCATGGCTCCGTTAGCTACTGCACGCCACTGGTCCCACTGGTGACTGACTGGAGCCCAGAGGCTCAATGTAGGGGCTTTGATCATTTGTGATGCTTTTGAAACGCAGAGCTTTTCTCCTTCCCTCCAAAGGGCTGTATAACCAGCTCGTGATCTTGCTCATGTTAAGATGCAGCTGAAGATGTTGCAGAGTAAATGGCTTGCTTTGTGGGATTTCTGTTAGGCTGGGAGAAAGTATCACTGCCTTGCCCAAGAAGAGGTTTGTGTTTCACAGAGCAGAGGCTGTACGTCCTGGTGTGCACACTGTTTATCATGCACTGGTAGAATTTATCCTGGGAACATCCAGACCTCTTAAACACGCGCTAAATTTAACTTTAAAGCAATGCTAATTCAGGGGGAAAAAGCAGTATGCATCATCTGTCCTCAATTTGATAGTCTGTGATATGTGTAACCAATTGTTCTTATTTACATTAATTTGCATTGTGAAAAGCAATTTTACAGTTTCAGTCAGACTTAATAGGCAATTTGCAGCTCAGTGCCTAATGGTGTAGTTACTTAAGCCTGCCCCCAGGGTGCTTTCCAGACCTGATATGAGACTAAACCTTTTAAATGTTCAATTGAACATCTTAAAAAGTCAAGAAGTCTTTAGCTATTAGACCCGGTTCATACTTGCCTTGTCAGATTTGATATCATTGCCACAGCTGCCCTTTGATTCAGATCCACTTTGCCCTGGGCTGCGGAACGGGAGGTTGGATGCTGCAGCACACTGTGGCATGAGAGGCTCCCCGGGCCCCAGGGGCACGGCGCTGCAGGGCGAAGGTGAAGGTAGCACTGTCCTGCAGACCTTGCATTCCTGGTTCAGTGGAGCCACTACCTGCCTCTGATGACTGATTTTCACCAGAGCTTCTCATCTCAGGGACACATCTCCTCAGTTACCATGAACCATCCCAGGGAGGTGCGAGGAAGCTGATTTGACGGCATGAAAGCCCTTCGTTCACAACAATGTTACTTCAGGTTGAATGGGTTAGAGGCAAACTGAACCCCAAAGTAACTACATCTGGGGGATGATGCAGAGGCTGTGGTGATTTTTGGCCCCTGGAACACTACCCAAGGAAGGTTCTTTGTGCCCTGTCAGGTTACAGCAGGAGCTTGTCATTCCTCTGAGGTTGTGGTTGGTCACTGACGAGGTGCTGGAGAAAGTGTGTAAGCAGAACTGTGGGCAAGGTCGCTGGTTCAGGGCATGGCAGGTGCCAAAAGATGGAGCCTCCCTTCTTCACCCCTCACTCGACATGCAGCGTGTGAGGGTCTCAGGGTGTGTTACGTCCTGTGTTGTGCATGAGGCTGACGCAGGGCCCTGATGGTGGACAATGGAGCAGTGCCCATGCTTGTTTCCCTGGCCCCACCTAGCAGGTTGTTTCTCTGCTTCTCTCACCCCATCAGCAGGTCATGGGGAAGTGTCCGTGTAAGAATGACACAAAAAACATTGTGGTGTTCGGGCATCCTTGTGCTAGTGATTAGTGAAGACATCAGAGAGTTGGGAGCTCATTCACATGAAGATATCAGCAGGTCTGAGGTCAGGCTGCATCAGGACCTACGTTCCTGTTGCAGTTTGTCAGCAATCCTGTTTCACATTCAGCAGCGCTCGTTTCCAACACACTGCCAGATGCTGAGATACTTGTTCCTAACCCGTGCTGATGCCACACAGATAGATGCACTTCGGAGCAGATTATGAAAATGTGTGACTGTGATTGGATTTCTGTCCCCTCTAATGGGATAAAGCGAATACAAGCTTTGCTAAACAGCATTTCCTAGGAAAGAATAGTGTGCCACGCTGAGCCCGTGTAATGCCACCAGCCTCCTTCACCGGTCGGCTTCACTTCGGCAAGAGGGGGTTTCTTCAACAGATGTGGCAGTTCACCTCACAGCACCGTGCAGGAGAGATTCCAGAGCCATGTCTGGGTGCTGCTTGGCATGCCCTGCCCTTGCAGCACCACACAGAGACTGTCAGAGAAGTCACGTACCCCATCAGCCCCTGTCACAATGCAGTGTCCCTTATCTACAGAGCTCCAAGTATTCCAGGCCAGTTTAGCAATAAATAGCTGGACTAAAATTGTGCTTTTGTAATGTTTTTCAACTAGATCTGGTTAGTTTGAGGCCATCTGAGCTTTGTCATGCACGGAGGTGGTGTAGGTAGCGTAGGCAATCTGGTACTGTCTGTATCTGTACACCAGAATGGCAGTGAGTGATCTAACCTATTTTCAGTCTTAAGCCCTTTTTTTTAATTTTTTGAGATGGCCTTTGCTGCTTTCTCACTCCTGTGTAATTCAAACCACAAGACTGGAGAAATCAAAGCGTCAGGGGTTGAAGATGGCCTTTTAAAATGGGAGGAATAGGACATTTTTACAGCACTAACATAAACCTTTCTGGCTTCCCCAAGGTTCACTCGTGACACAGCAGATACCTTTAGGTGTTTATGAAGAAGAGTGACAGTTGCAGCTCCGCAAACATGGACCGCATCCCATGGCTGCAGGCAGCATCTCAGGACGACAGGTCAGTCTGTGCAGGGGTGCCCAGGGACAGGACAAGGGGCTGTGGGCACAGACTGGAGCAGAGGAAGTTCCCCCTGACCCTGAGGAGGAACTTCTGTGCTGCGAGGGTGGCAGAGCCGTGGGCCAGGCTGCCCAGAGAGGCTGGGGAGTCTCCCTCCATCTCTGGAGACATTCTGACCCCGTGATCCTGGGTGCTGTCCTGTGCAGCCTGCTCGAGGGGACCCTGCTCTGGGGGGTGGGACTGGGGGATCTCCAGAGGTCCCTGTCAGCCCCACCAGCCTGGGAGTCTGGGAATATACATGGGGCAGGAGGAAGCCTGGAGCTGGATGGCGTTGACTGAGGTCTGGCGTACCCCACGGAGACCCGCCGCAGCCTGGGACTCTGGTGTGTGACTTTGCCCTTGTCCCCCCGCAGCAGCTGCTTTGTCCCTCCTGCTGCAGTGTTTGCCATAAACCCACCAGGGCATGGTGGATTTCCCAGCCTGCTCTGCGTTCTTCCTCTGCGCTTACCAGGAAGTCCATACCTAGTGACAGAGGCTGATCATCCCAGACTGCCAGCAATGGCTGAGGTTTGCTTTGCTCCCCCCACCCCAGGGTGTTCACTCAAAATCCTGGGGGCACTGGGACCAGTCCTGGCTGTTTGAGAACCACCTTTGGTCTCCTTCCCAGAGACCCAGCTCTCTGCAGGCTCTCCAAGTCAGATGGGCTTTGTGTTCACAGCGCTGGGTTCCCCGAAGTGCGGAGGGAATGTTAAAGAAAGAACCCAGATCACAGTGCTGGAGGATACTGGATTAGAGGAGCTCTGTTACTCCTAAATCCCTCACAAGGACGGTTTCCAGTTGGCTGCAGCCCAGCCCAGACACAGGGTCGTGTTTTGCTGTTTATTAAAGTTTAATAAGCAGCAGCCTGCGGATGTGAACTGGGACTGGTGGTGGTGTGGGGTGATGCGGGGGGATGTGGGGCGATGCAGGG